>CAHIKZ030001213.1:1377500-1832500 GCA_903632075.3 Acanthosepion pharaonis
AAATTATTCAAATTATTTATTTGTTGAAACAAAATGGCTATTTTTGTAGTGATTTTTTTACTTATTTATGTTGTAATTTTCGAATAAATTATATTTGCTCTACTCTGTATTAAGCACTCTTTTAAGAATAGTATTTTTGGTTATTGGAATTTATTCCGTATATACCAATCCTATACTTATATATACTAGCAGTAGAGCTCGGCGTTGCCCGGGGATGTAACAGTAAGAGATAGATCAAGTATCGACCATCATAAAGACTGAAAAATAAAATTGACAAAGATCATTGTTTAAGGTTGACGGACATGCATGTCTTAATTAGTTTTTTGTTTTGTTTCTTTGTTTTTTTTACGAACTGGTCAAACCCAAACTCAAACAAAAACATTGTTTTCAATCGTTATGAGTCTACCGATTGAATAGAATTTTATTATAAACAATTGTCTTGTAAATGGAATTTTTAAAGCATTCTGAATGTAAAAAATAAAAAAAAAGTGTGCAAGACAATAAGAAACACTACCTTTTTAAAAAAAGTGAAGTTTTGTTGAAATCGGTTGAAAAATGTAGGAAATCCGATCCCACATATAAACGAACACACACACACACACACACACACACACAAACAAACAAGCTGGGTTTTATAATAAGTATAACTCGATATGAATTGCCCCCCTTTCATTCTGGTGACAGAATTTTGTTTTATCGTGTTTTCAAATTGATTTTGTCCAAAAACAATTGTGTTTTTCCCATTTTTGGCGCTGTCAGAACCACCGCGAGGTAATTTTACGCAGTCCTGTGAAGTTTTGTTGAAATCGGTTGAAAAATGTAGGAAATCCGATTTCAATATATAAGCGTACAGACACACACGCACACACACACAATCTGCGTTTTATAATAAGTAAGATATATATATATATATATATATATATATATATATAGTTTATGAAAAATTAGGTAATCCGTATGGGTAAACCTAAGAAGGATAAAATCCAGAGAGCTCAATGTAAATCCAGAGCAAATAATTTAAATTTGAAAGTGCTTTTTTATACATTATAATCTTTATGAACCCCCAAAATAACAATTTCAAAGTAAAGCCAAATAACAGCGTCTGTTTCTAGCCTTTTTTTACAAAGAAAATTAGTGACATCTTCTCTCATAACTTCCTTCTCTCTTTTTCTCTCTATGTGTTTTTTCTTCTCTACCCCTTCGATATCAATATATAACTTCCGTTAAGTTAACCATTTAAATGTGTCAATATCTGCTAACTCACTCATGTCCTCTCTCCCCACTCACTTCCTTACTTCGTTAATTTACATATGTTTAATACGGCCCGTCAAAATGTGTAAATTTTTTTTCATTTTTGTTTGGAAGTAAAGTCTGATGATCCGCAGTCCCTTTAAAAGGGCTGTGGTGAAATAATTTATTACATGGAACCTTAAAGTGGTCTGTTTTTTTTATATATATATATATATATATATATATATATATATATATATATATTAATTACATTTGAAAAGAAAGAAAGAAAGAAAGAATTAAATCTTGTTTTTTGTGTTTCAGTTTTACTAATGGAAAGCCGAATGATATTTTTGCTTATTTGCGGAGCTTTCTCTGGATTTTGTTTTGTGGTCGGCTGTACGGCGTCCGTCATCAAAGCCGTGAGGTGAGTTTGAACTTTCCAGTCCGATATTTGCTTTCATTGTTAGCCTCATAAAATGTGTTATGCTTTTAATGCATCTATTATAAATCTTAGACCAAACGTATGTGGGGTCGACTTTTGTGACCCTTGGAGCAAAAAGTGGAATTGAAAAGAGCGTGGAAAATGTAGACTTGAGAATTTCAGAAGCGGCTCGTGAACTGAAAAACACTCTGACCTTTGCAGGAAAAATGTTTCACAAGTTGGATTCAAACTTTGTAAATGATGGATCTGCATTGGTTAATTTAAAGACATGCCAAAAAGGCAAACGCAAATCCTTGTGGAGGAGTAAAAGACATGAAAAAGTTTTTTTTTGTTTTACGGACTTATTGTTAAGGGGTCCACCCTTTTTTATACAAGTGGACTCGCCCAATGTGTACTTGTACTGCTGCCGGTGAATACCCGGGAGTGAGACAATGAGAGAGTGAGAGTGTGAGGTAACTACTTTGTAGGAGTCGCAGTTGCGAGCACTTAGACTCAGAAGGAAGTCATACTTCGATACTGAATTTCCCCAAGTGTATATATATATTATTATTGTTACTAACCGCATTTCTGGATCTACTAACCGTATTACCAATTGTATTATTACGTCAATACATTTATTTGCTATATTTCATTCCTGCGTTTGTCATTCATTTGAGACCGGATTTCATCTCGGAATCCACAACACTTATCACAGTTTAGATTTAGAGATATGATTAGCCACGGTTGACAGTGAACAGTTGTGGTAAGTTATTTGTACCTTTAAGCCTTCGTAATGCACTTTGGGATGTGCAATTTGCTTTAATCGATAACGGCTCTGAATGATAAATCTAAGAGTCAAGTTCGAATTCCAAATCCTACTCTAATGTGGGTACTTGCCATATTTATAAGTAGGAGCAGTTCATTCTCACAGTAAGAGCAGGAAGTATGCCGAATCATACTTTATAACAAATACTATGCTCAACTTCCGGAATAAATCAACGGTAGTGGTGCATTTGTATAAATAATAATTGATTGGGACATTTGATAAATGAAAACTAATTAGGGAACCGGCCACTTACAGATGAAAATATAAATAAAGACTGAGTAGTAAATATTCTGTAAAATGCTTCTAAAATCTAATTAAAACAGTGTGTAGAGTAATTAGCCATGGTTAGATGGCATTGGCAGAAATGCCCAACAAATTGACAAAGTTTGCAATAAACAATAACAAGAGAAAGAAAAGAACAAAAAAAATTAATAATATTGAGCAAACAATATATAAGGCAAAGCAACATTAATAAGGCAAAAACATTCACAAACTAAGAATGGATACAGACAAGCGATCACAGCATTCTGACTTCAAGAAAGAACGGAACTAAGTCAGATGAGACTAAGTAGTGGCCTACCTTATTGGCAAGGAAAAAATCCCAGCATGCATCTTTGTGTTTTGTCTATAAATTTGAGGAGGTGGAAAGTTTTTGAAGACATTCCTATGCCGACTGGAACCAACACAGTATTTCGTTGTAAGGCAATTACCCCAGATATTTTGGTATGGGTTTTCACATAGTCGTTGAAGGATTATATTTAACATACAAATTGAATGAAACACGTGTGTAATTAGTATTTTATAAGAATGCTCAACTTCCGGAACAAATCAACGATAATGGAGCATCTGTATAAATACAAATCGATTAGAACATTTGATAAATGAAAATTAATTAGGAAGCCGGCCACTCACATAATAGGAAAAATGAAAACATAAATAAAGACTGTGAGTAATAACAAACATTCTGTAAAATGCTTCTAAAACAGTGTTTCATTGTAAAGTAATTACATAATATATTTTTGTATGTGTTTTACATAGATGTTGTAGTTGGTGAAAATCGGCAAAAAATTATACTCCAATAAACGGTGTTCCAATAACTTGTACCGATTTTAAATGTGAATTAAATCTAAGCGTCTAATGATTTTTTTTCTTTTTCTTTCCGATTTAAAAACTTAAGTCTTTAGCAATTTTAGCCATGGAGAGATTAACAATCAAACCACGTGTTAAAGTCATCGAAGCCTGTTACGAAAATGGACGTTCAAATAGAAATGCGTTTCACGCAATTTTTACGTTTTTTTTGGTCAACATAAACGACCAACTGAGAGTGCAATTGGAAACGATGTAACGTTGTTGTGGAGAGGTTCAATTCCTGCACGCGATGATGAATAGAGGGGTCTGGATTTTCGGCCACATTCTCGTGCACCGAGGCATGTTTTCAGCTGAACGGCGTAAACGAGCTCGCAATGGTGTTTTCACATCTGCTACTCACCCAGTTTGTTTGAATTTACGAACAATTTTTCCAGTTGCACTCTTGAAACTTTAACACCTTGTTTGATCGTTAATCTTCCCATGGTTGAAATTGCCAAAGACTTAAGTTGTTAGATCTGAAAGAAAAAGAAAAAAAATCATTAGATGCTTAAACTCTTTCGTTCAGAGGTTTTTTATTATCTTAGACTGATATCAATAACGCATGCGCAAAAAAGTAACATGGAAGCCATCATTGCAAGAATTGAATAAAGAACTTTAAAATAAACTCAGCAGCAGATACTATTGGAAGTTTTCATCGATTTTTTTATACATTTATTTTATCTCAGATTTAGAAATGTGTTGTTCTTATCATTCAATGATTTTTTTGAGATATTTTCTATTTTTACCGTGAAATTTCAATTGGTTTAGTCTCTCGACTTCAGGAGGAAAAATCATTGAGAAAATTTTTAAAAATTCAGAAAAAAATATCCGATTGAAATGGTGAAAATGTAAGGGAAACAAATTCGATGTGGATAGTCCAAAACATTCATTGAATATTAACCACAACTCATCTCAAAATCTCAGACAAGAACAACAATAGAAAAGATGGCAGTCTAAAATATTCATTGAATATTAACAACAACTCATCTTAAGGCCTCAGACAAAAGCAACAATGAAGTTGAGAACAGCCAACGCATACACTGAATATTATTAACAATAAAAGGAAGAGAGAAGAGAGACCGTCATCTCTCTTAATCCTATTATAAGGTGCATACAAAAACAAACAAGACTCGAAACTCTGATATGAAATTTGAAAGGAGCAAATATTTATTACATAGACATGAAAGACGAAAAGAAATTTTGCAAAAAATCATGCACAAAAATTTCGTTTTGGTCGCCTTTTTCGTAAAGGCCAGATAACAGATGAAAAAAAGATTATAAGCTCTTAAAAAGATGTACAATTCCATCTTCAAATAATGAAAAAGACCTTGAGAAGTCAGTACAAAAACTTTAAATATGGTTCAAAACACCCTTTCAAAAAAAAAAAAAGATATACCCACCTAATTAAAAGATGAAAAAACAGAAAATTGGTAAATTCATTTGTGTTACGAGGACTTTTAACAATTTCTTTTCTTTTCTAGAACACGATTCTATTCACAAGTTTCAATTAATTCACTTCTTTTTCTCGTTTGTTTTTTCTGTAACTAACAATCCAGCTTATCCATAGGTGACCGCCAAAGTAGCTTTTCCTTATTTTTATGCCTTCAGGTCGAAATTTCCATGCCTTCTCGTCTTGTGACTCCGTCGAAAATTTCGATAGCTTCCAGTCGAAAATTATTACACCAAGCATTATCTGATGACCTGTCTTCTTATATATCCTCTAAAGAGGCTCAGACGGGTCACAGTTTTTAAATATTCGCGAGTGGAAGCCATCCTTTTGATTGGAGGAAAATCCAAAGTGTATATATTTTTCAGATTTGAAAATAAATCATAGTCTACCTTGACCGAATTATTTTTCTGTCGTTCTTTTTTAGCCAATTCTATATTTAATTACTTTAACAGGTATGTTCTACCTCTGAGAGTACGCGTCCGTGTCGTACAGGAGAATAGTCTCGAAGACAGCCAGTTAAGGCAATTAAAACGGCAGGTTTATTAAGAACTAAAATGGTAAAACTAGAAAAGCAATAAATATATATAAATAAGACTAGTCTGAAAATACAAATAAACAAGGTTAACAATAAATAACAAAGGCAGCTGGAAGCGAACATAAAACTCAGTCTAATACAGCCTTTCTCAACCTTTTGCGGAACCCTAAGGTTCCGCAAAAGGTCCCCAAGGGTTCCGCGAGAACAAGTGAGATAAGCTAATGCACTTTTGATTTTTTTATTTAGTTTCATATTACGTAATATTACTAAACACGCAAAATATATTCTTGGTAATTGAAATATTGTATTATAGACATCATCTTATCTAACTTATTATGTTATTAAAAAATATAACAATCATTGGTAATATATTTAGCGATGTCTGTATGGCGCCATTGTGAAACCACTTTCACTAGTCAGTGTCCACTTAGCGGACGGGACATGTACTTAAAGTTAATTATTTCTTTGTTTTTTCTTTGTTTTTACAGAAATGGCTAATCACCCTTTAACAAGTATCAAGTGCAATGACAAAAATTGTCTCCTCTCAATTGAGAATGAAATTCGTGCGTGTTTATCTAAAGTTCGACCTCCAGTTAAGTATTTGTGTAGGAAAAGACAATCACAGGCTTCACATTAGAGAAGCATGTTTCACTTTATCAAATGGCTATAAAAGTAACATTTTCTTAGCCCATTTATTTCTTCACTGGATATTTTACCTGGATTTACCTTATGTCTTTTCAACATTGCCAGTAAAGGATAAGAAAAAAATAAAATAAACTGATGCAGCAATTATCTATTTTCGTTCTGTTTACATTTATATTATAAGTATATGATATTGGTTACTTATGTTTATTTTTTTCGTTTGAATTTAGAATGTGTGTGTGTGCGTGTGTGTGTGTGTGTGTGTGTGTGTGTGTGTGTGTGTGTGTGTGTGTGTGTGTGTGTGTGTGTGCGCGTGCGCGAACGAAAACTCCCTGATTAAGTATTATAAACGAACAGTATAAATTTTATTTAGCATCACTGAAAAATTTGACAAAGAAGTATTAATTTGTCCTTAAACCAGTTATTCAAAAATATATCCTATGATATTCACCACGTGAACTACGATGAAAATAAAATGAGAAAGATATGGCATATAATTTTGTTTTTTGCTCAGGGATTCCTTGAGACAAGTAATTTATTTTAAGGGTTACGCAAGGGTTGAGAAACGCTGGTCTAATAAATGGATAAAAGAAGGAATCAAGTACTTTGTATACATGAATAAAGTTTGCTACGAGAATACATTCCAAAGTTGCAGTGAATTCGTGAAAAGAAAGCTAGAAGAAGGTTACATTTTGCGACAGCGTGCGTGGACGCGTGTTGAAAGGGTTCTACACACAGAGATACAAACGTAAAAAAAAATAAAATAAACGTATGAAATCAGGCCACATTAAACAAATGTTCAAACAATAACACGGAATTAAAATAGACAAAGGTAGAATGAAAGTTAACAAAAAGCTACAAACCGATGCTGGTTAACTTTGGGGGTGGAATAAGGAGGATAAAACTACCGATCACGTGATTGGTGTGGTGCCTTTATTGTGTTGGGTTCCTCGTGCTTAAAGGCTAACCGGAATTGATAAAAACAGTGACGAATCTAAAAAAAAAAAGTACCTAACCTAAAATGGGACAAACAAAGGAGGAAATAAACAATATGGTTTCTGTATTGTGTAACGGAACAAGGCAAATGTATCACATCAAATTTATTTTTTATTAACCGACTGGTTTTCTTTTTAAATACACTTCTCTTAAAAGTAAGTGTAGAAGACAAACCTACACTATTATACTATTTATTTATTTATCTACAATTTTTATTATTCATTTATTTTTAATTATTTTATATTACTTTCTAATAAAAAAAAAACATTATAACAAATCCTTTTAAAGTTTCCAACAAAATCTGCGCTATTAATTTCATGTTTAATTTATTATTCAAATAATGAAATCATAAAACAATATTTAAAACGACATTTTGTCCTAAATTAACCGAGTAAATTGTAATAACAAAGACAGCAAGAGTAGGCTTAAGAAAGCTTTATTGTGCTTAGAATAATTGATACCAGTGTAGTGACAATTTCTAATCCTCTACAAACAAAAGAGTTCACCAAAGGGAAGTAATCATTAAACAAGGGAGATTGCTCCCGATTACTTTATCACATAAATTTTCATGATTTTTCCTCATAATAAATCTCTAAATCCCCTTTTGTTTTTCAGAGATCGAAAACGAATCCTGAAAAAAAGGTCGGAAAGAGGTCAAGTTGAAGAAAGAGACAATGAATTGATAGACAGCCAATCAGAAAATCTCCACAAATCTTTGACGAAAGGTGGCAGCAAAACAACCGAATGTCGAAGACAAGATTTCAACAATACAGAACGCCAGAGAAAGCCAGGAATTTCAGGTATTCCAGTCAATGAGAAGTTGGAAATAGATTATGGATCTGTCGAAACGTCTTTTCATTCTTATTCACATAATGTAGGGAATTTCGAGACACAAACGTCAGATATTGAAAAGAGTTATGGCGCTCACTCACAGTCGACAAACTTAGTATTAAATGACGAAATATTAACCGACGAAGAAAAAGACAATGAAGACTTCGAAATTGACAGCAAAGGCGAAGACGATAAGGAATTCTGTAGAAAAGTGATTCAGCAAAACAATAATGGAAGTAGTGGAACCTTTTTGGTGGATACGGACACGCCTATAGAACGAACCAAATCTTACCAAGCAGCTATGGTTACGAACGTATTTCTGGAGTCTTCTCTAACTAATACAGACGTCGATTGGTCGTCAAAAGAAAACATATTGAAGACTTGTTGTTAGATGAGTGACAGAAAGTGTGAAAAAGTTGAAAAATGCGATAAAAAAAAAGATTAAGATAAGTATTTAGATAAGTAGCAAAGCCAAAGCATATAGATAAATATATTTAGAAAAAATAGTTTGATACTTAGGGAATCATTTTTTATGGACGCGTCTCTTAGAATCCGTTTAAACAATCGTAAATGGCGACCGATTTAATTACTGGTCATGTTCAAGCTCGTGACTTCGATGAAAAGAGGAAAACTGCTGTTTTCAGTGTAACTCTACAGATGTTGTTGTTGTAGCTTTTTTATCACTTTACTCCAAGTAAGACGCCAGGGTGGGGGGTTACTAGAAGTGAAAGAGAATAAAAAATAAATAAAACTTTATAAGAAACCGGAAGCCCAATCCTAAACTGAAAACAATGTATAAACTTTTACTTCAGTTCAAAAGACCTTGAAGGAGTGTGAACTGGGCGATAAGCAAACCTATCTACCCCTATTTAAATTGGTTTAGTTTTATTTTGTTTTGTCGTAATGGTCAATAAAACTTTCTCAGCGAAGAAATATTTTCTTACGGACAAATTCCGTTGAAAACAGCGGTTTCCATCCAGTCAGCGAAGTTTAACAGAGTCGAGCATGGTCAGTAATTAAATGGGTGATCACTTATGGCAATTTAAATTATATACATAGCGTGTTCATTATCGGGGATACAGCCTTTATAAATATAGAAAGTTTAGACGTTAAAATCAACACAGAATATTTAATTTTCCTGTCATAAGACGTAAAACCAAATCACCATGCAATGTTGGCGTCCATGTTCACACTGTTTCTATCTAGAAAGGCTCTATCTCGATTAATATAGCCTATATATATATATATATATATATATATATATATATATATATATATATATATATATATATATATATATATATATATATATATATATATATATATATATATATATATATATAAAATAGGCTATATTACATTCAATAATACATTCAATATATATATATATATATATATATTGAATGTATTATTAGTTATTACTATAAACGTTATTCAAATCAGCTAACCACTAAATATAACGTTTATAGGAATCATATATATATATATATATATATGTGTGTGTGGAGGGGCAAAAATACTTCCCACATAATAGTAAGACATTAGTGGCAATGATGTCGTCATCTAGCTAATATGTTACTATTATGTGAGAAATATTTCTGGGAGGTATATGATGAAGGTCTTTCTGTCGCACCCTATATATATATATATATATATATATATATATATATATATGTTTCTACAATTAATTTAAACTAAATTGTAGATTTGTCTTTAAAGCCTTGAGCACTTTCTCCTTATTTTTTATACATTTTGTGTTTAAACACAACAAAACGTGTAAAACATAAAAAAAAAATTCTTATCTATTGGCATATAAAAAATAGCATGATATCTATCTATATATATATATATATATATATATATATATATGTGTGTGTGTGTGTGCATGTGTTTGTGTATGTGTGTGTGTGTGTGTATTGCTCAAACTAATGAATAAACAATGAATAAAGGGATAAAAGAAGGAAGAATTTGATTGCGAGAGAAATTCACCAAAAATCTAATTTAGCGACAAAGGTTAAGGCCGCTTGTACCTACACCGTAGATACGTTAACAAATCCAGTTATAAAAAAATTAGAAATAATTCTTAGTTGATGTGAATGAAAAGAACAAAAACTCTGTTAATTGTAGAAACAATATTACAATCCCTCACAATAGATGAAGTCAAAATTTTAGGATTTCTTTCTGTCGTTTTATACAATGTGCGAAATTATCCCATAAAAAATGTATATTTCATTAGTACAGGGTGCCTCACAAAAAAAAACAGGAAATTTGGTACAGTTTATTTATTCTTGTTACAGTTAATTAAAAGAAAAACAAAGGATAGAAATTTAGTAGCCTTAAAACAGAACAAAAACGCAAATGTTAGATGTGGTGCTCAAACTAAAGAACTCTGGCAAAATTTCTTGGCATGTTTTCAATCCCTAAGTTGGATGTTCTTTCTTAAAGAGAACACTCAGCTTGGGTTGAAAATTTGATAACTGCTGCATCCTGGAAAAAGAAATGGTTAAAAAATTTATATGTTAGCTAATTTTTTTAGTTCATTCATGTAGTAAAATATATAGTTATTTTTTTTTATATGTTAGTTAAATTTTTCATCATATACCAAATCTAATATTTCCAGGTTTTTCGTGGATAACCCTGTAGAACAACGGGGAATATTTTTCAACAAGTTGACCATTTCTATGGTAATTTTGATACAAGCATAAATTTCCTAGTCGAAATTAGTATCCGTATAGTCGTCAACTCTTAAGAACAATACAAGTATTTTTTTAACAATTTTGGGTTTTGTCTTACAACTACTATCATTTAGATTCACACAGAGATTTCAGATACTCGATAAGTTTCCATTCGAGTTTCTACTTTATTATTAAAACTCTCAAAAACTCTGAGATTCATCTAGAATATATAACATAAGTAAACAACGGTTTTACTAGGAGTATTATCAAAAGGAGATAATATCAAAAAAAATTTTTCTTTTTTCATATTCCATATTCAAGTTCCGGAAGCAAGTCGGAACAACAGAAAGAATTTGGTATTTTTAAATCTCCATAAAATTAAAGCTCAAATGTCAGCGATACTGATTTGGTTAATACATATTTCCTCTTCAATTAATATATATATATATATATATATATAATGTCTGCTTGTAAATAAAAACTGGCAAATTGTCCAGCTGACAGACTGTGAATTTCTTAGATAAAGCATTATGACTAGTATTAATCTTTCACCCATGTTTCTATCATCTTATTTTTGTTGCTTTTTATCGAAACTCTCAGCAGATCGTTATTCTACAGCCGTTAAATGACCAACGCAGATTGAAAATAAGGAATATTTAACTGTCGCAGACTGACGATCTGAAAGTTACAATAAAAGGCAAGAGAAATACAATGATATAAATACGAGACATAAATGAATAATACTTCTGGCGATTTATTCTGTAACATACAGAATTGTGGCAATGAATACGACTTCTGTCTCATAATAGTTTTGTTACATTTGCCTCCATATTTCAAATTGCAAATGTAACAATTATTATGGGACAGAGATAAGTAAGTTTTACTGTTATACATTGCTTTTTAAGAACGGATTTGAACTGAGTTCAATTCAAATCATTTCTTAAATAGCAAAATGAAATATAAGAAATTTGAACTGAGTTATGTTCAAATCATTTCTTAAATATCAAAATGGAAAATAAGGGATTTGAACTGAGTTCAATTCAAATCATTTCTTAAATAGCAAAATGGAAAATAAGGGATTTGAACTGAGTTCAATTCAAATCATTTCTTAAATAGCAAAATGAAATATAAGGGATTTGAACCGAGTTATGTTCAAATCATTTCTTAAATAGCAAAATGGAAAATAAGGGATTTGAACTGAGTTCAATTCAAATCATTTCTTAAATAGCAAAATGAAATATAAGGGATTTGAACTGAGTTATGTTCAAATCAATTCTTAAATAGCAAAATGGAAAATAAGGGATTTGAACTGAGTTCAATTCAAATCATTTCTTAAATAGCAAAATGAAATATAAGAAATTTGAACTGAGTTATGTTCAAATCATTTCTTAAATATCAAAATGGAAAATAAGGGATTTGAACTGAGTTCAATTCAAATCATTTCTTAAATAGCAAAATGGAAAATAAGGGATTTGAACTGAGTTCAATTCAAATCATTTCTTAAATAGCAAAATGAAATATAAGAAATTTGAACTGAGTTATGTTCAAATCATTTCTTAAATATCAAAATGGAAAATAAGGGATTTGAACTGAGTTCAATTCAAATCATTTCTTAAATAGCAAAATGAAATATAAGGGATTTGAACTGAGTTATGTTCAAATCATTTCTTAAATAACAAAATGGAAAATAAGGGATTTGAACTGAGTTCAATTCAAATCATTTCTTAAATAGCAAAATGAAATATAAGGGATTTGAACTGAGTTATGTTCAAATCATTTTTAAAAATAACAAAATGGAAAATAAGGGATTTGAACTGAGTTCAATTCAAATCATTTCTTAAATAGCAAAATGAAATATAAAGGGATTTGAACTGAGTTATGTTCAAATCATTTCTTAAATATCAAAATGGAAAATAAGGAATTTGAACTGAGTTCAATTCAAATCATTTCTTAAATAGCAAAATGGAAAATAAGGGATTTGAACTGAGTTCAATTCAAATCATTTCTTAAATAGCAAAATGAAATATAAGGGATTTGAACTGAGTTATGTTCAAATCATTTCTTAAATATCAAAATGGAAAATAAGGAATTTGAACTGAGTTCAATTCAAATCATTTCTTAAATAGCAAAATGGAAAATAAGGGATTTGAACTGAGTTCAATTCAAATCATTTCTTAAATAGCAAATGAAATATAAAGGATTTGAACTGAGTTATGTTCAAATCATTTCTTAAATATCAAAATGGAAAATAAGGAATTTGAACTGAGTTCAATTCAAATCATTTCTTAAATAGCAAAATGGAAAATAAAGGGATTTGAACTGAGTTCAATTCAAATCATTTCTTAAATAGCAAAATGAAATATAAGGGATTTGAACTGAGTTATGTTCAAATCATTTCTTAAATATCAAAATGGAAAATAAGGAATTTGAACTGAGTTCAATTCAAATCATTTCTTAAATAGCAAAATGGAAAATAAGGGATTTGAACTGAGTTCAATTCAAATCATTTCTTAAATAGCAAAATGAATATAAGGGATTTGAACTGAGTTATGTTCAAATCATTTCTTAAATATCAAAATGGAAAATAAGGAATTTGAACTGAGTTCAATTCAAATCATTTTTAAATAGCAAAATGGAAAATAAGGGATTTGAACTGAGTTCAATTCAAATCATTTCTTAAACTTAAAAATGAAATATAAGGGATTTGAACTGAGTTATGTTCAAATCATTTCTTAAATATCAAAATGGAAAATAAGGAATTTGAACTGAGTTCAATTCAAATCATTTCTTAAATAGCAAAATGGAAAATAAGGGATTTGAACTGAGTTCAATTTCTTAAGTAGCCAAATGGAAAATAAGGGATTTGAATTGAATTCGATTCAAATCAAATTTTAAGTGTAAACGTTGTAAAATTGGTATTTTCGATGTCAGATCCAAAGCTGAACACTCTTACTTGGTCAGTAACTGTTTATAATTTTAACCCAAATCATCAGATTTGATGATACGATTTTTTTAATTGAATATTTTTAAATTTTGAGGGGTTGTTTATAGATTATGATGCTGCTGACAAAATGGCGTGGTCCATATGATTCTGTAATTTTTTAACAACGATTCAATTCTGTCTTTAATAATTTTATTATCATTTACGTAATTCTGCTGATTTGACAGATTTTTATGCTCAAAAGAATGTCTACACGATTTTATGTCTATTTTATATTTAAACCGTAACCTATTTGTTAGAACATTAGATTTCCATCCATGAGGTCTGGGTTCTAATTTCACCGTAATAGATTTGGCAAGGACGTGATTATAGATTATATCGGCCTGGAGAGCTGATCATGTTACACGACAACGTGAGGAAGTGCGTGAAAACCGCAACCACAAGTTGACTTAAATCTTATGAGTGAAATTTGATAAACGAAAGTACTCATAATATAGGGTGATCCCAAAAAATGGGAACTTTTTAACAATCCAATAAAACCAAGAGTGATGGAAGAATAATATTTTATTCATAGTAATTGAAACCTTAAAATATGCCATTTAAGAAACAATGATGGAATTTTCATTTTTTTAAAAATTACGTCCTGTATATGGCATCCTCCTGTACGAATGCATTCTTGAAATCTGCTGTTGAGATTCCTCATTGACTGCTGCAACATCTCAGCTGGGATACTGTGAATTTCATCTTGAATTCTAAATGGCGAAATGTTTACTTGCTCAAGGTCACTGTCTCGCAGTGTTTCCACTTGCTCATGTCTGGCAATACGCACTTCAAAAATTCCCGTTTTTTTTTTTTGGTCATCCTGTAGTTGTGGTGGCATAAAGTTATTAGTCATCGTGACCGAGATTTTGAGCATACTTGCTTCGTTCAAGATCCTACCAGATTATGCACGTTCTACAAGGTACCGTAGAAAAGATCCGCTCAGCATAGCTACAGTATAAACCAAAGGTTGGTTCTGAAGATGTTGAAGAAATATTAATGTTCGTGAACAGGCGTCTGCAACAATGATCAGCTAAGCACCTGAGTAACTTCATAGCCTACTGAGAATGACATCTTAGACCAAAACAAGGACAAAATTGTCCGCAAATAATTCGTTTTTGAGTTATTAAGTTAAAAGAAAGTTTACGATGCATCATGATGTGCTTCCATCTAGACTAGGTTACATTTGTCATTCGTGTACATTTGTGGCTAGTCTGTCTTCAACGTTTAGCGTGTTTATTAGTGAGTTAACTGAGAAGTGTTCGACTTAACAATGGTAGGATATTCATATCGTGAGCAGGCAGATATGATTTTTACATACGGCCTCGCGAATGGTAGTGAACGCGCTGCTGCACGGCTGTATCAGATTGTGCTTCCAGGCCGAAGGCAGCCGAAGGCAGCCGAGTCATCCAACCTTTACTGCTGTTTATCATCGCGTTGCTGAGACAGGATCTGTGGCACCACAAAATATGGATCGTGGAAGACCAAGATCCGCTCGTACGCCTGACTACAAAGAACACATTCTACAAGCTGTGATATCAGCAAACGTCAAATGGCCCGAACATGTCGTACATCTCATAGTACCGTATGGAAGGTAATTCAAGAATAGCCTCTTTATCCGTATCTTTTGCAACTTGTGCCCATGAAGAACACATTCTACAAGCTATCGGAGACGATCCAGGTATGATGTTCATATGGATATTTTACTTTGTTTTGGTGTCAGGAACACGCCCCCAAAGTTTGTAAAAGTATTTTTGATAAAGCTATATATATATATATATATATATATATATATATATATATATATATTATACTATTAAGTACCAGATTTGCTGGTTCTTTTTCCGGCTGGGAAAGACTTTTGGTTAGGCAGGCTTTTGTCATAAAGTGTTCGATATCAAAAGTTAGGATAGAGCGTTAGAAGAATTAATTTGGAGAAGTTTATCACTTAGCTAAGAAGACTACAAAGAGTAAACACGTTATCGTGATGTGCTCACGAAACTACGTAGTAGGCATGACTGAACCAACAACACTCAGCTAAGTGATAAACTTCTCCAAATTAATTAATTATATATATATATATATATATATATATATATATATATATATATATATATATATATATGTGGTTGAAAATGTCACGAAAAACTTAGAAGAGGTGGCAACTAAATTTCGTTGCATATTCATATGCTATTATTAAAGTACTTTTAATGATATTAATGTTGCGTTTTTTTTTGTTTTTTTTCACATCGCAATTAAAGAAATAAAAATTAATAATGAAAAATCGCTTAGATTTCCTCCGCGCAAGGAATGGGTCCGATATAGGAATTTATTAACTACTTGTCTATAAACTTCACTATTTATATCATATTATGTAAACATTTCAACACTGTCCTTTTTTATGTTATATTTTTTCTATTAATCTAATGGCTTTGTGGACAACACGTATATATATATATATATATATATATATAATAAAAATATAGTTTTAAGGTATGCTATATTCATGGGTTAAAGAGCCCAATATCAGGGATAGATTGTATGCAAATATAAATATAACAGTGGACACTGGGGTCAATGTCCACTTTTACACACACACACACACACATATATATATATATATATATATATGTGTGTGTGTGTGTGTGTGTGTGTGTGTGTGTGTGAAAATATATAGAAAATAGGAAAGGTTTGGTAAATGATCCAATGTTCCTTAGTATTTTAGTTATTATTTTTTAAAAATAGTGCTCGATACAAAAGTAGAGCATAAATATAATTATCAATTTAAAAATATGATTCCAACTCGCGACATAAGAGGTCTCATGTTTCAAAACAAGAGCCGAAAACTTCAATATAATTATTTGAATTAAATTGAGTTAAAGTAAGTTCTGTTCCATCTTCAAGCGAATTTTTTTTTTATTGTGTATTTGGGTAGCAATCCCTCTTTCATACAAGTTTCATTAAGAACAACTGACAATGTACTGCAGTTAAGTTTTTTTATTTAATTTTTGTTGTGTTTTTTATAATTTTCTACTTTTCTGGACATAAATTATGTAGAAATACATAAAACAATCCATACATTCAGTTAAAAGTAAAAAATAAAATCATCCTTGAAAATGGCTAAAAGAATAGCCGAAAGCGGTCGGGCATACAGAACATTCGGACAATTTCTACATACTTTATGTCCCCAAAAGTAGAAAATTATAAGAACAAAAGAAAAATTAAATAAAAAACTTAACCATAGTACCTTGTCAGTCGTTTTTAAAGTTGTCGTCACTTGGTGTTGACCGCAGTATCCACTCTTATATTTACACACGCTCTATCCCGGATATTTATAGGGTAAAAACTCTATAGATTTAAATACTCTAAAACTATATTTTATCATATATATATATATATATATATGTATATGTGTGTGTGTGTGTGTGTGTGTGTGTGTGTGTGTGTGTGTGTGTGTGTACTAGTTTACATTTACCGTTAAAAATTGTCGATTGTATTTAAATGAATTTTCCAACTGCAATTTTTATATTGTCTGCAACGGTAACCAAGATTTTCATCTGTAGCAGTGGTTTTCAACCGGGGTCTATATGAACCCAAGGGGTCCATGTAACATTACTGGGGGTCCACACAAAATAAAAAAAACATAGAAGATTGGGGGTTCACCGTAATATCTTAGTGGTCCATAGAGAACAATTTCACTCCGGAGCGGTTGTCACAACTGAGATTTGGAATTTCTACAATAATCGACGCCATATTAAAATACTAAAATTTGAAAAAGAAAAAAACTCTAAAATTAGCAGAAAGTGTGATCAAGTAATGTGAATTAGCGTCCGTTTTACTCTACCGGATGTTTTGGTTGTAAAAGTTGAATAAAACAAATAAGGATATATAAAAGAATTATTATTATATATATATATATATATATATATATATATATATATATATATATATATATATATATGGGGGTGTAGAGAGAGAGAGGGGCAGAGATGTCTAGTTAGCCAGACAAACCTACCCAGGTTTCACCTAAGCGGATCGTCAGGGAAAGCTGGCCAGCTTTCTCTGACGATCCGCTTAGGTGAAACCTGGGTAGGTTTGTCTGGCTCACTAGATTTATCTAGATCTGCTCTACGGTTGTGTTGAGCTCTTTTGTTAGTTAGTTGTTTACTTGTATCGGGTTTTTTTCTTTGGGCTTTGAACCTGTATCTGTGCGATTTTTTCAACAGACTTTCATGTTTCTAGCTCTTTCTTTTTTTTAAAACCTTTTTTTTTCCTTCGAGATTGATTTGATTATTGGCAGATCAAAAATTTGAAGGTTTTTCGAAACGAGTATAGTTACCTATATATATATATATATATATATATATATATATGAAGGAAAATTATATAAATATTATAATTTATTATATAAATTAATCTAATATATTAATAATAAACAATATAATTTTAAATATTAATAAAATAAAATATTAGTATATTAATATAAATTAATCGATATAAAATATTAAAAAAATAAAATATTAATAATAAAATTAATTTAATATATAAATTGTATAAGGATTATATATAAAGGAAGCATATACATTTTCTATTTCTATAATGCAATGCCTAAACTTATCTATTAGTAAAAAATAAAACAAGCTTTTTTTTCATCGAATGGTTATAGGGGTTCACCAAAAGATATTAAGAGTAAAAGTGACCCATGGGTTAAAAAAGGTTGAGAACAACTGATCTATACAGTTACTTATGTCTTATTATTTCTAATTCTGCTCTTTTGTACCGTTTAATATAATAAACATATCCAGAGAGATGACATAAAACAAGAGAAATAAAAAGAAATATATTCACAGCCTGAACTCTTCTATTTACTAATGCGATATTCACTTATTGGAGTCGAGTATTGGCTCCTGTTACCATATTAATATTTCATAACTAAATAAAGGAGATCAGGCTGCGTAACTGATAAATATAAAAATCCACATAGTGTTTTATATTATAGAACATGTGTTATTATGAGTTCAATAAAAAGTCAAAGAAATTTCATATCAGACACAAGGAAATGCAAAATAATTTTTACTTACATTATTTACATTATTCAGACTGTTATTCTCATAATAATTACAATAATGTAATAATTATAATAATATAAATATTGTAAGTAATCATAATAACTCATCTCAGAGATATAGACAAAACAATTTTTGCTGTCTTTTTTCCTGGGACAGATTTCCTATAATTAAATAAAATATTCATTATGTGAAATGTCTTAACTTCGTTTTTCAGAAGCCAAGACAACAAACTGATTTCCATCAGGAAAAACGTTATGGGCTTGTTAATTCATAGTAAAGTTTTCGTCAGACATTTTCTTTCAGACCAGGAATACTTCCTTAGCAGTTATGGACATTGCTTCCTCCTTGCGATTTACAAAGCGTAGCATAGATGTTTCAGAAGGCCGAAAGTACCCAATGAGGTTCGAACACTCTATTCAGTCGTAATTGTTTAGCGAGGGAAACTTGCAAATATTACCTCACATCAAAGTGCCCCTAACTTTTGGAATATACGTCAAAATAAAATCTTTAATAACAATGACAAATCGTTCTTCATGAAATGATTATTTGATCAGAAATAATAATAATAATAATAATAATAATAATAATAATAATAATAATAATAATAATAATAATAGTTAAGAGAAGTGTGTGATTTAAGAAAAGAAAAAACACAGTGTTTAACAATGTTAAACAATATTTCAACAGAATGTCTGTCTTAAATTCATTAAATTACTAACCTCCCGCCTCGGGAGAATGAACAAAATGACAGGAGAGTTCCATAAGTTGTTTGATTAATTCCTCTTAGTAACTAATCAACTAACGGACAATTCCAAGATGAACAAGATCACCATCATATTAAGAACATTTCAGTTGCATTCCTTCACGCAGGCAGCGTTTCATTCGTTTTGATGCGTTCATTACCAGGACAGCCATTTTTTTTTTCATTACAAGACAAGCAACGCTTGTACAAAGACATTTTTTGTAGATTTATATATTTTTTTAAAAATATAATTTGAAGACAGGCAGACATTCTGTTGAAATATTATGATTGTCAAACACTGTGTTTTTCTTTTCTTTTCCTTTTCTTAAATGACGCTCTTTTCTTAACTGTTGTAAAATATTGGAAGAGTTACGTCAATCACTTTGTTTTTTAATAATAATAATAATAATAATAATAACTAGCATAGAACCAATCAAAAATGATATGACTATATATGAACTGACTCTTTTATTTGGATTAAATTAGAGCATTTATATGCTGTGCTTAGAATCGAAATGTCGCTTCCTGATATCTAAGACCAGTGTGCTATCTGCGCGCTCCGTGAAAAATGTTACACATGCACACAATACAGCCTATCTATTCATTTAGACACGACGACAGAATAGATAAAAGCAATGTAAAAGAGGAAGGATCCAAAGGTGTGAAGGGGGAAAGGTAAAAGGGAAGAAAAGAAGCTAGAAAACAACGAAAAAGAAAAGCGAATGAATTGAAAAGGGGCAACAAAATAGAGGAAACGTTGGGAACAGTTGAGAAAACTAGGAAAAAACGAAAAGAAAACAAGTGAAAGGAGAATGGGGTAAGACAAAATAGACGAAAGGTTAAGTAAAAAAAAAAGCTAGGGAAAAACGAAAAGAAAAGAGAGTGAAAGGAGAAGAGGTAAGAGATGAAGACGAAATAGAGGAAAGGCTAAATAAATAAAAAAAAGCTAGAGAAAAATCAAAAGAAAAGCGAGTGAAAGAAAGGGTAAGGGATGAAGACAAAATAGACGAAACGTTAAGTAAAAAAAGCAAGGGAAAAACGAAAAGAAAAGTGAGTGAAAAGAAATCGGAGTAAGGGATGAAGATGAAATAGAGGAAAGTTTAAGTAAAAAAAGCTATGGAAAAACGAAAAGAAAAGTGAGTAAAAGGAGAAGGGGTAAGGGATGAAGACAAAATACTTAAAAGGTTAAGTAAAAAAAAGGCTAGAGAAAAACGTAAAGAAAAGAGAATGAATCAAAAAGAAGCAAGAGATGGTGACGAAATAAGTGGAAGGTGAAAAGTAACTAAGAAAGCTATAAAAAAAAAAAGAAAACTAAAGCGAAAAGAAACAGCGAAGAATGAAGACGAAAGAAAATCATACACAGACTATTATTATAACACTATTTACATTATTCGAACTATTGTCCTCATCTTTGTTGCCATATTTATTACAACGAATAATGTAAATAATACCTCATCTCAGAAATATAGACAAAGACTATTATAACGCCGTCAATGTTATTACTCCTTTGTTATTTCAAAATCAGTTAACATTTTTTTCTTTTGAAGAGTGACATACACTTGACGTTGGAAAAACTACTACTTTATTAAGCGAAGCTTAAAGCCGAAAGTACGGAGAACTCGATAAGGATCGAACTCACTACTCAGTCATAATTGATCTAACGAGACAAGCTTGCTAACCATTACACAACGTTGAAATGTCGCTATTGCGTCAATATATACACTTACGGAAAATAAAATTGCAGCATCCTCAACAAGATGCCGATTTTGACCTGAATGCATGCTAGGAGATAATTTCCTTCTATAAGTCATGTCTCTTCAGGACATAGGCGAGCATGACTCTCCACGACTTTCTATTCTTTGTAGCTCTAAGCAATGCTTATTTCCTTTCAGTCCATGTTCTGCCATCCATTTATACACGGTTCTTAAGTAAATTACTGGCTATTCCTCTCTGCTCTTCTTGCCTTCAGTAAGTCCTGTGAGTGTCAAACGCTCCAAGTCCGCTTTCCTCATTATGTCTCCCAGAAATGTCAACTGTCTCCTTCTGATACTAGGCACAAGTATCCATTTCGTTCCCATTTTCCTTAATAACGTTAGAGATACGACCCGTCCATAGTATTATTCTCAGCATTCTTCCTTCCTCTTTAATCTTCAGGGCTTGAGCGATAATGACTCTTCACAATTTCCTATCCTTCGTAACACTTAACAATATTTTTATCCTTACTATTACTCACAGATCTTGTTCTGCTATCTAATTATACAAGTTCATTGGGTATATTATTTCATGTTTCACCTGTGTCCCTCTTGCCTTCAATAGGTTCTGCGAGTCTCAGGTGGACAATACATATAGTCATCACTCCTCATTATCTATCGTAACATTTCAACTTTCTCTTTCACATTCTCCGTATAAGCGTCATTTTTGTTTCCATTTCCCTTAGAACTTCCTAGTTGTTCACATTCTCCGTCCCTGGTATTCTCAGCCTTCTTCTGTAGAATCAGATCTCTGATGCTTGTCTCTTTCTAATTCTAAGTATAAGTGTCCTTTTTGTTTCCATTTTCATTAAAACTTCCTCATTGCTCACATGCTCCGTCCATGGTATTCTCAGCCTTCTTCTGTAGAACCACATTTCTGATGCTTGTCTCTTTCTGATTCTAAGTATAAGTGTCCTTTTTGTTTCCATTTTCCTTAAAACTTGCTCGTTGCTCACATGCTCCGTCCATGGTATTCTCAGCCTTCTTCTGTAGAACCACATCTCTGATGCTTGTCTCTTTCTGATTCTAAGTATAAGTGTCCTTTTTGTTTCCATTTTCCTTAAAACTTCCTCATTGCTTACATGCTCCGTCCATGGTATTCTCAGCCTTCTTCTGTAGAACCACATCTCTGATGCTTGTCTCTTTCTGATTCTAAGTATAAGTGTCCTTTTTGTTTCCATTTTCCTTAAAACTTCCTCATTGCTCACATGCTCCGTCCATGGTATTCTCAGCCTTCTTCTGTAGAACCACATTTCTGATGCTTGTCTCTTTCTGATTCTAAGTATAAGTGTCCTTTTTGTTTCCATTTTCATTAAAACTTCCTCATTGCTCACATGCTCCGTCCATGGTATTCTCAGCTTTTTTCTGTAGAACCACATTTCTGATGCTTGTCTCTTTCTGATTCTAAGTATAAGTGTCCTTTTTGTTTCCATTTTCATTAAAACTTCCTCATTGCTCACATGCTCCGTCCATGGTATTCTCAGCTTTCTTCTGTAGAACCACATTTCTGATGCTTGTCTCTTTCTGATTCTAAGTATTAGTGTCCTTTTTGTTTCCATTTTCATTAAAACTTCCTCGCTGCTCACATGCTCCATCCAGATTGGCACACTGTAACAATGCAGATAAGAGAAAATGTGGTTTCAGAGACTGTTTACTTACATCAGGATTACATGTAGGCATGCCTTTAGCCACACTAACACCATCATCCGCATCAAATGGTGCTCAGTATTTTTTTTTTTTTTTTAGTAATGACAGCAGGTTCTGTCTTTATACAAGTGATATTTGTTCATGTGATATAGATCTGGAGAGTGACATCTTTCCTGCGTGTACTTACCTATGACAAATATAACCCCTGCAATCATTTAGTGGCCTGCTATTAGTTGCAATTCTTAGAACAAGAGCTTAGAAGATATTCTAATAAATCTTTTATTCGGCTTTCTTGCGATGTAGTAACACTCATTCCAGTGCACCAGTGTATCTAAGTTTTAAAAAGTGATGCAATAAGGTTCAGTATAGTGAAGGAGTTCAGTACTTACAGACGCCATGCCACGAAAGCCGTTTGAGACGGCATCAGAATATGGAACTTTGAGAGGTTAGATAATCATTTTTATTAGATTACTGTGCATGCTGGGTGTGACATGTCAGTAGTGATTCGATATTGGCAGCAGTGGTCAAATGACCATTCCTGCATCAGGTACAGGACGGTCATATAATACAGACGCTTGCTAAGTTTGATGCATTGTAAGGTTAGCTGTGGTAGACCGCTCAACAAACATATGAGCAAATGTAGCCCCAGGTGGGTCAACACGGATCGTTCGAAACCGATTACAGAACTTTCTCGATATTTTGGACTCCGATTATCCGGATATGAGAGGAACAACGTTGGTAATATTTCTGGACTGGAGAGACATCTCATTATTGGGTTTTACTTTTCAACACGAACGCCATTTTGTATTATTTCGTTTTCTTACGCTTTGAAATTAAAAAGTTTTCGAGTTCAGATCTTCAAACAAAATGGAAGATTACTATTTCTTGCCCAAGAGAAAATAAATGTTTGTGACATGGTCCGGAAGAAAACTCCAAAACCCAAGATCACGGCGAAATATAGGAAAATCCACAGTCAACGATATTTTGAAAATCGAGCTGGGAACTCTTGTACGAGATAAGGATGATGACAATGATATTGACCAATCTTCAACTTCAACAACCCCAGTAGCCACTTTCAAACACTGAAGCAATGACAATGTTTACAAATGTTGAAGTTCATCATGTATTCTTCAATCAGAATCTACCCTTAAATATACATCTCCTTTCATCCAACGTCGGGAGTTAGCAGTTGAAAAACGAGGGGTCAGCTGGAAACATACAAAAGAGAGGCCAGCTCGAAACATACAAACGAGAGACCAGTATCGAAACAAAAAGATGAGAGGCCAGCTGGAAATAGACAAACGAAAGGTCAGCTGGAAATAGACAAACGAAAGGTCAGCTGGAAATAGGCAAACGAAAGGTCAGCTGGAAATAGACAAACGAGACGCAAGGTAGAAACAGACAAGCGAGACGCAAGGTAGAAACAGACAAACGAGAGGTCAGCTGAAAAAAAAGAAAAACAAGATGTCAGCTGGAAACAGAAAATAATTAACGCACTTTTTTCATAAAAAATAAACTGGACAAAACCTTGAAAAAATGTTTGAAAATGTTATTCCATGATATAAATGTTAAATTTCTTCCGGAAAATAACTTTTTTCTTCATTCTTTGTCGCTAATTTAAGTATTCAATTATCCGAAAGTTTCAATTATCTGAACATATCTTTAAATTCCATGTCACAAGAGAGAAAGTAGAGTCCATAGAGAAAGTACTGTACTTGCATCAGGACTACAGGCACATGGACCTCTAATCAGACCAACGCTGTCATGCACGTCACCAGTGGTGTTTATCGTGGTCATTTGAGCGATGGAATGGCGATCTACAAAATGCGTAGGCTGGCCCAAAAAGTCAAATTTTATCGTGAAATTCAGAACTCTGACGTCCCGAGCTGAGTGGGGGTGATTTGAACCTCGTGGGCGTGGGACCCTGACAGTGATGTATTGTCTTTGTTTAAGTTTTAATATAAGACCGAAAAAAATCACGATGATTATGAGTACGGTTGTAAGAATATTGAGTGAAGAACAGCTTATCATCATCCGTCCTCTCTCTATCCTCTCATTCCTTTCTCTCTCTACCCTCTCTCACCTCTCTCTCTCTCTCTTTATCCTCTCTCTCTCTCTCTCTCTCTCAACCCCTCTATCCTCTTTTCTATCTTCTCTCTCTTTTCTCTAGTCTCTCTCTCTCGTCTCTCCTGTATCCACTCACCTATCTCTCTCCCCGTATCTCTCCTCTTCTTCTATCCTTTACCCCTCCTCTTTCCCCTCTCTCTTTATCCTCTCTCTCTTCCCTCTCCTTTCTCTCTTTCCTCTTCCTCCTCACTCTCTATCCTCTCTCCTCTCTTTTCTCTCTCCTCTCTCTTCTCTCTCCGCTCTCTCTCTCTCCTCCCCCTCTCTCTCTATCTTCTCGCTTCCTCCAAAAAACGGTGCCACTACTACTGTTCCCTATTAAATAAAGAAAAGAGAAATCTAAACGAAATTGTCCCCCAAGGTTGCGTCACAGGCTGAACATTCAGTCTGTGACGCAACGTTGGGGACCTGAAGAATTGCTAATAGACCACAAGAAGACAACGACGGCACGAAACGCAACACGGGTTCTAATGGTCGAGTGCATGTACGACGAGAAACTGGAGAACATATTCCAATGTATATTCGCTCACAACTCAAAGAGCCAGACACTGGCAATATGGTGTTTGTGCCAAGTTACAACGTACCTTTGGGGGTTTTGAAAATAAACCTTAATAGCGCCATGTATGTCTTTTTCATTCTCTTTCCCTCCCAGTAGCCCCTTGCATTTTAGCAGCATTATCGCTTTGGGATGAATTGAATTTTTTTAAAATTATTCAAACTCGCTAGGTTATGCGTTTTTTACCTTTATCTGCTTGCCTTCAATTTTTCCTGTGAGTATCAAATTTTCCAAGCTATCTTTTCTCATTGTACGCCCTAGAAATTTCAAATGTCTCTTCCTGGTGTTAAGTATGTGTCCTTTTTCCATTTTCTCAAAAACTTCGTCGTTGTTCACATGTTCGGTTCATGGTATTCTCAGAATCCTTCTGTAGAACGAAATTTCAAGTCACTTTATGTTGTGGATTCCGAGATGAAATCCGGTCTCCAATGAATGACAAACGCAGGAATGAAATAAAACAAATAAATGTATTTACACAATAATACAATTGGTAATACGGTTAGTAGATCCAGAAACGCGGTTAGTAGTAATCATAATATATATATATATATATATATATCGTCATCCGTATAGGATGCAGGTTCGTATATATATATATATATATATATATATATATATATATATATATATATATAGTCTGGTAAATCCAGTCTCGAAGTAGGACTTCCTTAGAGTCTACGTGCTTGTAACTGTGACTTCTACAAGCGGTTACCTCATACTATTACTCTCTACCTCCAACTCAATTACAATCTCTGCTCCTGACTGTCTCTGGGTATTTAACGGCAGCAGTCCAAGTACACACTGGTAGAGTCCACATGTATGAAAAAGGGGTGGACCCCATAACACTTTATCATCAGTGAGTAGATTGTCCAACATTTACTGCCATATAGGAGGACTGATACTACGTAACCGTTCTGCACCCTTTTCTTTGTTTATAACGATTTTTTCCTGTTTCTTAATATTTTGCTTAGCTTTTAGAAGGCATTTTTCGTTATCACACAGCGCCTTCGGATTTCAGTGCCGCACTTTTCGTCTTCTGTTGAAATATTTCCCAGATATTTAAACTGTTGTACTTGGTTTATTCTGGTATATCCAATTTATAATTTGCATGTTGGGTTGTGCTTTTTGCAGACAACCATGCATTCTGTCTTCTTACAATTTATGCTTCCACCTTTCTTCTCGCTTCCCTTCTGTAGATGTTCTTTTATTATCTTTTCTGTGTCAGCTCTCTGCATCTCTTATGTTATTAAGATTGTGGCCTTCAGTTATGAATACTGGTAGAACTTCTAATTCTCTCAGAATAATCCCACTGTATTACATGTAGGCATGCCTCTAGCACCCTTTTCTTTTTCTGGTGGTCGTGTGCGTGTACGACGAGAAACTGGAGAACATCTTCCAATGTATATTCGCTCACAACTCAAAGACCCAGACACTGGCAACATGGTGTTTGTGCCAGGTTACAACATACCTTTGGGGGGTTTTGAAAATAAACCTTAATAGCGCCATGTATGTCTTGTTCATTCTCTTTCCCTCCCAGTAGCCCCTTGCATTGTCTCATTGCATTTTCCAGTGAAAAGACATATCCTTGTCTTAAATCCCTTTCTATATATATATATATATATATATATATATATATTCATGCACGTTTCATTAAATAATATAGACAAGTGTTGTCTATTAATTTTATGTAAAATTTTTTCGTAACGTCTGACAAGATTAATAACATTATCGTTGAACGAAGAAAGAAATTCACAATATTGATCCATATTTTTTTAATACAATCTAAGCTTTCGGCTTACATAAGCCATTATCAAAGATGTCAATTACAACATATTAAACAATATACGGACAAGACAGTGATGATAGTCTGTCATTGTTTACTTAGATGATTTCTAAGCAACGATAAACACGCGCATATAAGACGCTAGAAGCGAAAATCGCACCGCATGTCTTGACGTCACATATGACCACACGACAGTGAATTGGAGAAGTATGGCAAGCTGTTGGTATAAACCAATGGCTTCTGTTACCGATTATAGACATTTAAGAATATTTGTAGAGATGCCATAACTGATTTTGTTTAGGTTGGGTTTCAACTGTTTGATGTATAATGCTTCAAGGATTTTTAGTTTTTGTCTATTGTTTTCATGTCGAAGTAGCTTAGATTGTATTAAAAAATATGGATCAATATTGTGAATTTCTTTCTTCGTTCAACGATAATGTTATTAAACTTATCAGAAAAAAATTTTACATAAAATAAAAAGACAACACTTGCCTATATTATTTAATGAAACGTATAAATGAAAAGATGCTGCCTAAATACACACAAATATATATATATATATATATATATATATATATATATATATATATATATATATATATATATAATTCATTTTCTATCCGTATGCAGGCGTTTTACTGCCAGTATAGGTTCTAGATTATTCTAATATCCCTCCCAAATATATCAAGGTTACCTATCAGTTCTGACACTTCTTTGTGACGTACTTTATCAAACACCTTTGCATAATCTATAAAACACGGTGACATTCTTCTGCATTTGTATCACTTGCACGTTTTATATTTATGGCGTACCTATTTTTTATTTTCCTCAGCGAAATATAATAAATAAGCATGTTTTTGATCTCGTTTCCATTTATTTTCCAACTTCTCATTTCGTAATTTCGTCACTGAATTTCTGATGACCCATTTTACTTATGAATCTTTTTTTCTTATTTCTCAGCGACAAAATAAAACGAAGAATAATAGTCAATCATTTAAGCGAATTCACTGAACATTGTAAAATCGATAAGACCAAAACTATATACGTTTATTACAATTAAACATTATTACAGTGCAATATAAAAAATAAGCATCTTCTTGTTCTCGTGACCATTTATTTTCCAACTTCTCAATTCGTAATGCCTGAACGAACAAACCAATCTCACTATTTTAATTTCAACGTCACTGAATTTCTGATGATCCATTTTACTTATGAAGCTTTTTTTCTTATTTCTCAGCGACAAAATAAAACGAAGAATGATAGTCCTTCATTTATGCGGCGTAAAATAAATTTCTATTTCTTGAACGGTGTAAAATCAATAATCCCAACGCATATAAGTTTATTACAATCAAACATTATTGGAACAAGTAATGGTGGATTACGCAGCAAATAAAGGCTGAAATCACGGAACTGCTTTTGTACCACAGGATGAAAAAAATTGCTGCTGATGCCATGAGAGTATATCCCATGGTTGATTTCCTTGATTAAAGCATGAGCCACCCAGCCATCTGAAACAATATGGCTTCCAGACAGAATATAGCGCACAATCGCTTTTTTTTCAGAGTCTCTGCTCGCCGATCCGGCACCTTGACTAAGAAACACTTTCCCGAACTCCGCTCGATATCATCAAATACCCGAATAGCCACGGTGATATTTACGATGAAAAACATTTAAAGATATAAAATGACAGCTTATTTTACGCCGTTTAAGTGAAGCAGAACAGTGACAGATTATTTTGCGCCGTTTATGTGAACGATTGGAGCGAAGAGCATCCTCTTTTCGATTTTTTTTTTCATTTAAATCCTTCTTTTTTCTTTTGTCCGAATTCACAAGAGTTAGTCACTAGCCGAGTGGTTAGAACGTTAACTTTCCGACCATGAAACCCAGATTCGAATATCACACTGGTCAATTTGTCAAGAAAGTGACTATCACTCTGAAGAGATCATCCCAGCGTGAGACACCGTTAGGAAGTTCTTGAAAACAATACCACGATTTGCCCGAAGCATGGCTAAAATTGGATCGATGAAACTCTTTAGAAATCGTCGATGGTTGTGTTAGCACGAAGTTACAAGTCATCTTGACCGAGGAATCGAACGTACTTGCCTTGTTCTTCTATTGATCATACCATATTGTACGTTCTCTCGCAGAAACTGTAACTAAGCTACGCTCAGCATAGTTGTAGGATCAACCACAGGTCGGCTTTGTGGGTGTTGAAATATAAATGCGTCTAACATCTGCAACAGGGAATAGCCAGTTACCCTAACAGATAGATATACATGATAATGAGTAGCTAACTATTACTCAAGACTGTAGTGAAATAAATAAGAAGCTAAGGTGGATCTATCTGTTAACAAAGGTAAGTGTAAACATACAACTTGACCCTCGGCCAATGATCACACCGCGTTGCATTCCGATCCTCGATCTCGTTTGTGTTCACAAAAAGATGGGAAAGGGTGCAATGCATGCTCACGAGATAACAGGATGAAAGACAGACGTTACATCAAGAAATAAGAACGTGAACCCTATTTCCCATATTAGATGTATATGTTTTAGTCAGAGCTTCGCCTGCCTATCCGGGTGTGTAGGTCGGTAATACTGGGGAGAATTTCTGCTATGTCAGCTATCCTTCCTACAAACTCTTCGCCCATCTACTTATCACGCTGTGTTGGGAAGCAATACGAAATTGGGGCCTCGGAACCGCAAAACGAACACCAAGGGCAGACCAGAACTTTATCCGATTACATGGCTGTTAGTATAAACCAACATTCGGATATACCCAATTTCCGGTTTTGTTGCCACTCGATCCCTGAAAATCCTTCATCCACGCCTTTACTTCTAATTGTCCTTTAAAACTTAAAGTTGATGCCGCTTAGAAGACTGAACTTAAAAAGGAACTAGCAGCCGGCTCATCAAACAGATACGTCAGAGATCATTTAAAACCACCTCTTAGCTTTCTACAACTGTCTATATTTCTGAGTCACGTCACTGGAGGGATGAGCATTATAATGCTTATTTGTGACTAAAAGGTTTTATGGTTATTTCTCTTTACATTTTGTATTGAGAGAAAGTCGCTAGTGAACGAAATAAGTGGTTATAGTGGTTCCAATAATTAGTAACGGTAAATACTGCTTCAGTCCCCACTATCCTGTATGTTTGTGACGAGGAGCTTAAACCGGGACTGCTATTCACCGAAACGTCCTATTAAACCAACGAAATGAACTACCCTTTCATCAGATATATATATATATATATATATATATATATATGAAAGGCGTGTATGCAGCGATGGGGCGGGATGACATGGACATGGCCCTGACACACACCTTGTCCAGGTAAAGCAGGATATAATTAATTTTTTAAATAATTATGCAAATATATTTTGTAAAAAAATAAATAAATTTTGAAAAATAATACAAAGCCATCTTAAAAACAAAATATTATTTTGTTGTTCATCATTTATAAGTGATATATTTTCTGTTTTATTCTTTTTCATTTTTTGATATATTGATTCTGTGGAAAATTTCTTTGTTTTTTTTATATATATATATATATATATATATATATATATATATATATAGAGAGAGAGAGAGAGAGAGAGAGAGAGAGGGGTGATGGGTAATTTTTTTATTTTCTCGACTGCACAGTATAGTAGGAACAGTTGGGCACAGTCTGTGAAAAAAAAGACCACCATGACATAATTCACTCCACCAGAAATTTACAAACGGCATGCTGTCCTGCTTGTCATTCACGACGGAAGCTCCAATAAGAACATTCAGAGTGTTTGGGTATCAATCTGAGGACAGTACAGAGGATTTAGAAAGAGTTCGATGAGTCTAATGGTGATTACGAAGGTGTTTCGAATTATCACTAGTCATGGCAACGTCATGCCTCCATTCATCTTCCCACAGGGGCTCAGACTCAACACGAAGGCCTACATCAAGTGCCTTGAGGAGGTAGGGCTGTCCTGGATCAAAAGGGTGGCTGCTGAAAGACCCCATGTCTGGCAACAGGACTCTACATCATGTCACACAAGCAGGAGAACCCATTCATGGCTCTCAGACAATTTCTGCAACCACATCATCCCTTACATCTGACCACCTAACTCCCCAGACTGCAACCCTTGATCCTTATGTGGGGGGGGGCAGTTGAGCGAGATGTCAACAAAACTCTGTGTAACAAAGATGAACTGAAAGCAAGGATTATGGCAGAATTTATCAACTTAAACAAGGAGAGTTACAGGAGATTCCAAGGTCATCTTGAGGCCGTGGTTGGAGCCAATGGCGATTTTTATTGAATAAATTTACTCTTTAGTATTTCAAGATATTTGTGTAATTTTTTGTAAATATATCTTTTAAAATGAGATGTCAGTATTATTTACACTTATGCGTCGTTTAGGCGACAATGTATTCATCGCACCCTGTATAGAACCGAACATTTATGAAGAAAAATTTGGATGAAGGCGTTACAAAATTTTATAGAAAAGGCAACGAATTATGTGGAACGTAAAATAAATATGTAAGCCAAGTATTTAATAACTAAATTGGAAGTCGACCACTGAGTCAAGTGCATAGATAAAACATAGACCTCTTTGGGCTATGACACATGGATACAGTTTTTTAGCTTCAACTAAAGTTTGTTTTTTTTTTTTGTATTTTTTTACTGAAAGTAACACTGCGAATGAACTCATTGATGGTGCTCGCAGATGAAAATGTATCAGCACGAGATAATTCGTAATCGGGACGAGATAACTTGTAGTCGGCGTCGCGATAAAAACTGACCACCAATGTTAACATTTAGTTGACAACAATCTGTTAAAGCATCAGGCTTCTCTCTAGAAATTGTAACGAAGTTGAAGAAAGTCATCTACCTGGATATGACTTTCAACCTAGATCGACTTTTTTTACGGTTTATCAACCTTTTGCTGATTATTTAAAGACAGAAAATATTTTAGATATTTTTAAGATAATAACGATTTTCACTGATATCGGTTCAACTAATTAACCCATAGCTGGGGAGGGAGAAGAAGTGGATTCATATCTTTTCCAATCGGTCGGTCGGTGGTTCGATCGGTCGGTCGGTCTGATGGTCAGTCGGTCGGTTGGTTGGTTGGTTGGTTGGTTGGTTCGTCGGTCGGTCAGGCGGATGGTCGGTCGGTAGTTCGATCGGTCGGTCGGTCGGTTGGTTGGTTGGTTGGTTTGTCGGTCGGTCGGTGGTTCGATCGGTCGGTCGGTCGATCTGATGGTCAGTCGGTCGGTCGGTTGGTTAGTTGGTTGGTCGGTTGGTCGGTTGGGTCGTCGGTCGGACGGATGGTCGGTCGGTAGTTCGATCGGTTGGTCGATCGGTCGGTCGGTGGTTCGGTCGGTCGGTCGGTCGGTCGGTGGTTCGGTCGGTCGGTCGGTCGGTCGGTGGTTCGATCGGTCAGTCGGTCGGTCGGTTGGTTGGTTGGTTGGTTGGTTGGTTGGTTCGTCGGTCGGTCGGTAGTTCGATCGGTTGGTCGGTCGGTCGGTCGGTGGTTCGGTCGGTCGGTCGGTCGGTCGGTGGTTCGATCGGTCGGTCGGTCGGTCGGTGGTTCGATCGGTCAGTCGGTCGGTCGGTTGGTTGGTTGGTTGGTTGGTTGGTTGGTTCGTCGGTCGGTCGGTAGTTCGATCGGTTGGTCGGTCGGTCGGTCGGTGGTTCGGTCGGTCGGTCGGTCGGTCGGTGGTTCGATCGGTCGGTCGGATGGTCGGTCGGTCGTTCGGTTGGTTGGTTGGTTGGTCGGATGGTCAGTCGGTCGGTCGTTCAGTCGGTTGGTTGGTCGGTCGGATGGTCGGTCGTTCGGTCGGTCGGTCGGTCGGTCGTTCGGTCGGTCGGTTGGTTGGTTGGTTGGTTGGTTGGTTGGTTGATTGGTCGGTCGGTCGGTAGTTCAGTTGGTCGGTTGGTTGGTTGCTTGGTTTTGTTTAACGCAGTGGTTCTTAACCTAGGTTCGATCGAACCTCGGGTTTTCTGTGAGTCATTCTCAGGGATTCGTTGGGGGTAAAAACATATCAATGATGAATACCTCGACGAAATCATTGCGGAGCCACTTTCAAGAGCAACAATAGACTTGCTGAATTTCAGCCATAGCAGAGGAGTTCTTGGTGGTAATATATGTAATCTCCTTGAAGGCTGTATATACGATTTAGAACACTATGAAGGCTGGAAATTAAGGATTGGTCATCTCTGGTTCATATATGGCAGGAATACACCACTTTTGGTCTGACCTGACTGCTGTTAATATAAAACATGTCAGAATTATTTCTGTAGCACAGTGGTTCTTAAAAGTCATTCCCAGGGGTTCAGCAGAGGTCAAGACGAGAGCATTGAACTTCAACAGAGCCAGGTTTAACCGCAACTCTCCAGAGCAACAACGCTCTCAACGTTTTGGCGTCACTAAATCGCAGCGTACCCACTTATTGCCAAGGAAGCCCTTGAGATACTCATACCGTTTGTTACTGCGTTTCACTACGAGCAAATCCTTTCCGAGGATGGTAGATATGGAAACGAAGAAAAAAAACAGACGTTGTTGAGAAAATGATATGAAAGTGACACGTGAAACCGCGCATTTTTTTTAACTTGTCTCTGAAAGGCAACAGCAAAAGTTACATTGATTTGAAGTAAATATTCCTTGAGTTATGTTTTTGTTTTGGGGGTAAAAGTCGTGTTTTGTTGGTTTTCTTCTTTGAACATAGTAATTTTGTGTGCAACTGAGGCAGGGTTCATTTGTACACTAATAAAATATATACCTATGTTTTGAAGAAATCATATTTTATTTTTCCAATTACGAAGTGTTCGGTGAACGCACGGATGAAAATTTCGGAGTTCAGTACCTCCAACAAGGTTAAGAACCACTGGTTTAGCAACATATCAACACCTCTATGGGTTATTTAATGCCGAAATCTAAATAATCTGAACACCATTTTATGGTTTCAACTGAATATATTTTGAGCGTGATTTCATGCCTTCAACTACAGGTAAAATGTATTGTTGACTATTTCGTTTTAAAATGTATTGTTGGTCATTTTACTATAAATATGTATTCTTGATCCTTTTTATATAAAATGTAATGCTGGTATTTTTACTATAAAAAATCAATTTTATACTTTCATAGTGTTTTCTTTGGGGGTTAACTATTTGCTCATAGCTGGGACCCTAACAGGTGCTACCACCCACAGGTTCAGGGTTGGACCTGAGAACAACATCAATTAAAAGGTGGTTTCTCTCTCACTCAAAACCTTCAATCTCACGATCAGAGGCCTTGATGCCGGATGTAGTTTATCGTCACACTCAGGAGTCGACGTGCATCCACAAGGAAACAATAAGAATATCGCTACGGTGAGAAATGAAAAGGCGAATCCTGTTTATTCACGGGTTCACTTGAGTGACCTGAGGTTAGATAAGTGACATCTGCTACTTCTGTCACGACAGACTAACGGGCGATACCTTCCCTTAGGCCAGCATTTTGTAGAAGATTTTCTTTATTCTAACACTACTCTGCCTATCTCTATATAACGAGGCGCGGATCGAAACTCCCTAATTAAAATTCGTGGTAGGAAACATTTTTAAGTGTTGGATAAAATCAGCATTGTGTAGAAGATAAATCCAATGCAAAATGAAAACAGTGTCCATTTGTTTGTTGATAACAAAAGTACTCCTATTTACATTTGTTTTTCTTTGGGTTTTAAGGCATCTTTCGCATCTTTCCTGTTAATTCACCCCAAATAATATAAAGTTACTTATCGCAAGAAATTATGAATTTTAAATCAAAGTTTATATGGGGTTTTTTTATTAAATTTTTGGCACACTTTTGAAATTATAAAGTTTAAATCAAAATTTGTTTAGTTTGCCCCTCAACAACTCCAACCCACAAAATGAAAAATTACCAAAAATCAGGGGTTTATTCACATTTCGTAAGTACGAATGATATTCGATTAACTTAAAAAAAAAATTTTACAATTTAAAAAAAAAATGAAAAAATCTTGTTTATCAGGGTGAGCGCGAATGTTAGATCTCACACTTAGAAATAGCGCATACGAATCGTCCACATTTGGGGTGAGCACAAAGGTCAACCCAATCGGAGTGCAATGGAAGGGCCTCGCTCTGGGATAATTTGGTGTGAATTTTAGTAAAATATAAATTCTTTTTATTGTGGAATGAGTTAACAGAAAAGATCTCTTTTTTTTCTTTCTTTTAACCAAGTATTGACAGAATTCTTCAGTCATAAAGAAAGAAAAAAATCATTCCACGTGATCAGAAATGATAGCGAAATACGTTAGTTTCCAGGACTAGTGGCCGCTACTATTCTAATGTAGTACGCGTACGATCACAGATACACGAGGTAGAGAAGTTTCCTGATCCAAAAAGCTCAGGTTTATGTTTTTTTTTTGTTTTTTGTTTTTTTGTTTTTCTACTTGAAACTGTTTGATTCTCGTTTATGTATCGGAAAAGTTAAAAGGAAATGATGTCACCAGCTATGGAAACGTGAGACCACAATGCGAAGTTACGTTATTTGAAACATGTACGCCGCCATTTTGATAATTAATATCTCAGGACCACGTTACAATCATGGTACATACAAATCGGAGGATTGGCGCGATTGCGTCTCGATTAAGGGACGAGCCTTGCGAAATGGAGTGGCTCTTACAGCGTGTCTCACTGGCCATGGTTCGAGGTAATGCTTTCTCCATCATTGCGGCTGGTAGAGGATCGAAAAAAATTGTTTATAGTTACTTTGTTCAAACTTTTTTTTCATTAAATAATTTTCTGTATATTTCATATTTTTATATTGAGCTGTAGAAAAAATATTGCCAAACATGGACAAACGTGCCCACAATAAGACGTAGTGTCAAAAGGACAGTTTTTCCCATGACACCGTTTTTTTTAACTACCTTCAGTAATCGGCAATGTTTATTGTTTTAAAAAGCGATGATTAGAATTGGAATAAAACCTTAACATATGATTAAAGTAAATTTATACATTTTTTTTGTTCTTAAGAAATTACAACAAAATCATTAACCACTATTTGTTTATTGGATTCTGTATTTGAAAGAATAATTTTACAACATTAAACTAATACAATCATATTCTATAACAATAACATTCATTCTTTCTTATAAAAGTAATTTAATTAACTGTCTATATTTCTGAGATGAGGTATTATGTACACTATTTACATTATTCGGACTATTGTCCTCATCTTTGTCGCCAGATTTATTACAACGTTTCGGCCGTTGTACGCTCCGGCCTTCTTCAGGTGGTTGGAATGTCGAACTGAACCCACATGGACACATGGCACAGTAGATAAAGGCGTTGGTTAGATCCAGTGACAGGACCTAAAAAGTGTGAGTTCAATACTCGGTTAAGGCAATGGAGAACTTGGAGAGGGGAATTAACAGGAGATAACTAATAACTGACATCAATTTAAAACATGGAACTAGAACAGTCTACCCCAGTAAGCGAAATAAAGGGTTCAGTTCGACATTCCAACCACCTGAAGAAGTCCGGAGTGTACAACGGCCGAAACGTTGTAATAAATATGGCGACACAGATGAGGACAATAGTCCGAATAATGTAAATAGTGTAGTTTAATTAACTTTCAGGTAATTAACAAAACAGTAATTAGCAAACAAATTATTCCTGCATTATATAATTAAAACACAAGGTGCTACTCAAACATTCGAGAAATTTGAGCACGAAAAATTAAATAAAAATTTAACTAAAAATTATACTAAATTTCCACAATTGTGGACGCAGGCATCTTAGTGTAACTGAAGAATATCGATACATGCAAGTTTGGAATGAGACTGTTAGGTTAGGTATATCTCTCTGTGTAGTTGGGCACCTCAAGGCGGTGTAATAGTTAGCAAGCTTGTCTCGCTAGAATAATTACGACTTAGTGGTGAGTTCGATCCTCATTAGGTGCCCCATACTTTCGGCTTTGTGCCACATCTAAGTAACACTTGAAAAATCACTATCTCTGTTTAGTAGCAGTCGTAGCACAGTTCTCCGTGTTACGGTTAGCAAACGGGTTTGCTAAGCAATGCCCTTATGTTCTCCAGTTGTTCTCTATTTATACTTGTCTATCTCATTTGCATACGATACTACAGAGACGAAACATTTGAGGTGAAGTGGCAATAATAAATTTATATATTCAAAGAAGTGAAATACAACACACATTGAACGAATACAACAGTGAACAAAGTTGCTTGTGATTTAATTAAAAATAGTAAAAAAAAAAAACAAGGAAATATTTAAATAAGGCAGCTGATTTTCTCTTTGGCGCTGTGTGCTGATCAGTTTTTTTGGCATTGATGAAAATGTCTGGTGAAATTTTGGAGGTATGACAATTTCTCCAGGCTAGGTTGTACATTATACATAAAAGAGAAATAAAAATTAACATTAAGGTAATTTTACATGCTTATCTGGGAATGAATTTTAAAACAAAGGATTTAAAATAACATTATCGAAGAATAGTGAAAAGAATTATTTGTAAAATAGTTTCAACTTATTCATTTATTCAAATACTCATGCTGCACCATTACTACTTACACACACACACACACACACACACACACACACACACACACACACACACATATATATATATATATATATATATATATATTTATGAGTGTATGTATGTATAACGTAACAATATTTCGTGGTACTCTTAAGAGGTTCGCGCTGCACACTAGTGTGTCGCGGCAGAGTGGTTGACAAGTTAAAGTTACAGGAAGGATAATACCTGAATGCAACTCTTAGTTAAAAGAGACCCGAACAAATATTAAATGTAACATTTGATGAATAAAAATTATATACTTTTGACTTCAATGAATTCAACTAAAAAAAATAAGTATTTAAGGAGACAATATGAGATTTTCAATCCAGTGATAACATCATTTATTAACCGGAATAGAGGTATTATTTTTTCATCAATTTAGCATTATAACTTAAGCCTCCATTGAGTATTAAGGTTTTCAGCAAATGTAATATGCAAGAGAATTATGCCTCCAGAATAAAACTGCTCTCATTTACCCACCACAGAGAACCCTCCCTGCTTCCCGTCAGAATGGCTGATTCCTAACTCCACAAGAGCGTCTCGTCGCGCTTGCTTGGTTTCACGTTGTCCGCTGATATGAGGTGGGACAAATACATAGACTCAATAGCTTCATCTACCGCGAGGAAAGTTGGTTCTCTGTGTGGCGCCAGCCAGAAAGTTTTTTTCTCGTCTGAATCCATCCTTCAAATTTATAAATCAACCATCCGTCCTTGCATGGAATATTGCTGTCATATATGGTCTGGTGACCTCGCTGTAAGTCTTGAGGTCCTCCACAAAATCCAGAGACGGATATGCAATGTGATAGGTCCTGATCTGGCATCTAGTCGCTTTCTCACTGACGTGCTATGGCTTTCCTCTATCTGTTCTATAGGTATTTTCACGGCAACCGTTCCGACGAGTTTCTTTCTCTGGTTACCGGACTGCATGAATTTAAGCGAGCTACCAGGCTGGCATCTCGGTCCCACCCTTTCACAGTCAAAACGGTTAAATGTAACCATCTTTTCTACTCAAACAGCTTCTTTTCTCGCACTTCCTGTCTGTGAAATTCTCCTCCTCTTACTTGCTTCCCTGATAACTATAATCTTTAAATATTTAAGCGTAATGTCAATCAATACCTTGATCCTGTTCCCAGTCCTTCCCTTTATCCTCTCCCCCAAACACGCCTCTTTACTCTTGTTCTCTACCCTCTGTAACTCTGTGTGCTAGTGGCACTCCCGCCTCGTTCGGGGTGAGATGCTTAAAAGAAAAAAAAAATACAAGGGAAAATTAGTGGAAAATTTACAAAGAAGCATTTAGTAAAGTTTCTCTTTAAGGCGTGAGTGTTATATTTGTTTTTGGTTGGTTGCTAATTGTTTGTGATGTTTCCTGCCATTGGTCAATTGTTGTGACGCAATACAAGTGTATAACTCACAAAATAGATCACTGAGTAAAGAGAAAAATGGAGAAAGAAAGCATTCACTTAAGTGTTTATAAGTATTTATAATACTACTTAATGGATGTAGCGTTATATATAAACTGAATTAAGGTTTGTAAAAGAGAAAAGATTAAAATGACGTAAAAATCTTTCTAAGCGCTCGAATCCTAATCAGCGTGTATAATTTGAGATATGGAGAGTTAATTTGTGTGTGGATTCTGTTTTGGGCGTCTGTGTCGATCTATTTTTAGCACTGATGAAGCTGTCTGGCAACATTTTGGAGATACGAAACCACAATTAACCACGAAGTCGTCCACTTGGTCTTATATAAAGAAAACCATGCGACTATCTTTTTTCTTTCTTTTTTTTTTGTTTTAATTACCAGGATCTGTATTACCAGAATCTGTATTACTAGGATCTGTATTACCAGAATCTGTATTACCAGAATCTGTATTACCAGAATCTGTATTACTAGGATCTGTATTACCAGAATCTGTATTACTAGGATCTGTATTACCAGAATCTGTATTACCAGAATCTGTATTACCAGGATCTGTATTACCAGAATCTGTATTACCAGGATCTGTATTACCAGAATCTGTATTACCAGGATCTGTATTACCAGAATCTGTATTACTAGAATCTGTATTACCAGAATCTGTATTACTAGGATCTGTATTACCAGAATCTGTATTACCAGGATCTGTATTACCAGAATCTGTATTACCAGGATCTGTATTACCAGAATCTGTATTACTAGGATCTGTATTACCAGGATCTGTATTACCAGAATCTGTATTACCAGAATCTGTATTACTAGGATCTGTATTACCAGAATCTGTATTACCAGGATCTGTATTACCAGAATCTGTATTACTAGGATCTGTATTACCAGGATCTGTATTACCAGAATCTGTATTACTAGGATCTGTATTACCAGAATCTGTATTACCAGGATCTGTATTACCAGAATCTGTATTACCAGGATTTGTATTACCAGAATCTGTATTACTAGGATCTGTATTACCAGAATCTTTACTACATTTTGTTCGTATTTGTTTTTCAAATTTTCCAAATTCCTGCGTAGTACCAATCGTATAAGTCAAATTAATGTCCAATCTCTTGTAATCGGCTTCTGGTTCTTTGTCTTTAAATGTGTGGGGTTCAGCGTACCCGGATTAAAGGAGAATTTAATACGGGATACCCTGCCCACAAAATACAACGCAAATTTCAAGAATAAACAACACGATAAGGAACGTTTGTAGAAAATAGAACGTTGTATATTTATTATCTTGTGAATAGGGTAAAAAAGATTAATGTTTTAGTTCGTTTAAGCAAAAATGTGATTTTGACAGAAAATGTCTTTGTTCGCTGTCTTTCAACAGAGTAATGTCTGTTTCTTTTGTTTTTGTATAGTTGTAAAGAAAAAAGGGGCTATCAATTTAAGTTGAAAAAAAGAGAGTGTGAATGAGGAATAAAGATAAAAGGAAAATGTACTTATGAATTTGTGGGGAAAATTGTGAAAATGGCCTACCTCGGAAACGCGTTCGAATCTGCGCAGTATGTAAACACTGGTCCTTCCAACTGTAAAAAAGAAAACCAAAATGGCGGCGCCCGCGTTTTATGCCGAGTGGTCTCGGTCAGTTAACGTGAAATCTCGTTGCCTCGTGATTCGCATGCAAATCGTGGTCGGTCCGCAGCTGTATAAAGCAGGCTCGTTTCTGCTGTTTCAAACGGAAGGCTTTCGGCTCGTGAGAAGGTTGGACGTGCGACACCGGTTTTCTTTGTGCCTACCTGCTATCACCAGTTGAATTGTTGAGTTACACACCACAAGCTATTTCGGCAATGGACAAGTTCGATCTAAAGTTGATCCCAGAATTCGACGGCTCCCCCACGGGCCCGACTATCGTCGAATGGTTTGAAAAGGCCGAACGTGTTTGCAGGGTGTCCAAAATAAAGGAACCTGCACTAGTCATCCCACTGAGACTCACGGGAGGAGCCTACGCAGTATATCAACAACTCGGGGACGATGCTGACCTAGAAGAGATCAAGGACGCCCTGTATACGGCCTTTGGAATAGATCCATTCATCGCTTGGAAACAGTTCGTCGGACGACGGCTCGAGCCGGGTGAGACCGTGGATGTTTACCTGGCTGATTTGCGAAGGCTGGCAGTACCGTTTGGCGGAGCAACGGACCGCATACTGGGGTGCGCCTTCCTGGCAGGGCTTCCAGACGACACCAGTCGGCTCCTGCGAGCGTCTTCAAGATTGGACACACTGGGAATTGACGAATTGCTAGCCAGGGCCCGAAACATCTTGAAGGACACGGAACAGATCGCGGCAGCCGTGAGAACGCCTGAGACACCGAGGGAGGGCCCAAAGTGCTACAAGTGCGGTGGACCCAACCATTTCTCTAGGGACTGCCGGAGCCGAAGTGACGTAGGAGGGAGCGGCAGGCGGAACCGTGCACGACTACGCTGCTATCGCTGCAAAGAGTTGAGCCATGTAGCACAGGATTGCTCGGGAAACGAGTCCGGGGACAAGGTGCTGTCGCAACCCTTGCCCCCTCTCGGTCAGTAAATGCGGCATTGCCTGTTATCAACGTGTACGGCGCTCGTTGACACTGGATGTTCCCGATCGATCGTTAGTGCGGATCGATGCGTGACATGGAACAGTCAACAAATCGAGATTCGGACGATTGACGGGGTGTCCCGGGCCTGTTGTGGTGTCGGGACTGTGTCAGTCCTAACAGACGGAGGGAGTCATGCCAAAGTCGACGTCTTGGTGGCACGTCAAAGGCCCCTCGGGTACGACCTGCTACTTGGGATTGATGCGATCCGAGCGTTAGGAGGCATGATGATCACGCCAGCCGGAAATGTGGAACTGGGTGAAAGAAGAAAGGTGTGTGCAGCCCTTTGCGTTAGTGAGCCGGATTTCGACGTCTCCTTCAATTCCGACGAGAGAGTGTGGACCGCCAGGTGGAAATGGGCCCAAAAAGACCCGCCAGTTCAGCTTCGCAACAAGGTCGCTGAGTACAAAGTTCCAGACAGCATCAGAGGAAAATACGAGAAAGAGCTTCAGCAGTGGATTGCGAACGGCTGGCTGATTCCGTACCCCAGGAAAGACTGGGACCCCAAAGGGTCTGATTCCCTTGATGGCAGTCGTGCAGGAGCAGAAACAGAAGGTGCGTCCGGTACTCGATTACCGCGAATTGAACGACTTTGTGGATGCTTTCACTGCCGATGCAGAAGCGTGCGCACATAAGTTGAGAACGTGGCGGCGGCAGGGAGTCAATGTGTCGCTTCTGGATCTGCGGAACGCATATCTTCAGATTCACATCGACGAAGCGCTGTGGCCATTTCAAACGGTTATTTTCAAAGGCCAACGCTTCTGTCTTAAGCGGCTAGGATTTGGGCTAAATGTAGCGCCACTCATCATGAAATCCGTTATAGACGCCATCGCATCGCAAGACCGCACAATTGAAAGTGCCACATCAGCATACGTTGATGATATCTTCATTAATGAAAGTTTGGCCTCTGCATCGCGTGTAAGACAACACTTTTCGGATTACGGTTTGGTGTGCAAGGATCCGGTGCGACTGAGAGATGGAGCAAAGAGTTCTTGGCTTGCAGGTCTGGGAAGAAAATGGCACCCTCCGATGGAAACGAGGAAGTCAAATTCCGGAAGCCCCTGATGTGTTGACCCGGCGGCGCGTATTTTCGTTGTGTGGGAAACTTGTTGGACACTTCCCAGTGTGTGGATGGCTCAGGGTGGCAGTTGCATTCGTCAAGCGCCTGGCAACCGCAGCAACCAATGGATGGGATGATAACATCAAAGATCCTCTCTCTGTCGCATACTAGCAGAGATGTTAAGTAGAGTGCGGGAACTGGATCCCGTCGGAGGAGACTGGTGCATGAGTGGTGACGAGATCACAGTCTGGGTGGATGCGAGTTCCGTGGCGACAGGAGTGGCATTGGAAGTAAACGGAAATGTCATCGAAGATGCGTGCTGGCTGCGTCCGACTAATGATGCCAGGCACATTAATTTGGCTGAACTCGATGCGGCGCTTAAAGGGTGAATTTGGCTCTCCAGTGGGAGGCGACAACGTTGCACTTGGTCACTGATTCGGCGTGTGTGCACCGGTGGATTTCAGACACCTTGACCGGGAAGGCACGGGTGAACACAAAGGGCGGCTGGTGAGATGCTGGTCAGGCGACGGCTGGGCATTTTGCGATCGTTGGTGGACGAATATGGATTGACCGTAGACGTGACACTTGTGCAGTCCTGTCAGAACCGTGCAGATCGCCTCACCAGAGTACCGCACAGGTGGCTAGAACTGCTCAAGAGAGGAGAACCGGCACTCGAGAGCTGTGCAGTGGCAGGGGAGACGACTGGATGAGGACCAGGTTGCCAATACGCATCGTCAATACGGACATCCGGGCGTGAAACGAACTCTGTACTTCGCCAGGTTAGTCGACCCGCAGGTGTCCAGAGAAAGCGTTAAATCCGTTGTGAAGGCCTGCACAACCTGTCAGTCGATCGATCCGGCACCCGTTCACTGGGAAAGAGGAGAACTGAGCGTGAAGAGCAACTGGAGCAGACTGGCAATGGACATAACTCACTACAATGGTGAGAATTTTTAACACTCATTGATTGCGGTCCCTCCAGGTTCGCGGTATGGCGGCCGCTGCGCAGACAAGACGCGAGCACCGTCATTCGACTGTTGGAGAATGTTTTCCTGGAGCGAGGCCCACCCATGGAAATACTGACGGATAACGATACTGCGTTCACCAGTAAAGATTTTAAAGAATTTGCGGACACTTGGGACGTGCATCTGCGGTTTCGATGTGCCTACTCGCCAAGTGGAAACGGCATCGTGGAGCGGAACCACAGAACCATCAAGACCATCGCAGCCAGGAAGGGTTGCACAGTTTCGGAAGCGGTTTACTGGTATAATGTCGCCCCGAAGGATAACATTTCACCATCCACGGCGTCGGCTGATGCACTGCACAAATATCATGTCCGCGTGAAGGGCATCGAAGCCAACCCGCTGCCTGAACTAGAAGTGACTGGAGGGAGATTGAAAAAAGGAGACATCGTTTGGGTCAAAAACCCACGCGGCAAGTGTACGACAAAGTACGGCACTGGACGTGTTACGGAGGTTATCAGCCCGCAATCTGTGAGAGTTGATGGGGTGCCTCGTCACATTAAAGACTTGCGACCGGTGACGCAATCACTACCGCTACCGAGCGATGAAAGCGATTCCGAGTCTGGGAGTAGTGAGCGTTCAATCTGCCTTGAGTTAGACCTGCAGGGCAGCGATTCTGATAACAGCAGCCTCTCGGCGGACACAGTGTTTACCGACACTCAAACCACAGACGAGAACACGCACGAGGATGAAGCTTGTGTTATCCCCCTTCGGAGAGGGACTCGACGGCGACGATCGCCACCTCCCTGTCCTGTTTGTGATCATGAGATCAGGGGGGAGTGTGGGGAAAATTGTGAAAATGGCCTACCTCGGAAACGCGTTCGAATCTGCGCAGTATGTAAACACTGGTCCTTCCAACTGTAAAAAAGAAAACCAAAATGGCGGCGCCCGCGTTTTATGCCGAGTGGTTTCGGTCAGTTAACGTGAAATCTCGTTGCCTCGTGATTCGCATGCAAATCGTGGTCGGTCCGCAGCTGTATAAAGCAGGCTCGTTTCTGCTGTTTCAAACGGAAGGCTTTCGGCTCGTGAGAAGGTTGGACGTGCGACACCGGTTTTCTTTGTGCCTACCTGCTATCACCAGTTGAATTGTTGAGTTACACACCAAGAGTCAGTTGTAAATTTGTTGTTGTTGGTGTCTTTCCTAATCCACTTTCGGCTCTTAGTGTCGAGTTGGGTCAGCGATGGAATTTACTGTCAATCTTCTGTGATCTTTGCGCCTTTTTCTGACTGGCGACTGACTTGAAACTCTGTATTTATTGTTGACTTTTTTTTCACACTGGCTCGTTATCTTTTTTTTTTTTTTTGGTTTAGCAAATCGCCTCCTTTCATTGGTCAGAAAATTAATTTCACACCTTATTGCGAAATCTGTTTTTAATCGTTTTGATCTGATTTTGCGGGTGTGCAAATCTACTTTGTGTTTTTTATTCACTTGTTGGAATGATATAGGATTTGTATCCTATAAATGCATCGATTAATTCTTTTTTCTATCTGTCTTTTAGAGACCTATGTGGCGACTTCGTTTTCTGTCAACGACATCGACGAAGAAACCAAACACTCCAGCAGCGAAGAATCGGATTCGAATATCGGGCCATCAACAACAAATGACGTCTTTATAAGAATGAAGCGACTCAATAAACGGGCAAAATTCAGCATTTGACCAATAAAACTCATGCCAATCTCAATTTTTTTTCTTCTTTCTTTTTTTTTTTTTCTTCTTTAAACTTCTTTTGAAACAAGTTGCTTTTTCTACGGCGCATAATAAGGAAAGAGTGCTTGGAAATTTTGATACTCACAGGATATATTGAAAGTAAACGGGGTCAGTGGAAAGCAACGCACACCTTACCTAGCAAGCTTGAATGGATTGCGGAGCGGGGTTTTGATGAGAATGCAAAAAGACAAAATTTATTAATAGCTACAAAGGACTGGAAATTGTGGTGAGCCATGATCGTCAACGTCCTGAAGGGACAAGGCACACAAAAAAAGAACTTTCTCATTTCGTGTCAATAGGTCTGTATTTTTAGTTTTGTCCTTTTTCTTAATCAATCCACTCAACGCAAGGCGATAATGCCACTAAGACGCAAGGGATTACTACTGTTCAAAGACCGAGGAGGAAGGGGAAGTGTGAGTGAAAGAGAATGAAAAGACTTTAGGAGGAATCGGAAACCTGACCATAAACAGAAACAAGGGATAAACGTCTACTCCTTTTCAAAAGATCGGGGAGGGGTATGAACTGGACGATAGGCGACCCTATATACTCCTATTGAAAGGGAAGTATATAGTAAAAATAATTCAGAGTTTAGGTGGAGATGTTTGAAGTGAAATACATTTTAAAAGAAACAATCCTAAACAGGAAACAGGGGATAAACCTCCTGTTAAAAAGACCGGACGATAAGTGAAACTATCTACTTCTATTGAGGCGTAGATAAATAAATAATAAAAAAAAAAACTCAGAGATTAGGCGGAGACGTTAGAAGTATAGAGTTGAAGTAGACTTTAAAAGGAATGGGAAATCCAATCCTAAACAGGAAACGAGGCAAACTGAGAATTGGACGATAGGCTTACTACCGAAACTATAATTTCAGGTATCACAGCTAATGTATAACACGAATGATGGTCTTCTATGCAACATCAAAGAACCTAAAATAAACATGATCGAATTTAAGGTTATTAAATTTTAGAAAATGTTTCTTTGTGTTCATTACATTAATTATTTGTGTTTAAAAGATCATTGTTATCTATTTTGGTTCCAAGTCCAAAAATCCAACGCTAACTTTTCACAGACCAGAGTTTATTTAACGGCATATCGACTCCTTATGGGTCATTTAATGCTGAAATTTAATTTTCTTTGGAGCTTTGAAATAAGAAATATATGACATAAGTTATTCAGCTTTCACAATTAAATACATGGCAGATGATACTCAGCTTTTGTTATTTGCTTTGATTTATTTAACGGCATATCGACTCCTTATGGGTCATTTAATGCTGAAATTTAATTTTCTTTGAGCTTTGAAATAAGAAATATATGATATAAGTTAAGCTTTCAAATTAAATATGGCAGATGATAAGCTTTTGTTATTTCTTTGATTTATTTAACGGCATATCGACTCCTTATGGGTCATTTAATTGAAATTTAATTTTCTTTTGAGCTTTGAAATAAGAAATATATGATAAACTCAGCTTTTTGTTATTTGCTTTGATTTATTTAACGGCATATCGACTCCTTATGGGTCATTTAATGCTGAAATTTAATTTTCTTTGGAGCTTTGAAATAAGAAATATATGATATAAGTTATTCAGCTTTCACAATTAAATACATGGCAGATGATACTCAGCTTTTGTTATTTGCTTTGATTTATTTAACGGCATATCGACTCCTTATGGGTCATTTAATGCTGAAATTTAATTTTCTTTGGAGCTTTGAAATAAGAAATATATGATATAAGTTATTCAGCTTTCACAATTAAATACATGGCAGATGATACTCAGCTTTTGTTATTTGCTTTGATTTATTTAACGGCATATCGACTCCTTATGGGTCATTTAATGCTGAAATTTAATTTTCTTTGGAGCTTTGAAATAAGAAATATATGATATAAGTTATTCAGCTTTCACAATTAAATACATGGCAGATGATACTCAGCTTTTGTTATTTGCTTTGATTTATTTAACGGCATATCGACTCCTTATGGGTCATTTAATGCTGAAATTTAATTTTCTTTGGAGCTTTGAAATAAGAAATATATGATATAAGTTATTCAGCTTTCACAATTAAATACATGGCAGATGATACTCAGCTTTTTGTTATTTGCTTTGATTTATTTAACGGCATATCGACTCCTTATGGGTCATTTAATGCTGAAATTTAATTTTCTTTGGAGCTTTGAAATTTATTTAGTTATTCGGCAATTAAATACATGGCAGATGATACTCAGCTTTTTGTTATTTGCTTTGATTTATTTAACGGCATATCGACTCCTTATGGGTCATTTAATGCTGAAATTTAATTTTCTTTGGAGCTTTGAAATAAGAAATATATGATATAAGTTATTCAGCTTTCACAATTAAATACATGGCAGATGATACTCAGCTTTTGTTATTTGCTTTGATTTATTTAACGGCATATCGACTCCTTATGGGTCATTTAATGCTGAAATTTAATTTTCTTTGGAGCTTTGAAATAAGAAATATATGATATAAGTTATTCAGCTTTCACAATTAAATACATGGCAGATGATACTCAGCTTTTGTTATTTGCTTTGATTTATTTAACGGCATATCGACTCCTTATGGGTCATTTAATGCTGAAATTTAATTTTCTTTGGAGCTTTGAAATAAGAAATATATGATATAAGTTATTCAGCTTTCACAATTAAATACATGGCAGATGATACTCAGCTTTTGTTATTTGCTTTGATTTATTTAACGGCATATCGACTCCTTATGGGTCATTTAATGCTGAAATTTAATTTTCTTTGGAGCTTTGAAATAAGAAATATATGATATAAGTTATTCAGCTTTCACAATTAAATACATGGCAGATGATACTCAGCTTTTGTTATTTGCTTTGATTTATTTAACGGCATATCGACTCCTTATGGGTCATTTAATGCTGAAATTTAATTTTCTTTGGAGCTTTGAAATAAGAAATATATGATATAAGTTATTCAGCTTTCACAATTAAATACATGGCAGATGATACTCAGCTTTTGTTATTTGCTTTGATTTATTTAACGGCATATCGACTCCTTATGGGTCATTTAATGCTGAAATTTAATTTTCTTTGGAGCTTTGAAATAAAGAAATATATGATATAAGTTATTCAGCTTTCACAATTAAATACATGGCAGATGATACTCAGCTTTTGTTATTTGCTTTGATTTATTTAACGGCATATCGACTCCTTATGGGTCATTTAATGCTGAAATTTAATTTTCTTTGGAGCTTTGAAATAAGAAATATATGATATAAGTTATTCAGCTTTCACAATTAAATACATGGCAGATGATACTCAGCTTTTTGTTATTTGCTTTGATTTATTTAACGGCATATCGACTCCTTATGGGTCATTTAATGCTGAAATTTAATTTTCTTTGGAGCTTTGAAATAAGAAATATATGATATAAGTTATTCAGCTTTCACAATTAAATACATGGCAGATGATACTCAGCTTTTGTTATTTGCTTTGATTTATTTAACGGCATATCGACTCCTTATGGGTCATTTAATGCTGAAATTTAATTTTCTTTGGAGCTTTGAAATAAGAAATATATGATATAAGTTATTCAGCTTTCACAATTAAATACATGGCAGATGATACTCAGCTTTTGTTATTTGCTTTGATTTATTTAACGGCATATCGACTCCTTATGGGTCATTTAATGCTGAAATTTAATTTTCTTTGGAGCTTTGAAATAAGAAATATATGATATAAGTTATTCAGCTTTCACAATTAAATACATGGCAGATGATACTCAGCTTTTGTTATTTGCTTTGATTTATTTAACGGCATATCGACTCCTTATGGGTCATTTAATGCTGAAATTTAATTTTCTTTGGAGCTTTGAAATAAGAAATATATGATATAAGTTATTCAGCTTTCACAATTAAATACATGGCAGATGATACTCAGCTTTTGTTATTTGCTTTGATTTATTTAACGGCATATCGACTCCTTATGGGTCATTTAATGCTGAAATTTAATTTTCTTTGGAGCTTTGAAATAAGAAATATATGATATAAGTTATTCAGCTTTCACAATTAAATACATGGCAGATGATACTCAGCTTTTGTTATTTGCTTTGATTTATTTAACGGCATATCGACTCCTTATGGGTCATTTAATGCTGAAATTTAATTTTCTTTGGAGCTTTGAAATAAGAAATATATGATATAAGTTATTCAGCTTTCACAATTAAATACATGGCAGATGATACTCAGCTTTTTGTTATTTGCTTTGATTTATTTAACGGCATATCGACTCCTTATGGGTCATTTAATGCTGAAATTTAATTTTCTTTGGAGCTTTGAAATAAGAAATATATGATATAAGTTATTCAGCTTTCACAATTAAATACATGGCAGATGATACTCTTTTGTTAGCTTTGATTATTTAACGGCATTCGACTCCTTTGGGTCATTTTTGAAATTTAATTTTCTTTGGAGCTTTGAAATAAGAAATATATGATATAAGTTATTCAGCTTTCACAATTAAATCGCTTTTGTTATTTCTTTGATTTATTTAACGGCATATCGACTCCTTATGGGTCATTTAATGCTGAAATTTAATTTTCTTTGGAGCTTTGAAATAAGAAATATATGATATAAGTTATTCAGCTTTCACAATTAAATACATGGCAGATGATACTCAGCTTTTTGTTATTTGCTTTGATTTATTTAACGGCATATCGACTCCTTATGGGTCATTTAATGCTGAAATTTAATTTTCTTTGGAGCTTTGAAATAAGAAATATATGATATAAGTTATTCAGCTTTCACAATTAAATACATGGCAGATGATACTCAGCTTTTGTTATTTGCTTTGATTTATTTAACGGCATATCGACTACTTATGGGTCATTTAATGCTGAAATTTAATTTTCTTTGGAGCTTTGAAATAAGAAATATATGATATAAGTTATTCAGCTTTCACAATTAAATACATGGCAGATGATACTCAGCTTTTGTTATTTGCTTTGATTTATTTAACGGCATATCGACTACTTATGGGTCATTTAATGCTGAAATTTAATTTTCTTAGGGGTATTAGTAATTTTAACAAAAAAAATTTTTTTTCAAAAATTGTATTGCTGGTCATTTTTATTTTTTAACAAGAATTTATTACTGGAAATATTTTCTTTTCAAAAATGTATTGCTGGTATTATTTTTTTTTAATACAGGGTCATTCAAAAAGAATGAACTGATTTCATTGCTTCAGTTCTCAAGCATCGTCATGGAATTAGTCGGTGACCATTTGAAAGAGGAGTTTTCTAAGTTTTGAATGGCTGCCACGGAGAAGCTGCAGTCGCTTCGTACCTCTGGCAACGTTCAGTTGTTTGTTTACCTTTTCAGAGGCAGTTCAACATTAATCCGCCTTCTCCTAAAAACATTTGACGGTGGTTTAAACAGTTTCAAGAGAGTGGGTGTCTATGTAAAATAAAAAATCCAGGAGGACCACGATTGTTGGGATTGCTATGAGTTTGAATTTGTCATCAGAAGGTTTTTATATTAAGATGGTTAGTTTACGGGCATGTTCACCATATTAATCCGCAACAATATAGAATAGAGACATTCAAAAACGAATTAATCACAAGGCAATTGAGTAAGGAACACCGATTATGAGATTTCAATAAAACAACATGCATTTATGTACAATTAATATACAATTTGAAAACGTAGTTTGGTAATGCAAGAAATTGACGATTGATAAATTGGGTTTCTTATTGATTTAAAGTTCAAAATTGTTTAAGTGTTTAAGAACTGGTCAAACAGAGTAAAATGGAAAATATTATTTATACAGAAATTTGTGTAGTTTGTATGCGTGAATAAAGTAGGAGTTTGTCTGCATAAAGTAGAGTTTAATTGTCTAAATTCTCCAGAGTTGTTTACCTTGGATTGTTCTGTTTTTGTCTTTGTTTAAAATACAATTTCTATTTTAGTAGTGTGTAAGAACACTTTTCTTAGAAAGTTGTAAGTGAGACGTGAGAGATTATATTGATGTTTGAGCCAGCAGTTGACGCGCGAAAAGTATCTTAAGTCAAAGTAGTGTCACGCGTGGATTTGTGTGGTATCTCTCTGAAGTTTATTGACTAACTGGTGAATTCGGTCGAGATGGTCCTTTTTATTTGTTTCTGGAAACCAAAACAGGCTCCAGCGAACTGGGCGCGAAAACAGTTTTTCGACAATTGTTACATGCCTCGACCAATAGAAAGTCGAGATTTGCAATGCGAGTTGCTGGTTGGTTAAAACTGATTCTGGTGGAAGAGTGTATTTTATCTAGGAGGTGAGTATGAAATATGGACGATTCTATACGATTTTCGGAGGAACAAGTGGCGAGAGTCCGTGCTGCGTTTGAGGGAGTATGAACCGGACCAAAGACCAACCTATCTACTCCTATTAAGGAGGACAAAATAATTAGTAAATAAAGTTTCAGAGTTCAGGCGGAGACGTTAGAAGTGTATAATTTTACCCCATCTTAGTTGTTGTTCTCATGCACAGCGGAACAATTTATTCCCGTAGATTAAATAAAGATTTAGGTTCGAAATTGCTTGGAGGTTACCCTGATCGACAATCAACGTCCGAAACGCTGTGATAACGAAAACAAAGAGAGGTACTATAATGTAAATAATTCTGCTCATCCCAGAAATTTAAACCGAAAATCTTCATCTTTTATGTAATATGTCCTTTTAGAACGTGAACTATCATGACTCTCCACAACTTCTAAACCCTTGTAGATTTAAGCAACATCTGAACCTTTACCACACTTCCCCGTCCTTGGTTTAGCATTTGCTCACAAAAAAACTCCATATGTTACTCGATGTTTCTCTCTCCCCGTTTCTTTCAATGTCCTGTGAGGGTTAAATTTTCCAAACCCTCTTTCCTCATAACGTGCTGCAGAAAATATCATCTGTTTCTTGTGGATTGTAAGTATGCGTACCTTTTAGTAGCTATTTTCTTTAAAAACTTCCACATTAATTACATTTTCAGTCCATGGTATTCATAGCATCCTTCTATAGAACCACATCTTTTTTTATCATTTAACCCCTCAAGCAAGGCAATAAAGCCACTACGACGCAAGAGATTTGTTAGATAATATGAGAAAAAGAACACTATTAAAAAGTGAGAATAAAAGAATAAGAATTAAGATGACAAAAGATAACGATTGACCTTGCATTTAATTTTTTAAAGATTAAAGCTAACTAGTGTACAAGAAGCCGGAAAAGAGTTCTACAAGCGAGAAGAAACTGTTAGCATAGAACTTATGGTTACATCTAGCCGTTTCAACTTCAAAATGGTGAGACCTTGCCACAAATCTAGTACTGCTCTTAAATTCAATAAATTCATATTAAATTCATAAATATACATAATTTATCTTCAAGAAAAGACCGCTCAATTTTAAACAACAAATTAATAAAATTTTATATTCAGCAACTGTTACTTCTTCTACGTATTTAGAGAATCTTGATAAAATAAAAATAAAAATCAGCAATGTTATTGGTCCTGACTTGGCATCTCGGCTTCAGTCAGTTTCCCAACGCCGTAACGTAGCTTCCCTGTGACTTTTCTATAAATATTCCATTCTAATTGTTCTAATGAGCTTTCCTCTTTGGTGCCTAGACTTTATGAATTATGCGTACTACTAGATTGTACGGGTGGTGTAATGGATATAAGCTCGGAGTGAGAAATCGAAGTGCCGAGTTCGAATTCCAGCCGGGTTCGTTGAATTCACCTAAGCGCAAATACCCTTGGGAAAGACTGGGTCCTATAGCCTTAGGTTGGCAACCAGTCTACCGCAGAAAGAAATGATAACCTACTGCGGGAAAATCTTCGGTCTAGACAGTGATGAATCGAAAGAGACATGATCGCCCATACGCGTATCATGTACGGTACTTAACTGACTGACTAGATTGGCGGTAGGGCCGCATCATCTTACATTTTAAATGTCTAACTGAAACCGTAAGTTCAATGTTAACAGTTTCTTCTCTTGCACTTCTTGCTTGTGTACACCTCTTTCAGATTCTCGCTTTCCGGTCAACTTTGATCTTCAAAAATTTAAATGCAATGTCAATCGTTATCTACTGGTTTCTTAATTCTTATTCTTTTATTATTCTCTCTCCTTATTAATATTTTTATTTTTTATATTCTCTCACATTCAGTAACCTCCTTGCGTCTTAGTGGCTTTATTACCTTGCTTGGGATAAAATAATTAAAAAAAACAATAAGAATATGCAAATAAATATTTTACAAATATATGTGAATAGAACAATTTCTTTATCACACGTATGTGTATGGGTAGAAATATTCTTTGAAGATATTTACGTGTAAGAGAATTAAAGGGATAAGAGATGTATTAGTCGCTGCTTGAATGTGCGTGCGACAGGAAATTAATTGCTACACGCTGAACTGGTATGTAATATCAATCCGCCAATATGGCAGTGAATGCTGGACAATTTCCTCAAGGACGAAGAGGAAACTTGAAACGACCAGAGATCAGCAGAAGGATGCTGAAAATAGCATGGACGGACCAAGTGATTAACAAAGCAGTTTTAAATAAAATGGGAACCAAAAGAATACTTTTTAAAAAATCAATTCATAATCAAAAGTTATTAAGAGCTACAAAAGACAGGAAATTGTGGAGAGCCATGATCGCCCGAAGGGACATAAAACATAGAAAAAGAACTTTCTTGTTTCGTATCAGTATTTTCGGTCAGTATTTTTAGCTTTGTCTTTTTTTAATCAATTCACCTAAACATGGCGGCAATGCTACTAAGATTCAAGGGACTACTCCTGTTTAAAAGACCGGGGAGGAGGGATAGGCGAAACTATCTAATCCTATAGAGGTGGTGGGGGTAGGTAAATAAATAGTAAATACTATTTTAGAGTTTAGGCGGAGACTTTAGAAGTATAGAGTTGGAAATAGATTTTAAAGGGAACCGGAAATTCAATCCTAAACAAGAAACAAGGATAAACCTCCTGTTCAGAAAACCAAATAAGAATGAGAACCAATTCACCCAAGCATGGTGACAATGCCACTGAAATGCAAGGGGTCACTGGAAGCGAAAGAGAACGAAAAAGACGTAACCGGAAATCCAATCCTAAACAGGAACCAAGGGACAAACCTCTACTCCTATTCAAAAGAGCGGGCAGAAGCGTGAATCTGACGTTAGGCAAAGCTTTCTACTATTATTGAGAAAAAAAATAGTAAATAAAATTTCAGAGTCTAGACAGAGTCGTTAGAAGTATAGAGTTGAAGTAGACTTTAGAAGGGACCGCAAAACCAATCCTAAACAGATCATCTAGATAGATACACACATACACACAACTTATTTATAGATTCAATTATCCAATTTAAAGATTCCATGTTACATCATGCAGTTGATGTGTTATACAGATGAAAAGAAGTGATGACACGCCATTAAATAACTAATCAATATTTTTTTCGCGCTTCAGTTTATTTACTTAGAATCAGAAAGAGATATATGAAATGATCAAGACGCATAATAAGGAGAGTCAGTTCTACCCTTCTATTTAACGGACAGTTGGAGCAGGGCCGGTACGTACTACCCTCCAATCCTCCAACCGGAGGGGACCGAGCCTGATTGGGGGCCCCGGGCAGTGCTTTGTGACCCTCACTATCTTATCAACATTTGCTTTTTTCTACCTACATTTATATACGTTACAAATTAAACTAATCACAACTGACTATTAAAGGATGACAAATTTTCACGGATTTTGACGTCTTTCTGGGATCTTATTTTTTTTTCGTCAATGAATTTGCTTTGCTCATGTTAAGTCTCGAAAAACACAATATAAAATTCATTACTTTTCTATGCATAATTGTTGTAGAATAGTTTCACAGTGGAGGCTTGTATTTCACTAAGTCGGTCCTAAAAAGGTTCGACGTACAAAACGTTAGGAACTTGATATAAATAGAAATCTAGTGGTGGTCGCTGATACTCTTAGTGTCCCACATCGACTGACTGACCAACTAACTGAGAGTATTTAGTCACCCCCCCCCACGAGGGCATCATGTGGCACAAGGCCGGTTTAACGTGGGATCTCCGAGCCCGTGGCCTCGGCCAAAAATATGCCCATTGAACCCGTATAAACGGGTTCAGGGTCGGTTTACCTCCTCGAAAGAGAATCCGCCCTTCGGCGTAGCCTCGTTCTGGTTCCTCCCCGCCCGAAGGCAGAGAGTTCAACCGGTCAGCCGGTCATCCGACTTCAGACTGAACTCAGACCAACTCACTGAGGATATTCAGTCACCCACCCCCCTGGGACAGCATGTGACACAAGGTCGGTTATTTATTGTGGGTTCTCCGAGCCCGTGGGCTCAGCCCCAAAATATGCCCATTGAACCCGTATAAACGGGCTCAGGGCCGGTTTACCTCCCCGAACGAGACTCCGCCCCTCGGCGTAGCCTCGTTCGGGTTCCTCTCCGCCCGAAGGTAGAGAGTTCAACCGGTCAGCCGGTCGTCCGACTTCAGACTGAACTCAGACCAACTGACTGAGCGACTTCGCGACTGCTACTACTACTACTTATTATAGGTGGAAGAGTCTATTAACTATAGAATAGGTGTGTTTCAGTATAACAATAATATTAAATGTGTTAAAATTATAAGATAAATAAAAAGTTGACGTTAAAAATTACTGCAACACATTCTTGATTTATTTAAGATGGAATAATCTATAATGACATGTCTCTCTAATTTGTATTTAGAAAAATCGTATTTATTTTTTGGCCCATTCGATGTGGTGCAATGGTTAGCAGGCTTTTCTCGCTACATCAATAATGACTGATTAGTGAGTCCGATCTTCACTGGGTGCCCCATACTTTTCGGAATTGTACCACATCTAAGCTATGCTTAGGAAAACACAATTGCATTTAGTTTCCATTTTTCTAATTGAATTGTTTAACTTTGTTGCATATGATCCATTATTGTACATAATTAGCTTAGAATAAAATTTATATTTTATATGATTACAACCTTATGAAAACTGAAATTTAGTAGAGTGGGGAGCCTTTGCACCAGCCCTATCAAAAATTCATTTTTTTTCTCTCTCGATACTTCAATTATTGTATACATCTTCAGTAATTTTATATGAATAGTACCTTATGAAAACTGAGATGTATTACAGTGGGGATCCCTTGCACGAGCCCTGTCAAAAATACATTTTTCTCTCTCGATACTTCTATTATTGTATCCATCTTCAGCAATTTTAAAACCCAAACATATGAATCTTGAATTATGTATTTGCTTTTTTTTTCTTTAGAATTGACAACGTAAGAATTAAACATAGATTTATTTAAGATAGAATGATACATTATGATATGTGTCTAATTTGTATTTAGATACGTTGTACTTATTTTCAATTTTTCTAGTTGAATCTTTCACCTATGTTGCATATGATTGATTATTGTACATAATTAGTTTACAATTAATTTTATATGAATAGTACATTATGAAAACTGAGATACAGTCGAGTGAGTGGCGCTGTGTCATAGATTGGTTGGCAATGAGACTCTAGCACCGACCCTTGGGGAAGAAAAGATGGTTTCATGTCTACACCTAACAACTCATTGCTGGTTTTACAGGAAACAGTTACGATCTTTTATTTTTAATTCTTTAAATGTTAGTATAATTTGCTTATAATGTTAAGTAATAGTCTTTGTTCTTGTAGTCGCTGCTTGTTTTAACCTTTTAGTCATCTCTTTTCTTTTCTTTTATGCTTTGCTTGACTCATTCACCCACGCACATTGTATCAAACTACCTTCATTCATTCATTCATATCCCTTAGTGAGATGTAAGTTCCACACAAGCAGCTTCTTCCCACGAACCATGCTTTGCGGAACCGACTCCTAGGAGGACGCTTCCCCGATCACTACAATCTTAACAATTTTCAAGTATCGGGTTAACCTTTATCTTCCCCACATATCCTCATAAACCGTGCTTCTTACCTCTTACTTTGTGGAACCGACTCCCAGGAGGATGCTTCCCCGATCACTACAATCTTAACCTGTTCAAGTCTAGGGATAACCGTTATCTTCCCCACATATCCACATAAAATGTACCTCTTACTCTGTAACCCGCTAACTCGAATGATCCCAGATCCTTGTACAGGGTGAACACTACTGTAAAGAAAAAATAGTACTTCAGTGGTGATAAAGTTGACTAGACACAAAGCATAAATGAAAACAAGACCTGTTAAGGGCCAGTAAACCTTGTATGGTCAACGTCCATCTAACACAATTTGGTTGACTAGTCCATAGCTATGTATGCAGTCGGCACGGTGATGACGCACCAACGCTGGGCGAAAGGATTCCTAGACTGAAGTTAACAGACCGGTTGGAAGGTTCCTCTGATGGAACCAATGGCCATGTGTCCGTAACCAAGGCGAGCCTTCAAGTTGGAGGACATCGGTTGTATTTTGTTCGGGAGAGGAATGAGATCCACCAGGTCGACTTGCCCAAGACATGCTATGCGTAGATGAGAGAACCCCTCTTCGGTTTTCAAGCCAGATATGTGCAAGGTAGTGGCCAAGTGCTCAGCGGCCCTACGACCACAATTAGTCATTAGACTGATGATGATAACTTCTTTTGCTTTATTACTAAGAACATTTGCAGATAAATGATGCCCTCTAATATTTTAGTAATGTCATCCATTTAATGATATTCGCCAAGCCGCGTCCACCACCCACACTTCTCTGTGACACGATTCTTCAGGCAGGGTCTTCACAGTCATCTCCACCACCAGCAGGGGAGAAAGGAATAAGGTGAGAGGATGACGATCCCGATGCCCGGATGCGAGTGGTTACCGACGTTAGTAATATCGACTTAGTGACAATGACGCAGACAAATCTATTTCTGTAGCCTAAGAAAATGGAAACAGAAACTTCCTAATCAATTTCGCATAATCTTCTAATATTAGATAATGCATCTTGTCACAGAGCAAAGGGGATTGCAAATTTTCTTCAGGAAAAGCAGGTAAAATTATTGATATCGGATTTAAATCCAATTGAAAATATATGGCGGATATCTTTTTAAAATGGTCCATGAGAACGCTCCAATCCACCAAAGAAAATCTGTTAACCACCATTTAGGGAATTTGGAACCACATTGCTTTAAATTAGTGAAATCCGTGCCTAAAGGAATTAAAGCTGTCAAAAAAGCTCAAAGAGGGGGAAACTAAAATAATATAGTTTTTTTATTAGGTATATTTTATTAGGTATATTTTATAAAAATCAGAGTTAAAGTTAATAAATAATTCCAGTATTTAAATAAATGTTTTGTGTCTTAGCAGTAAAGAAACTTTTCTTTTTTTCCTTTTGTTTCGTTAATCATTTCATCATTGTCTCTCGAGGCCCCATACTACTCCTTCATGTGCTTCCGTCTTTCGCTACTTTTTTGACTTGACTTGTATCGGTTTTCACCCTGGTCGGGTTGAACCGACTTCCTCCCGAGCAAGTACAGCATCACGGACCATCGCTGCCTACGCTCGCCGATCCTGAGCCAGGTCACACGAAATGGCAAGCCAATCACGATTCCATCGTCGAAGACCAACTACTTGTGGACCCCATAGTACTGCTAGGTCATCCTTGATTGTGCTAGCCCACGTCCTCAGCTGCCCACCGACACGTTTTCGCCAGCCAGGAAGAGAAGGAGGGAGAAGTACATCGCGGATGAGCTCTCCCTCCGGACGTCGAGCTGCGTGCCCGAACCATCGGAGACGACGCTGGAGCAGGACGGGTGGAAGAGGACGGAGACTCAGGAGACGACGTAGAGTGGTTGTGAGCACACGATCGATTCGACGGCATCGTAGAATGCAGCGAAGGCAATCGTTGTCGAACACTTCAAGCCTTCGTAGGTCAACCGCTCTAAGTGGCCATAGAGAAGGATAGTCCGAACAATAGCCTGATAGATGCGCCCCTTCGTAGCCGTGGAAATCTCCCGTCGCCCCATAGTGACCGCTTAAGACGCACGAATGCGAACCTTGCAGCTCCTATACGGCGTTCAACCTCAGCAGCAGCCTGCCCGGATGGTATATTGGTTGAACCGAGATAGACGAAAGACTGCACGTCCTCCAGATTGACCCTGTCCAGCGTCAGTGGCTGCCAGTTGACTGGATCAACCAGGGACGGCATAACTTTGGTCTTCGAGGCATTGATGGTCATACCCACATCCTGTGCTGCAGCTTGCACACGGTTGAGCACAGCTTGCACATCGTTACAGTTCGATCCGACCAAGACAACTAAACTCTGTTATCTATCTCTTTTTCTTTTATTGCTCCCCCTCAACCCAGGACTGGAGTATATTAGACATAATAGCTGACAGTATAGAAAAGGCACTTTCTTTCCGTCCATCTGCGAACATCTTTGTCTTCGGTGGCTTAAACATTCTAAATGTTGCCGGTGTTCAGACATTAAATTCTTCTATTGCTCAATCCTTCACTCAAATCGTAGACTTCCCTACTCGTTTCCCTAGCAAAACCGGGCAACATGCTTCCTTACTTAATTTATTTCTTGCTTGCTTCCTTTCCTGGCTCTTGCAACATTGCCCTCTTGATAATTCTGACCACTCTATGGTAGCTATTGATATTTTGTCCCAACCATCTATTAAACAGGAACCCTCTATCCACAAGACCTCTTTCTTTTACCAGCTTGCTGATTGGGGCTTCGTGACGTCCCTTGGACTGACATCTTTAACCTCCCAAATGAAAATTACCCCACTGTATTTTCTTCTTGGATCAAAGCCGGCATGAATGCTTTCATCCCTTCTTGGAAATACCAGGTGAAACCCCTGTCCTCTCCATGATTCATACCAGCATGCTCGGCGCACAGGAACCACTATTTTCGGCTATACCAGCGTGACATCTCACGTCACAACAGGACCCTATTCATTGCTGCTTGCAATAAATGTAAGCGAGTCCTCAAAGAAACTAAGTCCCTGTTTGCCGAGGGAATGAAGCACTGCATAGCCTCTATCCACTTTAGCTCTTGTGATTACTGGCGGCTCTGTAATAGGGCATTAAATAAGTGTATATTCCTCCCCCTCTTCAATCAATATGAGGTGTTATCATACAAATGATAAAGCTGAGTAATTTGCCCGTAAATCATGTACTCTACTCATCCGGAGTATTCCTGCTTAACGTCCTTCCTAGAAGTGAGTCTGTGTTGAATGACATGCATATAACCCCTTCAATGGTTCCTGTTATCATCTCTAACCTAGAAGCATGTGGATCCGATGGTATCCCTGTAATAGTCATTAAGAAGTGTGCTTCCGAACTGACTCTTGTTCTCTCTAAACTGTATAATAAATGCCTCGCTGCCTCCTGCTTTCATGCCTGCTGGAAGTCATCATCTGTTGTTCCAGTTTTTAAAAATTCTGGTGAGCCATCTGACTCTTCCAACTATCGGCCTATTAGCCTTCTAACTCTTTTTGAGAAACTCCCAGAGACCCTAATCAATGCTGAATTAGTTCACCATCTTTCATCGCAGGCCCTTTTCTGAACCAAGCAATATGGCTTTCGTTTCACCAAGTCAACTGCTGATATACTGACGATAATTACGGAAAGAGTCTATTATTCTCTAGATAAAAACGGTGAAGCCCGAGCTGTAGCATTGGACATCTCGAAAGTCTTTGACAGGGTCTGGCATTCAGATCTCCACAAACTAACAAGTTACGGTGTCTCCGGACACTTTTTGAATTGATCCAGTCTCCCTTATCAAATCGTGAAATGAGAGTTATCCTAAACGGCCTCTCGTCTAGATCCCTTCGTACTAACGCGGGTGTCCCCCCGAAGGGCGCCATTCTTGGTTCTACTTAATTGGTTTTTAATTTTCATTAATGACCTTCCAGATGGCATCAGTTCTCAACTTGGTATTTACTCCTGACTCGATAGTAAAGCTTATCAATCAGTCCAATAAGGTCAAAATGACAACCGATGTCCAAAATGACCACAATCCGTCGTTAATTGGGGCAAAATATAGCTTGTTAATTTTAACGCCTCCACAACTTCTCTCCATAATTATCTGAAAGACTCCTCTTTGCCGTCCATCAGCAAGTCTGATGCTAACTTCCAGGAAAGAGACTCGTTGAACCTTCTTGGACTAATGTTCTCAGCTGACTTGAAGTGGAAAGACAATATTGAATCCAATGCTAAGTCAGCTGCTATGAAAGTTGGTTCACCATGTCGTACCAGACAATTTTTTTCTCTCCAGAATCTATCATATATATCTATGTCTACCATTCGTCCATGCTTAGAATATTCCTGTCATATATTCTCCAGTGCCTCTGCTCTTTACCTTGATTGAGCTCTTTGATAAGATCCAGAGACGGCTCGGATTCACTCACTTTCCCATCACTGTAAGGTTGCCTCTGTCTTTTCTATAAATACTTTAATGGCAATTGTTCGGGTGAGATATTCCCTATGGTACCTAGAGTTTTTGAATTTAAGCGCAGCACTAGACCGGCGTCGAGATCTCATCAATTTAGTGTTGAGCTGGTTAAGTGTAGCCGTAAATTCTATGCTAACAGTTTCTTCTCTTGCACTTCTCACTTATGGAACTCCCTTCCAGCTCCATGCTTTCCAGCCAACTTTAATCTTCAAAAATCTAAATCCAATGTCAATCATTATCTACTGTCCTCCTGGTTACTCTTTCCTTTTCCTGCTCATTATTAATGTTTCCGCTCCTAATTCTTCCACACCCTGTAACCCCGTGTGTTTTAGTGGCATTACTGCCTTCTATGGGGTGATACCGATTTAAAAAAAAAAAAAAAAAAAACGTCCGCAAATCCTTCGTTTTTGAGTTATTAAGTTTAAAGTAAGCTTACAGTAGATGACGCTATGTTGCCATGTAGACTAGGTTACATTTGTCATTCATGTGCATTTGAACAAATCAGTTTTGGAACAGAAAATTCGTGATGAAAATGCCTCGGTTATCAAACAAAATTTTGTTTCTCAAACAATTTCTGAGTCAATCGCTGCGTTATATACATTCATGAGTTGTGCCGTGCTTTTCTTTCCCAATTTTATTATAGTCTGACTTTATTTCTCTACATTTATTCTTGTTGGAAAAATAGTTTCAGTTTATGAACATTTCAGGTTATGAATGGCATTCAAGAATGAATTAAATTCATGAACTGAAGTTCCACTGTATATACATATTAAAAAAAAAGAAAAAATCACTTTCATTAGGCATTGAACTGCATCACCACACATCCATGAACTTGCTTGACTTTTCCACTAATCTTGATGAATATTCATAAGAACTATACTAAAAAAATTTGAAAAACCAATAACATTTTTACTTATGTATATATTACGAGGTCAAATTTTCATCCCTTTGTTTTCTGCAACTTTTTGAAGGCTTCTAAAAATCTTTGTCATCATTAAACATGGATCCATTTTTATGACCAATCAAAAATAAGTGAGCCAATATATTAATCATTGTAACATACAAAAATGAGTAAAAAGAACATTAATAAATGTAGAGAAATCGAAACCTGAATCTTTGCCACTTTAAATCCTGTACTGCCAAAACATTGGAGTAATGGATAGCAGCTCAGATTGAGGGATCGAAGAGCAGAGTTTGAATTCCAGTCAAATCCATAACATTCACTTACATTCTAATACCCTTGGGAAAGGTATGAATCCTCTTCTTCTCCTCCCAGGTAAATAGCAGGACAGACTGGGTTCTATAGCCTTGGATGGCAACTGGTCTACTGCAGAAAGAAATGGCAACTTACTGTGGGAAAAAATCTGCCTCGTCAGTCATCAACCTCATTTAGTAATTGTTTACCTCAAGTGGCTCTTAGGTCTTGTATTGTGTGAACTATAGTATAAAAAAAAATTGGTTTTAAAAATATTGAGTTACAGTCTTAAAGCTTGTCGGAAAAAAAAAAACTTTCGACACAGTTAAAGGGAAAACCCAGAAGAGAGCAGCGACAGCCTGGTAAGGGTTGCAAAAAAGGAATCCTCCTCTTGCGACCTGCTTTAACAGAGCAGAAAAAAAGAAATAATCCTTCAGCACGACAAATAACCAGTCACGTGTCGGCTGATAGAGAAAATAGGTCAATCAGAATACAGAGGAGGGTTTTTATAAGGAGGCTAACTGCTTCCCACAATCCTCCTCCGACCAAGACCATAAATATCAGTTGGTCATTTGGTTCCAGTTTAGCTGGACACAATTCCCCCGAGGCTCAAGCAACCCGTCCGTAAGTAACCCCTTCTCTCTTCCTCTTTCCTTTTCTTCACAAGCTTTTAAAATATGTTCCCATTTATCTATCATCTGCTTCTTGGCAAAAACTTCACTTTCAAATTTTTCCTTTTTATTATTTGAAACAAATATCTTGGAAAGCATTCAAACAAATTTAAAATAAAAAATTTAAAAAAAAAAAAAGAAGTAAAATAAGAAACTGCAGTTCAAAATTCAGATAAAATTTATTTTATCCTCAAAAATAGAAATCCTTTAGTACATTATTTTAATGAACAAACTTGTGAGAATCAATTCCAGACCAAAAATTGAAATCTTGGGAGAATTAGATCATGAGGGAATTCATTCTTGCCAATTCTTTTTTTGTTGTTTGAACAAGTGAAAAAAAAAGGTTTTCTAAAATGTCTGACTTAAGCAAATCTAAAATCTTTGATTAAAATGAGATACAATCTCTAAACAAAGAGAAAACAAGAAATAACAAAAATAAAAACAACTATTCAATTTCAATTATTAATGAATTGGTTAATTAAATATTACTTAATCTTTCTATGATTATTCTGCAACAGTTCAATTTTGATTCAAAAGTTGAATGGCACTCAAGGCTACAATCAGTTTTTAGCTGCTGAATAATGTGAGAGTTTCAAGATTTAATAGCTAACATAGCATCTTCAAATGTGGAGAGCCATGTTAGTGTTAAATTGTACAGACTCAAGGTTAGTATTATATAGAAACATCCTTGACAAATGGTTAGCAGGAAACATATTGAGATAAAAAAAATCTTAAAAACCGTACCATCTGTTTTACTTAATTTTATACTTACCAAATAAGAGATAAATACAATTCAGATTTCTCACATTAAAAAAAATTACTTTTGACTTTAAATGTGCTTTTTTTTTTAATTTTTATTGATAAATATATAGTCACAATAACCATAATTATCTATAAGTTATTTATATGTGATTAAATGGGTGTGCAGAATAAATACATATTGCAATGCAATTGACAACAGGCTTTAATTTTCCCTCACACTCATGCAATTTTTTAATTATTGGAAATAATTAAAAAATAATTGGTCCCTGATTTTGAATTTTTTCTTCTTTACAACTGATGAAATAATGAAGAATTGAAAAAAATTTTTTAAAAATACTCTCAAAACTGAGGTATTCATTTTTATAATCTTCATCATCTCTCTTACAGAAACATCTGCAAATTATTTACCCACACAAGATATTTTGCTGACATCAGTGACAGTCCTGTAATTTTTCCCTCCTAAATCTTTAGATTCTGTACCCCAAATATGAGTATTTTTGTCGTCCTTTTTTCTGTACAATTTTAAGTTACCAGCTTGCACTTTTGAAAACCTTACCTTTTCTTTCAATGTTTTAAATATTGTTTACCAACCCAAGAATATGTAGAGTGTACATAAAAGCCCGTTTACCATAACTATATTTCCTTTCAGCAAAAAGTCATCATATATTTTAAATAAAAAAAAAAAATAGATATATTTATTCAGAAATCCCTTCCATCCAGCAGGTGTTTTCTGCTCAATGTTCATTAGGAAGTCTGAAAAATGAGACAAATAAAAAAAAAAAACCTGATATGTTTCATATGGGTTTGAAAATAGACAAAAAACATTCTCAAACTCTGCAACAGAATTTCAACATAGAACAGAAGAAAACTGTTAAAAAAATAAATTGGTTTAATAACTAAACAAAAATTTGGAGAATTTTATGACAAAGAGGAAATTTATTGAAATTAAACTTCCTCCCTCTTTCTCTCTCAACCTTCCGTCAAAAACAAAAGAAACATCTGTCGTCAATGATTGACAAAATATGTTCAACAGAATTTTCTTTTGCCAAAAACTTACCTGCCTAATTTCACTAGTGTAAATAAGTGATTTCAGTAAAAAAAACAAAAAAATTTAATTGTAAAATTTTAAAAATATAACTAACTAAATGAGGATATTTGGGCTTCCTTTATATCATAATGTGGGATATTTAATAACAAAATTGATGAAAACATGAACAAAAAGAAACTAAATGAAATCAGATAGACTATATATCTAAAATATATATTTAAAAGGAAAAAATAAATGAAATTTTAAATTTGCAGTGTCCCTTATCTTTCATGCACGTGTTATTGCATCTACATAAACAGCACTTTAGTCCAATAAAGTCCTAAAGCATGAAACATCACGTGAAAACTTTTTCCACTTTGTCAGTTTTTCCCATAAAATTGTTCGAGATATATAAAAATTTATATATCATTTTCTTTTTTATATATATATATATATATATATATATATATATATATATATATATAATAAAAACAAAAACTTATCTAGTTAAATTTTGGAATTTTTAATCTACTAATAACTGAATTATAAATATGGCATCATTAAAATTTATTGTATTTTTTTAAGTAAATATTATTCTCATATTCCCAGTGGTTGATATTTTTTCAAATGTAAATTATTAATGTTATTTTGTGCTTTAAAGAAATTTTATTCACATATTCATAAATATCACACTACCAGTAATTATATACATATATTAAGATAAGATTTAATATTTAAAACTACCAAAATTCCTTATAAACACAATACTGTATAAATGGAGATTAAAATTTGGAGCTGTTGCGAGAAAAAAAAAAAAACTGAATTTTTTTAATTTAGAATAACAAAAAAAATGTTGCACCTTGTAAAAAACTTCCCAAAGAAAAGCTATGATTTTAATAATTCTACAACATGGTTTACTTGTTTCCTTATTTTATTAAAATTATTCAAGTTAAATTCATATTAACAGGATTTTTCTAAAATAAGAAATTTGCCTCATTTGGATAAAGTTTGTCTTTCTTATCTTTTTTTTAGGTAGGGGTCATAGGGACAGCATGTGTACTGAAGCCACAGTAGAAGTGGTGTTTCTTTTTCTTATCTAGAGAAAAGCAAAAGCAATGAAAATAAAAAGTGTAACAATAAAATCTTAAATGTATAGAAAAAAAAATAAATTTCTTTTCTTAGAAGAGTTCCTTTATCAGGAAAAATTATGTTTTTTTTAAATATTCAGAAATTGCTTATTTAAAACAGTGATTCCCAATAGCTGTGCCACAGCAAACTACTGTACCACATGATCCTCTTAAAATATTGTCATGGCATACATGTGTGTGTGGAAGTATTAATGGTACAGAATTAGTATTTGAATAAATGAATAAGTTTTAAACTTTTTTCAAAGAATTCTTTTCACTATTCTTCAATAATATTATTGTAAATACTTTGTTTTAGTATTAATTTTTGTAAAACTATTTTTATTTTTTAATTTAACTTTTTAAAATTTTCTTTTATTTGAATAAATGAATATTAATCTTTTTTCATATATTTGCTATATTCAACATTCTTTGTTTAATTCAAAATTTTTACAAAGTTATATTGAATTATGAATTAATAATAAGGAGATATGAGGGTCTGCTTATTGCACATTAAACCAAACATTGAAGAAATCATGAAAAAATACCAGGCACAGGTTTCAAACTAAATAAGCTGCATAAACAGTTGAATAGAAACATTGAAATAAAGTAAGTTCATATTTGTGTGTGTATTTTTTCAAACTATGGTTTTATTTCATAACATTTAAATGTATACCCTTTAAAATTTTTGCTAAGTGTTCTGTGATATTTTCATTTGGTCCTAGGTGTGCTGTTGCTTAAAAAGATTGAGAAACACTGACTTAAAAGAAAGATTCTTTTAACAAAACCAATTATTGTCAGGATATTCAGAAATGGAATAACAATGAAAATCTAAATAATGAGCAATGATGGTAGTTTTGGAAAAAAAGATGCTTGCAGCCAATAATATATTTTGATTAACACATAATGCTGAGAGGACATAAAATGAAGGAACAATTCCTTAATAATAAATATTAAATAAATTCCTTATTTTTTTTTACCCACAATAAATTCTATACATTTTTATCATCCAAATATGATCTCTGAAAAAACATACTGATAGCAAAAGTGAGGCTGATTACATACATTTTTTTAAGCCTCTTCCCATCATCCTCAGAAATAAAAATAAAAAAAACACACCAATGTCAATAAAAAAAAAAAGAATTTGCTTTGTAATAAACAGATTTAGGTCTGCATAAGTTATGAAATAATGGATTTACAAATGACCATTTAATAAAGAAGAGATGATTGTTGTGACGTAAAAAATAACAAGGAAGATTTACAGCTTTTATACTTTGGGGAAGAGAAAATTGTATAAAACCAATGGCGGACTGGGTTTAAAAATATTGGTTGCCAGGAGACAAAAGGGACACACCTACAACTACAATGCTATCATTTAATTTTCATAATAAATAAATAATTTTCAAAAAATACATATGAGAAAAAGGATACAATTTAAATATTCATGAAAAAAATGTGTATTTCTTAATTACAGAGTACATATTACTGGCAGTAGATATCAAATATCAGTAGATATAAAGAATGTTGTCATTTAATTTTTTTTTTATTTTTTAAATTTTAAGTAATTGGTTGATATTTTTAAATAATTTACTGCAAAATTTACCAATTAAGACATAATTCAAAAACATAACAAAGCATTGCAATCCACTACATTAAGAGCAATCATTTATGTTCACTAGATGAGTGTTCAAATCTACCAATAATTGCTTCTGCATCTAATTCATCTAACAATTCCTTTTCAGTGGATAGCAATTTATGATTTGAAATTCTCCTCAAACTTTCTTAACTTTGTCTTTATAATCTTTAGCTTTGAAAATGTCCTTTCACATTGGATGTGAGTAACTGTGTACAGATGACATTATAAAATTCTTATTCCTTTTTATTACTAAAAACCACCAGTTGTCTGTGCTTGTTTCTTTATTGTGTTTTTATTTGATATAGGGGGCCCATATATCATCAAGCAAGCTGACACTCTAGCCAGTCCACCACTTCTTATAACGCAGAAAAAAAAAAAAAGATGATTTCTTGGATAAGTTCTAAATGAAGAGAAAGAAAAAAGACGGCAATTTTTGATGCTGTGTGTACCATTCTTCCTAATTTCTGCAAAATATCATTCAAAGCGGAGGGAGAGAGAGAAAGAAGTGGTAAATATATTATTTACGCAATAAAATATGCAAAACAATTAAAAATTGAATTCTTTCTTATCTAGAAAGTAACAATTTCTTCTTCTCTGTCTACTTTTGGATTCTAAATAGAAAATCTGTTAAATGTGTAAAACAACAAAAGAAAGAGAAAGATTTTCATAACAAATAATAGGCAAAGGAAGTTATACAAATTATCCTATTTCTTATCAACAAAAATACATGTTAATGTCATTTAAAAAATGTTGCAGTGGGCCTTTCTGGAAATTTTGGTCATACATTCAAAACAATAGTTGGCCAATTGTGGAATTTTGTGTTATTTAACATGTGAAACTGATTCAGTCAACTATCTTTACAGAATGTTTTAATGTATGTCACGTTTTGTTTTTGAGCACATCATTCAAAATAGCTGAGGATAAATTTGAATGTTTCTTGCTGGACTGAGAATCTGAAGTTACTGGTGAAAGTACAGGAAAACCAGGAGCCATTGGAGCCATTAAAAGATGTTGTCCTTGTGTAGACAAATGATCATCAACCGAGACAGGAAGGGCTACATGACGTGGAGCCGTAAAAGGATTAAAATTTGAGGGAAGTTTTTTGCTTGTTTTATTTTTGTTAGGAGATTCTTGATCCACTTCATCTGTATTCATCTTCAAAGCAGGCAAAGGTGGCGATGATTCTCGTTCTAAAAACTTTACAAACAGTTCTGAAAAGCTCTGAAGAAGAAAAAGAAAGATTAAAAATACTAAAGAAAAAGTTTTTAGAAGATTAAAACAAAACTCACACACAATTTTCTCTTCTATTTTGCTAAGCAAAACATTTTGTTAATTTTTAAATATTTATATTTATTTGAATGCTATAAGAAATTTAGGATAGGAAATTGAGCACAGGATAGGTTACATTAAAAATAATTTTGTCCAAGACCATAAGGTGCTAAGAAACCAAAATATTAACAGGAGGACTTCAGTTATGTTCCTTGGTTTTAAATTAATGAGAATTGGAAATGTCCTCCAAGGAGGGCAATAACCAGCAGATTATTTTCTCTGCAATATCTTTAATCCTTTGGAGGGCTTTTTTTTCCATTGCCAAAGGATTACAGATATTACACCAAAAATAACCGGATGCTCTTTGCCCTCAGAGTACATTTCTAATTCTTGTTCTCACAGCAGAGCAAAAAAAAAAATAATGAAAGACAACACGCATCCCAGGTACCACATTTTTTAATTTTTACCCTTAGAGCAACATTTTATTTTTATTAGCTCTAGGACAAAGCAATTAAGGGACAGTTTTTATCCTAGGGCCATACATAAAAGGAATGCTACCAATGTTCAATGTATTTTAAACATATTACTTTTCTTCATTTGATGTCTGTTTTTTTTTTTGTATGTGTGTCTGTGTGTTGGTGCACCTGGAGACTGCTGTCTAATTTCCCTGTACAAGGACAAGAAGAATAAATAAATATCCTTGTCAGATCTAGACTCTCATATGGATGTCATGCATGACTTCCAACTTGTTCAAAAATGTCTAAGCTATCATCTACATATAATCAATTTCTCAGATCAATGATTAGAATTGGTTTTTAAGCAAATGAATCTTTTAGTTTTTAAAGAAGACAATCCTTCTTCAGAAACCATAGACTGGCACTACAAAATCATAAACAAAGAGCAGCTTCACAAAATCCCAAAAATAACATTGCTTGAAGACTTGCAGCAACAGCAGCAATAAAAATAGGTAGCAGATGTAGAAGTGAAAATAATGATATAACCAAGCTATTAATCTCCACATGACCAAAAACAAAAGGTTAGAAAGAAATCTCCTATCAATACTAGAAAGAGCTATAATGGTGGGCTTGAGAAGTCTATATTCCTGAAAAACTCTTTTAATAGAAAGATTGTAAAAACTTCAAATGACAGTAACACTGTTTAGTTAATGAATGCTGATGGCTTCCTGTATAGAAACAGCTAAAATTACCATTAAATAATTTCTTGACTCCAAATCTGACAAAATTTTCAAACATTAAAATTTGTTTTGAAATCTCTTCTTATTCATGCCAAGAACTTTTAAGCACCCCTTATATGTTTAACCTTTATGTCCATAAAAAATAGTGTTTCTAAAGGACACTTATTCCCTTGACATTGCAAGTACTGTATACACTTTTCACTCCCTCAGCAATATTTATTGTTTTAAAAAGCAATGATCAGAATTTTAATAAAACCCAAACAGATGAAAATAGATTTATAAATTTTCTTTACTCCTGAAGATATTAAACACTATATATTTATTAGATTGCTTATTTACAAGAATAATTTTATATTCACAAAATTATACAAATATATGAACCAACTATAATGAAATGTTTATTATTTACCATTTTATAAAGAAATAAATAGGAAAAGAAATTTTTTATCCATAAATTTATAAAAATATCTGAACAAGAAAATTTAAATAAACGTATAACTGTAATTATAAATTTTGAAAAAAATGCATTTTCTGGACATTTGATCTTGCCTTATAAATTCACTAAAAACTAAACCATTTTTTAATTTTAGCTTTTAGGCAAGACCTCAAAAACTCAATAATTTGAGTGCATATCTCCATGTTCATAGGGTGTACAAAGTTTTTCTTGTGTATAATTATGAATATCTGTAATTTTTACTGCAAATATTGCATTGTTTACATATTTTGATAATTTTGTAATTTTTTATAAATTTTTGAATAAAAGATTGATTTACAAATTTATTTCCTTATAAAATAGTCAATAATAAATCTTTACAAAAAGCAAATAATAAATATCAAATTCTGTTTGGTTCATATACATTTTTATAAATAAACATTGTCAAGGGTGTCAAAAGTGTATACAGTTATCCCATTGAATATATATATGTCAGAAAACAACTTGTATTATACATTGATAAGAGTACAGGTCTGGTTCAAAATGTCAGTAGTTCCTCTAGGCAAGTAAAGTGCCAAGAGAGAAATCACAGCACTTTAAATATATACCTAATGGCCCAATCCACCCTGGGTAGAAGGAGTCACAAGTCTATCCTCCTGCTGCTGCCACTGCTGATAGGAACAGTCCATTAAGTTGGGGAGGAGAAGGAGGAGATAACTGGTTATACACATTACAATAAACAATAGTTAATATACACTATTATATGTATGTCAGTTTGAAAATAGCACTAAGCACTAGTTAGTTTATCACACAAACACTTGGAGCTAACATTACTGATGCTATACATATAAATCAACAGCAGGTGATGCAAGTTTTGTAATGATGTATAAGTACATCTACAGCAGCTTAAGTGCTAACATACTGCACCCACCTTGTTGAACCTTGAAGGTGTTGTAACTGGAGAGGCAGAGGGTGTTGATGTTACAGTTGGTCCAAGTCGGAAAAAGCTTTGCATCCAACTCTTCTGATGTAACTTTTCAGCCTGAGGAAAATCAAAAGTAAAATTCACAAAGTATTAAAATAATTCTTTTCAAAAGAATTTCTAAAAATAAACAGTTTTAAAAAGTTTTGAATGATTAACAATTTCTTTTTCTTCTATGTGGTGTGTCCTTTCAGGATATGGATGATTATGGCTCTCCACAACTTTCTATTGATTTAATGGTTTACTGAAGCAAAATTCTTTACCTTGAAAAAATCCTCTTCACTAAACTCCAGTACAGCACCAATGAGTCTTAGTACATCATTTTGTTTGTTTTGTGGGGTTGTCAGATAACCAAGAAGAAGATTTTTCATGATCACTCTGTCAAAGAGAAGAAACATACAAATTTCTGAGGAATTTCACTGCTTAACAAAAACATACAAAGGCCAACAATTTCATCATTACAATGCTGACATGATCCCAATTTATTACTTTTATTTATATTAATGACTAGCTTAAAAGCCATATACCATGCGGACTTTTAAGCTAGCTCCCACGGAGGGTTAATTGGGACTTCAGACCAAAACTAAAAGGTGACCTCTGGTCTAACTTAGAAAACAGCAATGATAATTTTGAAGAAATAATTTTGAATTTCTCAATTCACTCCATGGAACTTCAAAACTTCACTTTAACTTTGATTCAGCTATAAGTCCAATTCTGGCCAAATGACCGATTTAGGCTGAAAATCCGATTTGGAGTAAAAATTGAGTTCTTCAAAACCTCACATCATGAAACCTCTCACTTTAACTCCGATTCCTTGACATTTTGAAGAAATAAAATTGATTTCCTCAATTCACATACTTTGGAAGATATTTTAAACTGAATTTAAAACCAAAAAAAAAAAAACAGACAAAAAAAAAATCTATCTTAGGAATAAAAATAAAATTTAATCAAAAAAATATAACAAACCCAAAATTAGAAATATAACTGTGGTTAGTCAAATATCAGACATTGTTTGCTCTCTTTAATAAATATGGCTGTTTTGATTGGCCATTTAACTAGAACCTATCTGCATTTCTATTTGTTTTATAATTGTAAGAGAAAAGTCATTAGTATTATCTTTGTTTCCAGGGAATCTTCTCATCATTAAGTAATGATTATTAATTTACTACTGCTCAGTGAGTTTGTTTCTAACACTTGTAGATTAGTAAATACTCATCTTTTTTGATGTAATAAGCAACTGAAATATCACTATCCATTAAAGCAATGCTTCTCAACTGGGGTCAATATGGACCGTTGGGGTCATATAACATTACTAGGGTCTACACAAAAAAATATAACAAATTGTTCAATCAGGTTTTAGTCGTGTGCTTCACTTACTATCAAAAACCCATAATATACTTGACATTGTGAAAAGGGGGTGATCTTTGATTATCATCGACACCAATGGAGTTGAATATAAAAAAAACTGGCAGAGCAGCATCAACCACAGGGATCTTATTGAATAAATCTGCACTTTTTTTTTTAATTTATTAATTACTCACATATTTTAAGATGTTTTTTATGAGTTATTTTACTAGTGTACATAAATGTTCTATGGAATTTAGATGTTATATACAAGTTTATTTTTGGTAAATTAGTTTTACTAAAGCATATACATTTACTATTTATTATTAAATCATCGTAGGGATATTATCCAGACTAAAAGACTGTTCACTCCTGAATTCCCAAGGCAACTGAAAGTCCTCCCTTATTAGAGAAAAACAACTAGCTTAAATTGAGCTACTTTGGCAGAACCCATCTGAACCACCAGGTGAGACAGGTTAATCCAACACAACATTAGGCTTTTATAACCAAGAGGATGCAAGTTCAATCCCTATGCTGGGTAACAAATATTGTCCATAGAAGCAGAATTTAACAATTTATGTAACACAATTCCTAAACTTATCTACTAGTAAAAAATGAAATAAGCTTTTTTTTTTCTTATCAAATGCTTATGGGGGTTCACCAAAAAAATTAAGAGTAAAAGTGCTCCATGGGTGAAAAAAAAAGGTTGAGAACTACTGTAGTGAAGTGAGACTTTACAACAAATAAAATTTGATTGGTTTTCAATGAAATAAGTGCAATTTTTTTTTTATGCAGTCCCTGTGCATGGAAAATATTTAAAATGCTGAGAACATAAACAGAATAAAAATGAAAACAGATGACAAAACATTGGAATCCAGAAAGATCCTAAACAACTATAATATAATAACTTACTTTTCAACAAAAGCCTCAGAATCAAAGGTTAAGCGATGTATTTCTTCATCAGCTGACTTAAGAAAGCCTTCTTTTTCCTGCACTACAATTAAAAAAAATAAAGCGAACTCATTGGATTGAAACAAAAAACAAAAGACAATAAGAGAAAATAAGAATTTTGAAATACAGAAAACAAATTTTGCTGTTATAATTAAGCTTTTTACTTTTTTCTTTTCTTTTTAACTAGATATTAAGGTGCCTGAATAGATAAAAATAGGTTTTTTTTAAGAAAAACAAAAAAACTCATTAGTATAACATGAAGTATCCTTTGATATTGCTAGCAAGATGATAAATATTAAAGGATTAAAGTCTTAATGTTGAAAATTCTCACTAACTTTTAACAAAAATATTCAGCTCATTTTCCAAGCTGCTTTTTAACACAGGGAGCAATCCTTTGAATGACCTGTGGATTTTTAAATAGAAACTCAAAATGAAAATATTTCAGAAAGTTAACTGACATCAAGTGACAAAACGATTTAATTCAAAACATATTCTAAATGTTATATACAAATTTTGTCCACAATTCAAACAAACCAGCTGAAATGGGGAATCTTTTTTAAATGATTCTGTTTTCTCTCTCTCTCTCTCTCTCTAGAACTAATGAATATTTTACACAAGAAACAAATTATCAAGAATTTTCAATGAAGAATTGAAAAATATACTGTGTTAGAAAAGTTGGTAAATTTGATTTAATGATGAGATCATTAAGAAAAGATCAAGAAATAATTGGCATTTAAAAAAGAATTTATTTATTCTATTTATATCTGAATGAGTAAGAATTAAAATTCATAGTTAGCATTTTAAATGTCTAATTTGCATATTCTGTTTTTGCAATATAGAAAAATGCATTAGTAGAATGAAAAAATAACAGACACCATATTTAATTTGGAACTGTTTTAAAAAGTTTATTTTTTTAATATTTACAGCAAGAATACTCTTTTTAAATTATGATTCACAATTATCAGAAATTCAAATAATTTTTCATTATGAAAAGCAATTTTCTTTTACATATTTTATGGTTGAATAAAAATGATCTGTGCATTATTCCAGAGGTCACTTATAAGCAATCACATGAGAAAACTCCTTTGAAACTACTAAAGCTATTCAAATAATACATTTTTTTTTCAAACACAATCAAGAAAATCACTTGCTAAAATGTAAATTACATTGAATTTTAGTAGCATAAGGAAAAAATGGGAGAATTCTTTTCAAAATACTGGGTTTGAACAAAAGTTTGTAATATTTTTAAGGGAATTTTAAAGATAAAATTTATACATATGTACATAGATTGATTCAACAATCTTTGCTATCTTTGAAGCAGCTTTATTATTCCACCCTCCCAGAACTTGGCATCTTTCAGGGTGATGAACTGGTATAAGTGGTTTTCACAGACTCCCCATTAAGAGAATTTTGTAGGGATCAAAATAAGTGGTAATCCAAAAGTGTAAGGATAGCTGAGTACAAAGAGTGTAGAAGGACACTTCAAACAAGTTGTACCAATTTCTGCTGAGTCTGCAAAGAGACATGAGGTCTACCTTTCTAATTGGCCAATTCTGGCTGCTTCTCATCAAATGCTGCCTTCAATTGGTCCAACTAGGAAAAGAGCTTGTCTGAATTCAATGTCAGATTTTATGGAAGGAGCTGCCCTTTCAAATCTATAAAATACATAGCATCACCTTCTTCAAATGCAAACTGGCTTTTGGAGTAATTAATAGTTACTTATTCCGTTTTCCCCTCCAAGTTCATTTTTGTACAACATTGTTGTAAACAATCTATTTTTCATCATTCTGTCATTGTCATTTTTTTTACAACACTCATATAAGATAGGCAGAGTATCTCTGTCTTGTGACCTGGGTTACTTTTAATCAGTATTTTGATTTGGTCATTATAAACAACTGCAAATCTGCTGGGATGTTCACCATCTCTATAAATGGCACATATCTTTTTTGCTGCCTGTACAGCATATTTTCTTTTCCATAAATAAAAGACTATCAAATGATGAAAATGCATCTTATTTTTCACAATCCACACACAAATTGTACAGAACTATGCAGTGAAATGCCACCTTTCAGAATATATGTTAAATTTCAGTCACATGTGAAATGAAATCACACATGTTCAAATGCTGCCTATTATAAAAGACTACAAACTTTTGTTCTGATCCAATATAAATTAAATTTGTAGATGTCAACCAAAAGAAAAACATGATATCTTCATGGTAATTGTTCTAATGAGCTTCCTTCTTTGGTACCTTGACTTCATGAATTTAAGTGCAGGAACTGAACTTGGTACATATCTACTGTATGACTTTCTCCTCACTGTGGACCTTTACCAAAAGTAAAAAGTTTTACATTTTGGCAATTAGGCAAATATTCCCCAGAATATAAAACATGTGACTCATGCTATGGTTATATAAAATTGATAACAACTAAGTTATATTGGAATAGGACAATGGTGGATTGTTAAGATTACTACCAAAGAATCTATCAGAAGAAAAATCTATTCATCTTACCTTTGATAATTATGAACACATTTTACTAAAGATATTTTTTTTAGATTTCAAACTGAATAAATTGTAACTTTAGAATGTGTCCTCCCATACTGTGGAACTTGACCACAAAAAAAAAGAACTTTATAAATAAGGAGAAAATAATAAAAGTAAAGATATAATTCTATTTAGAAACATTTTTAGATTTTGGAAAAACAAAGACAAAATATTCATAATAGAGGAATTGTATTGGAAAGTTTTTTTTTCTTATATACTGTATTCTTTTCACACAATGCATGAAGAGGCATTTTGGGGTTTTAAATAATTACCAACTATATTTTTATTAAAAAACTGCTACACATTGACAGTTGATCAAGCATTTATCAAAGTCTTGTGCTTTCTTAATATGCAAAAGATAGTCTGTCCTGTAAATCATACCCCCCTGGTGTCAGTTTAAATTGATGCTTCCTTTTTTTTTTTTAAACTATAATTATGAACTACTATTTTGGAAGGTGAAAATTTAAATCATATGAGTTTTCATTTAAAATAAAATAAAAATAATAAAAGGAACTTTAAGCTAAATTATCACAATATATATAAAAAGGAATGCACCAATTTAAACTGACACCAGGAGGATATGAATCAATTTATAAACCAATTCTAAATATTTAAACCTATACTTTTTAACATTTTTCAGTCCCTCTTTCAAAAATAGTGACCATTAATATCCTAAAGTATCTTTAAATCAGAACATGGGGCATTTTGAAATACAGCGATATGAATTAGGGATAATGATTAACATTTTCATTTGAATGTTTAGCCCCAAATTATTTGTCATGGATTTAACTATCATTTGCATTTGTTTCTCCTTCGGCTTAAAATGAACAATGTTTTGTGTGGAAAATGTTAGAAATGAGAAAATATTCCCAAATTCTATTGCAATGTGGTAAATGCATTATTTGACATGGAAACAGCCTTTAAAAAGAAAAGAAAAATACAAACATCTCAGTTTCTTTCAACAACAAAAAAAAAATGGAAAGAAATTAAAAATTCTGTTAATAGCAGATTAGAGTCAAATGAAGCAAAGAAAAAATTGTAGAGAAAGATAAACAAGCTCCAAATATTACAAAATGTACTGAAGTTCACCAAGTGTCAGTACCTGATGTAATACTCACAGGTTGTCAATCAAAGAAAGACGTGACATTCTCTTTCAGAAACAACTAAAGACTTAAATATACATTTTACAAAAAAGCTAAAAATTAAAGGTGCTTTTTGCTTAGGTTTAAACAAAAAAATTAAAACTATGTCTATGTTGCTGTCAAATAAACAATTTATAGAAAAATGAAAAACAAACATTTCAAGATTCATCATATCTTGTAATGCTTCTTGAATAGATTTCATGGTATTTTGGCAGTAAATACAGGATTAAATATTTTCTCTCATAAATATAAAATGTTTACATTTATTCAATGACAAGATAGAAATGAAGTGATGCAATATATCGAGAATATCAAACCTAATGTTCAAATAAGGATATATGCCTCAAAATAGTTTTTAATGTTGTTATCTAAGTCATTAACATGCAATAGAAAAAGAACATTGAGAGTGAGTGAAGCAGCAATAATTGGTCACTAGAATTCATGCTGTTTAGTCAGACATTTATATAATCTTGGCTAGTAACTTGAGCTATCCAAACTACTCATAATTACTAGCTGAGATTACACAAAGATCAAGGAGTAAGCATGCAAACAACATTATTTTGTATTTTTACAATGAAAAACATTTAAGTCAACATTTAAGACAAAGATGTTTTAACAGGAAAAAACAGTTTGTTGGTTTTTGTTGTAACCTAAGGAGGGTTACTGAATGAGGAATAACCAAAATGGAGCTTGGAAATGAAATGATAATCTTTATAACATCAACAAAATACAATACTCGCCAGCGGCGTGAAGTAGGTAAACCACCGCCAATGGTGGATTACTTAGACAGCATATTACCCCCACTTACAATAGTGTCCAACATATTTATACAGCTTGAGACATAACCATTAATGTTCATAGGTACAGTATATAACAGTTTTATAACATGTCACTTCAACTACCCAAGAAAAAAAAAAAATACATTTTAAAATTTAAAACAAAATCAATTCTTTTATGTTCAGTAAGATAGGACCCAATTGAGAATCTTTTCTTTTTCAAATTTAAAATGAGACTTATGGCTATGAATGCTACAAAAAACTGTTTTGGTAGATTTTAGATATGTGGGTTGTGAATATTAAAATAATTTTTTAGAAAAACCTAATTTACAAAATATAGCTCAAGGAAATTTTTTTGAGTAATCTCAAAAATATGATTAAAAAAAAAAAATGGCTTCCACAGATTCAATTGATTTTCATTTGATTAACTGAATAGCAGTGAAACTATTACCATCATTTACACTATTACATATTTATTTTTGGAGGAAATGGAACAGATTCTCAGTGACTTTACTGAGGGACCCAGGAATGTAAAGGATTTATGTTAGCCAATTTCAGGAAATAAACATGGGAAGAACGTCTACACAAATGTTATCAAACCAATCTTCAGGAATGCCAACATACAGGTTGACTATTCCAGGTTTGGTTCAAAATTCAAACAAATATCACCTGAAAAAGGCCAAAACAATGTGAATGTTCACCTTTGTTGCGAACACAATGCCAGATTTTATTATGCAGGCAAATATTAGTATTAATCAACTAGTATTGATACAATACCATGTAACGTTCAGCTTATAATACCTGTTTCCTTTAGAAATATATGCAATTACATATTGCCATCTTCTTAATTCTTATTCTTTTATTGTTCTCTCTTTAATACTTTACTTTTTCTCCTATTATTTCACTCAGTAACCCCCTTGTGTCTTAGTGGCTTTATTGCCTTGTTTGTGATGGTTAAAAAAACATATATCCTGAAAACTTTAGCAACATTGGTTAATATGAACTTGTTAAAAACATTGACTTGCATAATAAAACCTGACAGTGTATTACAGATTTCTGTTTGAATTTCTAGGGTGAGGATGATTATTTACAGTCAAACTAATATCTTCATTTTTGTTTTTATTATTATAATGTTTCAGACATCATGCTATCTGGACTTCCTCAAGTGTCTATCAATCTGGGTAACAGTAAGGGAATTTTGAACTCTTTATTTTATCTATGGGGATATATTATTCTCATTCCACTGCCAATGTCTAAAGATATTTGCTCAGTTATTGTTCCACTGCCTATGACTAAAGATATCTTGTTCTTTTTAGCACTGCTCCGTTATTGTTCACCTTGTTACCAGTGTTGTAATTGAACTTAGAATTACTATGTCACCAAATTTATAAATAAATGCTTTAATTCACTTGTCCCATGGGACAATCCTGAACCTAGAACTTGGCACCTTAAACCTAATGTTCTTATCGCTTCCAGCTGCTGCTGTTATGCTTGACTTCCTTTCTAGTCAATTTTCTGTTCTTAATGCTACTAAAATGTTGCTATTAAGCTTAGTTCTCTTTGCTACCATTTCTTTTTCTTTTTTTTTATTAATGGTTCCAGTATAGTATTATTTCTACTAGAAAGACCAATTAAAATTTCACAGTTTTCCTATTTTAATATTCTGATGAATCTTAATTCTTAAATTAAATAAGCTCATGGTGATTTCTACAGATGTAGAAATCACCCTATCGCATTGTTAAATATTTGAGCTTAACAACTATAACAAAATATTACAATAACAATTATAAATATGAATGCTGGTCATTATTTTTAAGAAGTGAAGGGGTACAAATGAAAATATTTGAAACTGACAACTTTTTCCATTTCACTGAAACACTTCTATCTTCCTTCCTTTTTTTCTTTCGTTCATTTTCTTACTGAAACCAAGTAGTATCTCTGGTATATGTTTTGTTTTTCCATATGATCAAAATGGAGTACACCATTATTTATGAGGTATTGGCAGAAGATATTAAACACTTCTATCTTCCCTTATTTCTTACATTTTCTTACTTTTCTCCTTTTTCGATGCTATCAAGTAGCAACATCATTTTGTGTGATTGCAGTCTTGTTTTACAAGTAGTCTGCAGGAATAAAGAACTTATAAATTACTGCAACTTTGTTGTTGTAATGGTGGAGGGGGAGTTACCAAAAATGTTACAGGATGACATGACAGAAATTATTGTTTGCATTTTTTGGTCTGCTGAAATTTTAGATAACCAGGTTCAATCTCTTTTCTATTTCACTCCTCAGGAAGAAATAAAATAACTGATGCTATCAATGTGTCCAAATCAATTATATACAATATGCTTTTATTTTATTTACACTTCCAGAATCCTTTGAACAAAGTTCTAAAAGAAAGGTTAAAAAAAGACAAAACTTGGTTTCACTTCACCTATTAAAATTTTCTGAGTAAAAGCATTGAAGGTACCTTGATAAACATAGTTTCATTTTTACAGCAGTTGATTTTAAGAGCCATCCTGTTGGTTGGTTGATTTTATTTAGTGGCTTATCAACCTCTATGGGTTATTTAATGCCAAGATGTAAATATTTTGAATACAATCTTATGGCTTCAACTACAGATAAAATGCATTGTTGGTATATAAAAATATATTTCTGGTATTTGTACTATAAAAATGTATTTTTTCTTTTATTTTCATATTGTTTTGTTTGGGGTTCACTATTTGCCTATAACTTGGACCCTAACAGGTGCTACCACCCCAGATATATATATATATATATATATATATATATATATATATATATATTATTCAACCTTTAATCCTTTTGTGTATATGTTGTGATGGGTAAAATGATTTTATTATAATTTTTCTGAAATTACTATTTTCTTTACAAGAATTAGTAGTAACAACCATTTATCTAGTACCTTGTATAAGAGTAAACTATAGATTTCAAATGGTTTCCGACTTGTAAAAATGTGAATTATTGAAGCTTTTCATTGATCACATTTGCCAGGTGTACAGATCTAAAAGCTGAAACTCAAAATATTGCAAAGCTAATCAATATAATTTATAAGACAGACAAAAACAGCACAACAAATGGTGTTGGCAGTCCCTAAAGGCTGTGTTTTCCCAATACCAACCAGCAGCCTGGGAGATTCAATCAATTTGCTCAGGATTACCAGCTGATATTAAGAAACCAAACAGCCACAACTGTAATACTTTATCCTCTAAGTTAAGCAAAAATATTATTTAAAAAAAAAAACAAAAAAACAATAGTCTCACAAATGGGAAACAATTCATAAAACATTGATTTTATAATTCTTTTTTTTTTACATATTTATAGAGAGATCCAAGCAAATGTTATAAAGCGTTAAAAAAAAAATGACAATTTTTTTTTATTGTTGCATTTCTTTCCATTATTCAATTTTCATGAGTATCTTTAAGAAATGCTGATATAACAAATAGATAAATCTACTTATTATCATAATTAATAGAACAATTATAAGCAGATGTAGGTAAATGGAACTTTATCATAACTGATCATGAACATTTCATACAGCAGCCTGTTATAATATTAGTAATATGTTAGTTTTGTGATAAATTATTCTGGTGGCTCAAATCTTAAGGAGATTAGTGTTTGTTGTGACATCAATAGTGTGGATATTAGTACAATAAGCATAACGATACATACCAATAACAAAAAAATAATACTGATAATTTTATCATTTTTAAATAAAGAAAAAGCATTATATAGGAATCATACAATTTTAAACTTTTAAAACTCATAGTATCCATGAGAATTTAAAATAAAATTATTTTCTCCAAGTCAAGACGAAAGTTGAAACGTCAACATTTAACTGAATGAAGATAATTGTTGTCAAAAGGCACATCCATAGAAATCCAGTAGATGACCTAATTTGGGTTGGTTGAGATGAAAGGGCAAGGTGATAGTTCAACCACAGCTGGTAAGGTCGAGAGGTTTAATCACTCCTATTTACCAGCTGAGATTACACAAGCACCTCAAAGTCACAGATGTTACCAGAGTAGTTCGAATGGTGCCAGCAAGGATTTGATCAAAAGAAACTATCAACATACAACAATTTCAGTAAAAAACAAAGTCCCCAAACTCATATTATCTCTTGAGATATTTTTTGCTGTGATTCAAAATAAATCTGCCTTTATTTTCAAATGAAAACATCAATCAATATTTACCCAAACATCAATGTGTGTGTATGTATGTGCAAGAGGGATAGATAGAGAGAAAAACATTTTAGAATCCAAAAAAGAGGATCAGAAAAAAAAAAAAAAATCTAAGAAGAAACATTTATGAAACTCAACTCAAAAAGCTACAGGCCATGCTTTTAATGCAGAAAAGAAATACCATTAGTAAGGAGGAGGGAACAAAAATTCAAAGACCCATTCTCTCAATTTTATGAATTCTGTCTGAAATTCTTTTAGGATGTATAACAATAGAAATAATCTATTTCTAGTTTTATTTATTCAGTTTATTCATTCAATGTAGTGCCACTGACAAATAAAAAGAAGTCAATCAAGTTGCTTGTTTTTCATATTCTTGCTTTATCTTCCATAACATAAATAAGTTGATATTCCTCAGCTGTATTTTTGTGCAATAATCCTACCAAATTGATAACATGATGATCTGTTTGTGATTCCTTATAGAAACAAGCTAAGATAGCCATATATATACAAATATTGAGTTTAGAAAGTTTTTTTAAAAACTTTATGTTGAGCATTCTTTTGGGGAAAAAAAGTTAACTTTTGAGAACAAATAAGAGACACATAATTTGAACTGATAATCAATCTTGTATCTTCTTCAAGTTGATTGGAACAATTCAGTAAATTTACACAAGTTTTTCTCTTTTGCTGAAAACTAAAAGTTGTAAGCTAAAAAACAGATTATTCATTTCTTCCTTGTTTCTATGCCATTTCTTAAATTTCTTATCCTTAGGAAGGTAAGAATTAATCTGATTGATAGATTTGGGTTTACACAGCTTATCAATCTTTTGCAGGTTATTTAAAGCTGGAAAATATTTTTAGATTGTAAGAATTCATTAGGGATGATAACAATTTACTGATACAAGTCCTACTAATTAACTCATACCTGGGGAGAGAAGAGGTGGATTCATACCCTTCCCAAGAGTAATTGTGCATAGGTGAATATAATGAGCCCAACTGGAATTGGAACTCAGCTCTCCAATCTCCAATTCCTTGTCATTATCCATTACACCAGCTGCACATGCAAGGTTACAGCACCTGGTATTCCCAGTCACCCCATCTAGGTACAGACCAGGCTCAACATTGGTGATCACACAAAAATCAGTGTTTCAACATAATATGGCTATAATCCAAGAATTGATTTCTTACTATTACTGAGATTAATGATAATTTTTCTCCCAATTTGTCACCCATTTCGGTATTAACCAGGCTTGACATTGCTTAATTTTCATGATCATACAAGAACTGATGTTTCAACATGATATAGCCATAATCAGAGAATTGATTTCTTACTATTACTACTGAGATTAATGCTAATTTTTCTAAATTGCGAACAACCTTCTATACTGTCATCTTAGAAAAAGAGACAAACTTATGAAAATTAATAGGAAATATTATCTCCAAGATTTTATAAAACAATCTCATATTATAAATAAAATTATGTAGATCAACAATATGTGACTTCAAAAATGCGTTTTTGACATTTGTGAAATTTAATGGAGGAGTTATTTCCTTATATATAAAATGTAGACATTGATTATTTGTTAAAATTAAACAATAAATGATTTTGAAACCTCAAAAAGATATTCCCCAAAGTGCCTAACTTTAGAATTTCATTTAAACAAAGTGACATGAAAGCAAAATTGAAGGATCATTTTAATAGTGAGCATTAATGTTGCACATATTTTTAAATAAAAAAATTGTTTCAAAAAATATTTCTTAAAAGACTTAATTTCTGTCCAAATTAAGAAAAGACTTATACAAAATAAACTAAAAATAAAAAATAGTTATTGGCAAGAAATAAAAAATTTCATGAACCAAATGAAATGCAAATTAAAATAAAAATTATTTTTTTTTACATGAATGTAATATTGAATAATGAAAATTTATTACAATCACAGCAAAATGACATTTTATTAAATATTTATTATATTAAAAAAAAAAAAACACCAAAAATAAAACATTTTTTTTATTTTTACCTTTTTTCCTTTTGGAAAAAAAAATCATCTACTATTAGCCTAAAATAAATGATTGTGCCTTTGCAATTACCAACTGCAACTATCAGTCAGCAATGGTACATGCAATAAGTCTACTAATTTAAAAATTCCTATGATCAAATTTTTAATTAAAAACTTTATGAGAATATGATTAATAAAATTGATAATTCTATGGGAGATCAATATTCTATGCTTTTCTCAAGAAAATAACATTTCAAATGTTGGTTTCAAAATCCATATAAAAACAAATTGCAATTAAGTAAAGTCAGAGAGAGACATTAAAAACTAAATAGAATTGTATAAAACTTACTTTTATCAAGCAATCAATTGGCCCCATTGAATATTTTCTAACACTTATCATTACAGATTATGAATTCAATCGATTAATATTCCACAACAAATTATCAGTCATGAGTTGGAAACATGTTAATAAATGACAATTTTTGCAGTTCTCAATTGTTCAATAGATTTCTACTAAAAGCTTTAAAAAAAAAAAATACAGAAATTTATCAAGTGTTATTCTGCACTTTATATCTTTTCAGCATAAAAAAAAAATAACAATTAAGGCCTTAGCCACATTTAGAAAAAAAAAAAAAAAAAACATGGCTTCATTTATGGTCAATGATACAAGTGAAAAATTTGCCAACGGCTTAGGGATAGATTATCCGACTGATGCCAATTCAACCTGGTTTTGATCCTAGATAGAGGTAACCAGATGTCTAGCCACACTGATGAGTTTTGATACAGCGAAACAGTCTGTTTTGGATGGATATATATATATATATATATATATATATATATATATATATATATATATTTATGGTTACTATTTTCCTTTGACCAAAGATGCATTAATAATACTTAAGTTGCACATGCATGTATGATTAATTACAGAAACAGTGAAGATGTAAGTACAGAAGGAAGATGCAACTTTGTTTAGTAAAAAATGAGTCTCCATTGTCAGCTCTTGTCTCCCTTGAAAAAGAAAAGTAATTCTTTGGCTGAAAGGTAGCAAATATTAAACATCATCAAACACGACTAAAAATTCTTTAGTGAAGAATATAAAAAATGTAACACAGAAGAGTTTCATGCAAATTTCCATCAACATTTTTCTTTCTTCTTAAAATGGAATATTATATGAATAACAATATTAAAAATAATAGCAAATAAATTATAAGAAAGCATATCAATTATTTGCCAATAGTAATAATAATAATAATAATATCCTCAATTGAGTGTATTACCTTCAGCTTTTAATTGCTGGATTATATTTTCCTTGAAATCAATTTGCTCACTCAGCCTTTCTGCAGCTAAGAGGCCCTCTTCAGTATCCAGAAGTTTTTCCTGAAATTTAACTCATATTAAAGCAACCTATAGGCAATATAAAACAGGTTGGAGTAAATATCAGAAACAATTATGTATTTATTCTCAAAATAAACATCTTTACAATTACAGTAACATACTCAAACTGACAAGGTTAAAAAAACAAAACCATGTTTTAATAAAAGGTATTAAAAAAATGGTTGAAGTTTAGTAACAAAAATATTTAGAGAGCATGCAATACTAACAATAATATATTTTAGTTTAATTTCTTTGCACATATCCATATGCCCTTTTACATAACTAATGTTAAAAAAAGATTAAAAAATATAGCCAAAGTTTGATTTAAAATTCTGGGTGTAGAGAATTTGATTTGAGTTCATGTTCGAAACTGACACTGACCTTTATATCAAAAAATCCTTTTGTTCATTCCAATCAAAGTAGGAATGACTGCAAAAACGTACCCCTCCCCAAATTTATAGACAAACAGTACAGATGCATGCTGGGGTTTCTTCCTAGTCATAAGCTAGACTGCTTCTTGGTCTCATCTGCCATATTTTTGTTCTTTCTTTTTTTGAAGTCAGAATGCTGCAATCACTTGTCTATATCTCTGTTGTGTGTTAACACCATTATTACTTTGTAAATGTTTTGCCTTATTACTGTTACTTTGCCTACTTTTGTGTTATATATATATATATATATATATATATATAATGAAATGTATTAAGTCTGATAATTATTTAATATATTTTCTGTTTATACAATTTATTTAAGTAAATGCTCTGTTTTTTAATTAAACAGTATTAATTACATTCAGCAGCCCAAATGGTCAAGAAATTTTGTAGAAAATATGTGTTCTCCAACATGAATTGAATCTGTGTCCTATACAGAACTGTCATTTGATCTGACATGCTACACCACTTAGCTATAGGGAAGCATTTGGTTAGCAAAGTCCAAAGTCCTGTGTTTTTTAAACAACAAATCTTCAACGATTTTTCCCAAGACGATATCTGCTCACAAAATATATCTTAATGCAAACAATATATAGGCCTGTGTTTTTAATATAAAAAAAAAAAATATATATATATATATATATATATATATATATATATATATATATATATAGGCCGTTTTGTCCTTTTTAAGACTCATCAGTAATAGTGTATCCATTGCTGAGAATCAAATCCCGACCGTTACGTTATAATGCAAGCATCATTCCACTGAGACAGCGGGCTTCGGTGATGAAGAGGAAACTAACTAGACTCAATATAGCACAGCTACTCCTAATTTATATTGTGTCTAGTTAGTTCTTTTGAGAACCAAGTAAGATAATTTTCATAATTCAAAATTTTAATATTTCATAATACCTGACATTGTTACAAAAAAAAAAAAAAAATCCATGAAAATATTTTAACAAATTTTATGCAGGAATAAGGAATCTAACAATATTTTTTTACAGTTCACCAGATTGAAGGCTAATGATATTTCCTAAGCAGAATGTCTTCAACCTAATTTTTGATGGGGTCCATTTTATTATTATTTTAGTTTCTTTTGCAAGCATCTTCAATCAATATTTAATACTTGCATTCTCTTATTTCTTTCTGCATTTCATTTTTAAAGTTATTTTCCTTCATAATATGAAACATGAAATTATGTGTAAAATGGTGTAAGAAAACAAAATCTTTGGTTATGCACTTACCTTAGTGATTTCCAATTCTGACTGGATGTCTTCAATAATTTTATTTAGTCGCTTTTGTTCAGCTTCATTTTTTTCTTTTTCAGCAGTCATCTGAGTCTCTTTCTCTAGAACAACAAAAAAAAACAGTTTTACACACTGTAAGATACATTTTTTGATGATAAACAGTGTCAATCTTTGTTGTTCCCACTTTTTTTTTTTTTAATCATTTCATCCCAAGCAAAGCAATAAAGCCACTAAGTCCCACCCAAGGGGTTACTGAGTGTGAGAGAAAAAGAAAGCATTATTAAAGAGAGAGAACAATGAAGAACAGGATTTAAGAAGAGAGAAGATAACAATTGACATTTCATTTAAATTTTCAAAGATCAAAATTGACTAGAAAGCAAGAAACAATTTTTAAAAGCAATATCAATTGTAAGAAAACAGAAAGTATGTTGGTCAGCAAAAGGAATGTCTCAAGATGCAAATTAAAGATACCAAAATCAAGCAAGTACAAAAATTTAAATATCTGGTAAGTGTTTTAACAGAGTATAGAAAATGTGAGACCAAAACACAAAGGTGTATTGCGAAAGATGCCTTCCAAAAGCTGGGCAAAGTATTAAGAAACAGGAAAATTTGTTAGAAACAAAGAAAAGAGTACTGAACTGTTATATATAGCAGTGAATGCTGAACTATCTCCTCAAAGATGAAGAGGAGATTTGGAGCAACAGAAATTAGATTCTACAGAAGGATGGATCAAAAATGTGAGAACGGCAAAGTTTTAGAGAAAATGGGAACAAAAGAACATCAGAAAGAAACAGTTGAAATTTCTAGGCCACATAATGAGGAAAGAGGGCTTAGAAAATTTTACACTCACAGGACACATCAAAGGCAAGAGGGACAGAGGAAAACACTGCATAATCTACCTAATGAGCTTATGCGAATGGTTAGCAGAACAGGATTTAAGAGAGATAGCCCCCCCACCAAAAAAAACTTTACTAAGAGCTACAAAGGACAGGAAATTGTGAAGAGCCATGATTGCTCACCTACTGAATGAACACAGCAGATAGAGGAAGATATTTTTAATATTTTTAGGCAATAGAATGCACAATTTTAATCTGGAAAAACTTTGATTAAGATCTTAACAAGATTCTCTGAAGGCACATAGAAGAATTTATTTTTAATATTTTTAGGCAATACAATGCACTTTTAGGATCCAGAAATGCTAAGATCAAGAACTTTTTAACAAATATAACTGAAATCAAAAACCTTTTCTTGAGAAATAAGTGCTGTTATTTCAAAACTTGATTACTGATTTATTTCCCTGCTGAAAAAGATGCTAATAAAAACAACAATGTAAAATAATAAAATCTTTTCCAAGTAGCAAACTGATAGCTGATCAAATGTTATCTGTTTGTGTTTAATAGATTTCTCTTAAAAGCTTAAAAAAAAAAAAAAAAAAAAAACTATTCTGCACATTATATCTTTTCAGCATCAAAAAACCCAAACACTGCAATAAAGCCACTAAGATACAAAGGGTTACTGAGTGTGAGAGAATATGAGAAAAAGAAAACACTATTAAAGAGAGAGAGAGAGAGAACATTAAAAGAATAGGAAATTATTACATATGTTTGCATCTAGCTAGTTCCGCATTGACCTGACTGCCAATCTAGAAGCAAGCTTAAATTCATGCAGTCGAGACACTAAGGGGAACAGCTCATCAGAACAATTGCCATGAAAAATATTTGTAGAAAAGGTAGTGGGAAGCCACATTATATTGGTGATAAAGTGACTGAAGTTGAGATGCTAGGTCAGGATTGATTACAGACCCTTCTTTGAATTCTTTAAAGGAATGATCCAAGTGGAATTTTCATATCATGTGGAATACTTGTAAAAAGTTATTTCAATTTCAAACATGCAATTTGAACATTTTTATGGATGGGGACTCAAAAGGTTTACTGAAAAAAAAAAAAAAAAAAAAAAAGAAAGAATAACCAGTTCATTTTTCCACATTTAGAAATTAAAGTAATCCTATATTATTGTTTACAAAATACTAATAAAAAAAGCAGCATTCTGTATTTTGGCAGTTCCTTTTCACTCTTAATTCTCCTAGAGTGATTTTTTTTTTTTTTTTTTTACAACTTATCAACTCCTTTATGGGTTATCTAAAGCCAAAATATAGTTCAAATTGTAGGAGGTTGCTTACAGTACCAGGTGTTACCAAATGATCCCCCCCCATCAAGTACTGACCATAATTCTCTGAGAAACCATTGAAAGGTTAATCCAATTTTACAGATAATCAATATCAAGAAATGTGAACAGTAATCACAATTTAAAATTTCTTAGGAAACATTAAACTTTCAGTCATTTTAAGTTTTTGACAAAGCGTTTATTCTGAAACCTTGTACAGTAAGCAATATATATCATAAAAGTGACTGACTTACCAGCTTGAAATTGTTCCAAGACAATCTGAAGATTCATAAGTGAAGTGGCATATTGCTTACATTGTTCCTGTAAAGTGCCAAGCTGAAGATAAGCGTTGTCTCTCTGAGAAGCTATCACATGTAACTGTTGATTCAAATTTTCTACCTGATAATTGGTTTCTTGGCTAAAGGCAAAAACAAAATGAATACAATGAAATGATCCACATTAAAATAATTCAAAGCTCAAATATTTAAGAAACAAAAAATAAAAAAAAGATTTGATGAGATTAACTATCAAATAATTGATTAATAATGAGCAATAATTGCTTCAGTGATGAGCAAGCAAACTACTGGAGTATGTATCTTCTACTTTGTAAATGTCATCTTTGATGACTGGGTCATAAATGACATTTATATACCAAAAGACATCTTGAATGGTGAGCTGGCTACAGGACACCATCCAGTAGGCTTCTCCACACTACATTTCAAGGACGTTTGCAAGTGGGACCTGAAATGCATAAGCACTGACTCTGGTAGGTGGAAACAGCTAGCATATAATCACAGCAGCTGACGTCTTGCTGCCCAAGGAATCACAAAGGCAGGAAAAAAGGCGAAAATTGCTGTAGATAAGAAGACAACCAAGGAAGCAATGTAAGACCTTCATTCCACATTCTAGTTTTGTCTGTTAGAACTGCAGAAGAGAGTGCCATGCAAAAATTGGTCTGTTAAACCATTCCAAACACTGTTACACAAAATGTGTAATAACCAAAGACAGTACTCTTATTAACGTGCAAGATAAATGGACTACTACTACTATATGATGATTTTAAGCAATTTCTTTGATTTTTCATCATATATTTATTAATAGCCAAGAAAACAAATAGAAGGGAAAGAAAAGGAGCTTGAATTATATATATATATATATATATATATATATATATATATATATATATATATATATATATATATATACATACATACATTGCTTATACAGGGTTTACCCAAGAAATGTACTCACTCTTTAAATGGCAATAAATGCAGTGTTTATTGACTTACAAACAAGATGAATGGTTAAAATTAAGAAATATTAATGTTTATTGACTTACAAAGACTAATAGTTTAAATTAAATATTAAATGAAATTAAATGCATGGATCTCAAAAAAATAAAAAAAGAAGAAATTCAAGAAATTATAGGAAATAAAGTTAGTACATCTTTTGGGGGCCACCCTGTAGATTAAATTTTAACTCATTTCCTATAAATCATTAGGGTCAGTGGAAGATAGAGTGACTCACATGAACTAATAGACAGCTTTGAACAAACCTACCTGTCTTCAAAAAGTCTACAAAACTGCCCTTGATGAAAAATATTGATCCAAATTTTATTTCAAAATTTTATTCAAGTATAAAGCTGAATGATAAGAAGAATGTTCAATGTATTAAAAGGAAAACGAATAGTGACATATTTGACATTTGTGTAGAACTTATAGCTACAGATCAATGATAGAGAATTTTTAATGAGAACAGAATAATTATTCATTAATCAACTTTTCTTTGTGATTTTTGAATTACCATATTTGACAGCATATAAGACACATGGGTGTATAAGATGCACTGCAATTTCAGCAGGACAAATCAAGAAAAAATTAGTAATTAGTAAAATTAGTAAACCTACATATGGCATATAAGACGCAGGGGAATTTAGACATTTTTAGTAAAAAAAAAAAAAAAAAGAAAAGTGTGCCTTATAGGCACATTGTTCCACTAGTGGAACATATTTTAAGATGATTTCTTTTTTGATACCAAATGAGCATTAATTTTCATTATTTTTATTGCTAATATACACGGGAAAGTCTAAAATAAAATATGTTTTTACACATCGTGTTAAAATTCAATTTATAACCTATCAATTTATATTGAACTTCGTCAAATTTTGCAACCATAAAAGGTAAATGTGATATGCAAAATGACCTGCACAGCCTTATTCACATAAGATACAAGGGAGACAACCTATTACAAATTATGTGTCAACGAACAAACAATAGTTCAACCGAAGATGGAGCTGAAAGTTTTTCTTTAGAACAAAAATTTACAAAGTATAAAAGAAATTTAAGAATTTATTTATTTCAAACTTTATCAAAATTTAACCAAATACTTTATGATTACAAGCAAACAAAACATAAAAACTTTTAGCCAAAATAAATTCAATAAACTTTATAAAAATTCTTACCTTGCAGTTTCCACAGCAGCCGTTGCAGTGAAAGCTTTTTCTTCTGCTGCTGCAAGTTTATTACGCAAATCTTTTTCACGTTCCTCTGATTCTAAGGCTTCTTTGGTGTATCCTTCTTCAATCTAATAAAAATAATTACTAGAATATTAAACTTAAGAAGAAAAAAATTAAAATAGTTTTAAACTTGATATGAACAGATATTTAATTACACATTAAATAAAAGGTACTTCTAGGAAAATAATGATAAACGATACATGACAAAAAAAAACTTGAATAAAAGTTAATTTTATGGCCATAAGTTTTTTATTCCAATAAGAAAGATGGATACAGTTTTTATATAAATATTATTTGTATCCACAATATGGATATTTGTGTTTGAAAAGATGTTTAAACTATATAGAACTAAATGAAATCATAATTTACATGAGAAAATTTTTAGGTAGAAAATATAAACATTTAAAAAAATCTACCAATAACTTACTAATTATTTGATTTCAATAGATTTTTCAATATTTATTCATTTATTAATAACTTTTTTATGAAAGGCCATCTTATAAGAAAAGTTTGTTGGAATAATTAAGTCAACCAAGTCCTCGTTATATAATTTTAGAAAATCTTAATAAAATATCTTGTAAGAAAAGTTTGTGGGAATAATTAAGTCAACCAAGCCCTCGTTATATAATTTTAGGAAATCTTAATAAAATATCTTCTGAATTCTAAAATATTTTTTTTACTTTATGCTATTTTCTTGAATTTAAAATCAGAATTAAAAATTAATAAATTTTTAAATTTTAAATTTAAAAAAATGTAGAGCTACCTACTAGAAAATATCAATAATAACACCACTTTCAACATTTTATCCAGTTTCTTTTCATTCTCAGAAAATTAAGAAATATTGATTAAGGTTTACATGAAATTAATATTAAGAAATATGATTAATCATAATTTAGGCTTTTATTAGATTTCACTAAAAGGAACAATAAGCAATTTAGTTTCCTGTTTTGAAATATTTCCAGTTTTCATTTTTTATAGCTTCAAAACAATTTTAAGAAAATTACTTCTCTGTTTATTACTTAAATTTCAATGAAGCAAAATTATGAAATGTTAAAATCTATAAGTGTAGCTTTATTTTGATTAACTTACAATTAAAAACAAAAAAGCTGACTTAATTAAAAAATTTCAAATTACTACAAAACCAAATATCAAAGGCAGCCTTACTCTTAAACTTGATTTATCTTTCTAAAATAGTACAAGAGATGATATGACAAGTCTAAAACAAAGATTATCTTAGAAACTTTTTTTTAAAATCTTTTCACCCCAAGCAAAGTGAGAAAGCCATTAAAACACAAAGGGTTACTGAGTGTGAAAGAATCTGAGAAAAGAACAAACATTATTAAGAATTAAGAGGATAATAAAGGAACATGAATTAGAGAGATAGATGATAACTTTTCAAATTATCCTTTTGCTTGAGAATTAAAGGTAATCATCAGTGGGAAATAGTCATTTTTTCCTGCATTAAGCTTTCCGCTTGTATCATATAGTAGAGGATAAGAAAAAGAATACAATAACAACTAAGTATAACAAGCTGTATTATATGAAACAGAGTTTAAAAAAAAAACATAGAAATACAAAGAAAATGAACATTTTCATAGGACATTCTAGCTTTTAAAAGAAAAAAAAAAAAAAAAAAAAAAAAAAAAAAAAAAAAGCTCTGAATTTTACAATCTATGTACAAGAAAGGTTCTGCCAAAAGAATACTCCCAAAATGTTTAAGGCAAACAATAAAAATATTTTTTTCTCACATGCAAACAGAATTCAATAGAAAACATAAAAATACAAATCATCAATATCTATTAACTGCACATTTATTAATGGAAATATTTCATATCATTTCTGGCAGTCATCCAAACTTTTACTGTTACATTGAAAACAAAAATACAATTGTAATTATTCACCAATGAAGAAATGTTAATGATCATTTAAGGATCTAGACAAGAACAAAAAATGAATGCTCCCTCTATAAAAACTTTTATTGATCAGAGTTTAATAAAAACATACACATGAATTTAATATTAAACTTTATAAACTTAATTTATATAGCATTGATTTAACATTGTTTTTATTTATAATTATTTTAAAATTTAAACAGATAATATAAAATAATCCAGATGAAATTAAAGTCATGAGTTCAAGTATAGAATACTTGATAAAATGAATAATTGATCAATTGATTTGTTTTTTACAACTGAAGAACCCTTTGTGGGTCATTCTAAGCTGAAACATATTTTGGACTGTAATAATTTTTTTTTTTTCCTTTTGTGAGTGAATATTGCATTAACAGTTTTATGGGAGATAATAATTTTTCTACATACAAGTCCTACTATTTAACCCATAGAGATTGACCTATACCTTTCTCAAGAGTATTTTTTTGTAAATATGAAAAAGAAGAATTTACAAGCAATAACGCTAAAAGGGCTGAAATATGTTGATATTTTTATAAAAGTTATCAAAGACTTAAACAGAGAACAACATTTCTACTTTGACATATCACTGACTTTAAGAAATTATTTCTTTTTTTTAATCCTATCTTTTTTTGTATAAAGACAAACTTAATTTAATTTAATATTTAAACCCATGTGGAGATGAAAAAAAAATGTGATGAGAAAAATTGTTACCTGCAAAAGATGCATTCGTAATCTTTCAAGTTCTCTTGTTTGTTTTACATCTTTTTCTCTCAACTTATGCAACTACAAAAACAAAAAGATTAAGCAGTTGGCCAAGTTGGAATCAGAATAAATAAAAGCAAATTTTATAATCTGTAATAATGGAAGAATTAAAAAATCATTTAAATCAAATAATTTTTTTAAAAATGAGAACCAAAATTATTCTGGTCTTTTTCATTTAAATTAACAAAAGACAAAAAAAATAACATACTCCCTCTCCCTCTGTCTATATTTCTGAGATGAGGTATTGTAACTATTTACATTGTTTGGACTGTTGTCCTCTTATTTATAGACATATTCATGATATTTCAGCCATTGTACATTCTAGCCTTCTTCAGGTGATATATGTTGCAATTTCGAACCAAACCATTTATTTCATCCACCAGCGTAGACTGTTCTACTTCCACATGCCATGCCTTTTCTGGATATCTCAGTTTCATTTATTTCCATCAACTCTTAAGTTTTTGTTCACCTTAGCGTTGGTTAAAGTAAATCAGTGTCTTGGCCACAACAGAGGTGAACAAAAACTTAGAGAGTTGAGTTACTAAAGGGAAATAACTGAAACTAAGACATCCAGAAAAGGCATGGCATGTGGAACTAGAACATCTACCCCAGTGGATGAAATAAAGGAGTTCAAAGTAAATAGGAGCACCGGTTCTAAATTCCAATGTATATGACCTGAAGAAGGCCAAAGCATACAAGAGGCAATATTGTGAATATGATAATAAAGATGAGAACAACAGTTCAAACAATGTAAATAGTGTAAATAATACTCCCTCTGCTCACCATCTACACACACAATTCAATGATAATTCAGGAAAAAAAATTGTTACATCAATCAACGCAATTTTGGATATTGGTATATTCAGGATCCTAAAGCTCCTGATATTATGTCCCATAAGTTCTAAATTAAAAGAGAAATTTTTTTTCTGGATTATGTTCAATCTGCTGATATTTATTTTCCTCTGAGCAGATTATTAACAACTCTTAACTCTTTATCAAAATTTGTCATATTTTGATGTGAAGTTTGTGTCCAATTTTCATTGTTTTTAATTTTCTAATCAGGCACAAACTTTTGTAATGATCTAATAATTTAAAGTATTAAATATAAAATGAATAGCGGCCACATGAGATAAACAGAATAACATTTGATTGAATGATTTGTTTTTTTACAGTTTATCAACCTTTTGCAGATTATTTAAAGCCAGAAAATATTTTTTAGATAAGAATTTTTTGGAAATAATAATAATTTACTGATACAAGTCCTACAAGGGTATTTGTGCATACATGAATATAATGAACCCAACAGGAATTGGAACTCAGTTCTCTGATTTTCAATTCCGAGCCATTATCCATTACATCACCCACACATCCAAGCTTACAGCACCTGGTATTCCCAAGCAGTCACTCATCTAGGTACTGACCAGGTACTTAACTTTGGTGATTGTATGAGAACCAGTGTTTCAACATTATATGGCCATAAACCCAGTTACATTTGTTGTTAATTTAAGCAAATTTTTAAAACGTTATCTAACAAGATAACAAGAATTGTTTAAAGTTATCTAACAATTTAAAACTTGACATCATTGTAAGCAGATATATTTAAAAAATAAATAAATGGATACTGCATATACTCGTGTATAATCAGGCACCTCAGCATGGTGTAATGGTTAGCAAGTTTGTCTCACTAAAACAGTTATGACTGAATAATGCATTCGATCCTCAATGGGTGCCCCATACTTTCGACTTGTGCATAGAAAATCAATATACTCATGTTAAACCTATTTCATGTATAGTGTAACCTTTGAATTTTCTGGCATCAATGTACAGTGCAATAAGTCACCAAAAATACATGATTTTTAACTTCTTGAAAAAAATTACCTGTGTATAATACAACCCCCTATTCTTTTTGTAAAAAAAAAAAAAAAAATGATCATAAAAAAACCTGCATTATACTCAAGTATATATGGTAGTATCAACTAGAAATGATAATATTTAAAATTTACCTGTGCATAGTGCATGTGAAAATGCAGGATTTTTAACCTCTTCAAGAAAATTACCTGTGTGCAAGCCCCTAAAAAAACTGATCACAAAAACTCACACTATAATTAATTATATATGATACTTGAAAAATGTAATTTCTTGAAAAATGAATAAGGGTTACCTATGTTTATTTTATTTTCTGCTCTTTGACTGATTCAACAAGACTTAAATCAATATATGCCTCTATTTGTTTTGCTGTTTTTAATCCATCCATATATATTGATAAAAACAAGTTGATTGCTCCATAATCAAATTCAATTAAAATAAGTTTTGATTGAATTATCCTCAAAATATGTTTGAGTCAAATGTCTTACCTCTTTCATCATTTCTTCTTTTTCAGCTTGAACCTGTTTAAGAGAAAGAATAATTTGGTCCCTTTCTTGTTGAAACTGTAAGGCTTGCTGACGGATAACTTCTGATTCCTTAATCAATACATCAATCTGACTTTCTTTCCCTTGTTGCTTCTGCAGCAACGCAGTCATCGTGTTGGCCTTTTCAGTCATATTTCTCAATTCGAATTCTTTTTGCTGCAGAGTTAAACTGAGCTTGTTGTTTATTTCTTTAAGTGTGGAGTTCTCCAGAGTCTGTTCAGAACTCTGTTGCTTTGACGATGCCATTTCCGTCTGAGAATCATTCAGTTTCGCATTCAATTCGCTTAACTGGAATAGAAGACTATCAACCTGTTTCCTTGCATTGTTCTTTTCAATTTCCATTTCCCTTAAGTTATTTTCCAGTTCACTATGTTTCTGCATAAGACTTTGTGACTTTTGTTCTTGTTCTGTTAGATTGTTTTGTAGTTTTGATAGCCTTTCATTGAGTGTATTGGCCTCTTCTACTTTGCTATTATAAGAAATTAAGTCAATAACTTCACTAGCATTGCTTTTTTGAAACAACTCTTCATATTTTATTTCCATCTCTGAGTATTTCTGTTTATAGTTCACAAGTTCATTTTGTGTTTTAATAAGCAGTTGATTTTTATCTTCAAATAAAGGCATTAGTTTCTCGTGCTCTTGCTTAAGCTTGTCAAATTTTTCTGCTTCATTTTTTATATAGGCATTCAACCGCTGAATTTCACCATGATAAGCCACACTTTCTTGATGTTTCTGATTCAGATAACTTCCAATTTGGTCTCGTTCTGCCTGCAGTAGCGACAACTCCTTTTTAAAATTTTCCTTTTCTTGTATGAGAGAATTGATTTGGGGACCATTTTGAGAACTGTCTTGAAATATTGCTAGCAGGGTTTCGTTCTTTTGCTTTAAAGCATCAATCTCGACATCTTTGTCTCGGATGATGTTGGACAGTTTTTGTAAAGCTTCTTTCTGCATACTGTTGGCATCAGTCGAATCTTCTGAGACAGAAGTATTGCTCTTCAACTGCAGTAGCTGTTGATTTTGAATCTGAAGCCGATCAAGTGCATTCCTCTCCTCTGAAATAATAGCCATCAGTCGATGAACTTCTGCCTTCAGTGTACTACATTCTCTGGTTTTATCTTCCATCACAGCAATCATCTGTTCCTTTTCGAGCTTCAAATTCTTTACATCCTTTGCCAGTTGGTGTAACTCTAAAAGACTTTTGTCTCCATAAATGGAAACAGATTTGTTTTCAATCATGTTTAACAACATGGAATTATTGTTCTGTAATTCTTGAATAATTTTATCTTTCTCTACAACAATATGTTGCAACTGTTCCATATCTTCAGAATGTTCATTGCTGCAATCATTTTCCATGAAATCATCCTGGACATTGTTATCTTCGTAGCCATGTGCAGCAGATGAAATTCTTTTATCCTTGTAACACTTTGAAGACTCGGGGTCTCGAATATATTCGTCATTTTTTTCTTCGTCAAAATCATCTTGGCTTTTATTATCTATAACTTCATCATCAAACTCTTCCTCTTGCAACTGCTTTAAATATTTGACCACTTGACTATCTAAATTCTTAACTTTTTCAATCTCAAGAGCATAAGCAATTTCTTGCAACATATTCTTAAAATATGAAATTCTTTTTTGGCCCTGAACAACTTCAGCTTCAAGTAAAGAAATTCTATCATTTTGCTCACTAGAAAGGTCTTCATTATCAAAATGAGTTTCTGAATTTTCATTTGGAGATAATGGCGAGGTCTGCTGTAAATGATTAATGGTTTGTTGTAAAGATTCAATTTTATTTTTTGCCGAAACTAATTCAGTTTCCAAGTCTGTTATTAAACCTAATGTTTTTGACTGAGAACTTTGACTTTCTTTACAATCCTGATCTGCTTGCATAGACACCAAAACTTCCATTTCCTTCCTAAGTTCTGCATTTGTTTGTTTAGAAACAATTAACTGTCCTTCAAGATCATCAATCTTGTTTAAAGTAACAGCATATTGTTCCTCTACTTCCAAATTGTTAGTTCTTTCCTTTTGCAGAACAGAAATTTCAGATTTTAAATCCTCAACTTCTTTCTCTCTCTCATTCAACAGGTTCATTAAATCACATTCACTATCAAATTTACAACCTTTTTTACTCACTTTCAACTTACTTTTCAAAGTTTGTACACAAGTTTCTAATTCTTTTATCTGCATTTCTGCATCTTCAGAAATCCGTATCTTCTTACTTTTATTTATGTAGTCCATAAAAACTTTCTCAATTTCACTAATATATTCAAATAATGTATTTTTATCAGATATAAGATTTTCTATCTCATATTGCAAATCATCTTCAGTTTCATCAGCAGACACTGATTGATGACTTTTGTAAGCCTTTTCGGAAGCTTCATATTTTTCACTAAGGGCTGAGTATTTGTTATTCAGTGCAGAATTTTCTCCCCTAAGTTCATCAAGTTCTTTTTCTAATTTCAAACATCTATTTTTCTGATCTTCAATTTCTCTATCATCTTTCTTCTTTGTTTCAATATGCTGATTTAAATGCCCAGTTAACTGATCTATCTTCTCAGTTAAATTCTTGTGTTGAACTTCTAATTCTTCAGAATTTTTAGACTTTATTTCAGATGTAAGTTCATGTAATTGTTCTTTTAGATGACTATTTTGCTTGGTCAATTCCTCAGTCCGTGATTTTAATTGGTCCATTTTTTCAGTCATCTCCGTCTTATCCATGTGTAATTCATTGACAACATAAGCACCTTTTTGCAGTTTCTCTTTTAAATCTTCTATCACATTATTCATGTATTTCTTTGACTCTGAAAGATCATTGATCTCTTTTGAATAAGCCTTTTCAGCGTCTTCTTTCTGTTTGGAAAAATCTTCATTTGCTGTGTTCAAAGCCATCTTTAAGGATTCTAACTCTTTGGTAAGTTGCTCAGTTTCATCTGTTTTGTCTTTGACTTTTTTGTTGAGCTCATTCCGAATTTCAATTAACTGAATGTCAACTTCCTGGTGTTGTGCATCCAATTCTTCAAGGCTGTTTTGGACATCCAATTTCTCGACAGTCAATCTTTCAATTTCAGTTTCTTTTTCTCCAAGTAAAGTTTCAGTTTCCTTTAACTTTTCTTTTAGCATCTCTGAATAATAAAACAGAAAAATAATATATGTAAGAATTTTGACATTTTTTTTTTAAATCCCAAATTAAGAATTTTAAAGCAATAGTTGTTATCTTAAATAGAAAAGAAAGAAACAATACTCAGAGAAAAAGCAAGCAAAGAAAGAACTTAAATTTCCAAGACATTTTTATTCAAAATGGGGTGAAAAAAAAGAAGAGTTTTGAATGAAAACTGAAAAACAAATAAAACTACTATTAGTAAAAGTAGCAGAAATGAAATTCCTTCAGATTCTCAGCCTCAACCGAAGAAAGACAACTCAACACTTGATTCATAAAAAAATTATATTACAGTTTAACTTAACACGAGATAACATCAATATTTTTCTAGATAATTTGCTGAAGTCATGTAAGAAAATTTTAACATTGTAAATATAATGTAATCTATACAAATGAAGCCAATCAATGATGAAGAATTAGATTCCACAAAAAAATATAAGACATGACAAAAAAAACTATTTCAAGTGAAATAATGAAGACAAAATCTATAAATGTACCTCATTTTACAAACTTACTACATGTCATATAAACTATTTAAAATTAAGTAAGGATGAATTGTTATGATTTTCCCCAAGTACCATAGGCTTAATTTATATGTAGAACTATTTTAATGCATTAAAAAATTTCTTCACAATATATCTACACAATGTAACAGACACAAGGGAACTGATAATTTTACAAAATTAATTTAAGTTGAAATACCAATCTAAATCAGCTTTCATAAATAGCTAAGATTAAATTACAAAATATAGTCTCAAAGTAAACTTCAGATTTGAAAGCCAATCAAAGATCAACATTGTTTTGTGTAAGCAATTTGAATGGCAAATACAATTTGTTTTTATTACTAGCAATGGCCTTCATGCCAAATGCTTTGCTAGGGTGAATACAGAAACGAACAAAGTAAGACAGATTGAATAGAAAAGGCTAAAGGTTGATATTTGCATCATTTTCCTACAAGTACATCATGATTAAACATTACATATTCTCATCTTTTGATGAGAGTTTAATTAAAAGAAACACTGTAATAACTGATTGGAAATGTTGCAGCTACTGCCAGTGATACTTTATAAAATAGTGATTATAAATTTCAAGAAGCCATGTAGCTCTTGCTAAATTTTTTTCTTCTCCTTAAAATAAAAAAAAATCTCAATGTAAGACATGGAACATGTCCTACAATTTAGCACATTGCAATTGTCTTAAAGAGCTTTAATGATGACATTGCTTTGTTTTTTTCATCACTGAAACAAATGTTTTATTGCAATTTAAAAACCATGCAATAAAGAAAACATTGTATCAAGTAACAAAAGAAAGAAATAATTTAAATGCTTATGAATAAGGTAATATATTTTTTATATTAAAATAAGCATAGAATAATGTTGAATGATAAAAATGTATCAATTCCTTTACACAAAGGTTTTACCATAATGTCAAGCTCATATCATCTTGGCATCAGTTTAAACTGAAACCTCCTTTTTCCTATATATTGTATTTGGTTTATTTTGTTTTACGGTATATCAACTTCAATGGATTATTCAATGCTGACAAAATTTTTAGGATAGGTTTGTATGAATAGAATATGTATTCTTGTAAGAAATCAGTTTATAAATCAGGTTTCATTGACATATTTTTGTAGAGGTTTTTTGTCAAGAGTCAAATGTATTGCTGGTAATATTTTTTTTTTTTTGGTAAATTTTACAAGAAAAATCTGTTTTTATACTTTCATAGTGTTTTGACCGCAGTTTGGGGGTTAACTATTTGCCCATAGCTGAGACCCTAACAGGTGCTACCACTGTAAAAAGGAGACATCAGTTGGAACAAGTGGTTCCAAAACTTTTTTTTCTCTGGGCCGCATTTTTGGAATGAAAATTTGCTTGTGCCTCACCAAATTTTATGTGATAGAAAGTATATTTAAAAATAAAATACAGAGACGGTTAAGGGGAGATAACCGTGGATTCAAAGTAGAAAACATTATCTTTGCTAACTCTCTGCTCCAATTAGCGGAGCCTAGTTAGTATATTTTTAATATTTGATATAATGCAAAAATAAAACAATGATAAAATTGGTCAATAATTATTTCTAACTATTTATATTGGGACTCATGCATGCAATTACAAGGAATCCATAATAATATTTTAAATTTTAAAATCATATTTATTTTTGGCATATGAATTTTTTAAAATTGTTTCTAAATCTTTGATTGTCATTCAATCACTCAACTTCACCTGCTATACTCTTCTGCTGCACATACAAGGCACACCACATCATTTGGGTACCACTGGTTTAAACTAACACCAAGAGTTATGAGTTAGGAATAGACAAGATAAATGATTCATATATTTTTTTAGACTCCTATTTAAATATCTAGTGCCACTGCTTTTTAGAGAATCTAAGCTTCAGTTAATTTTAGGCAAGGAAATACATTTAGTATTCAATTCGTGGGATTAACAACATGTTAGAATAAAAATCTGTTTATATTTCTGAGATGTGGTATTGTAATTATTTACATTGTTCTGACTATTGTGCACATCTTTATTGGCATATTCACAATGTTTTGGCAGTTGTACACTGAATCCTTCTTCAAGGATATATGGCCCAGTAGATAAAAGCATTAGTTGGATCTAGTGACTTGACCCAAAAAGTTGTGAGTTTAATACTTGGCTACTGCAGTGGTGAACAAAAATTTGGAGTGTTGAGTTAAAGGAAGAATACCGAGATATCTGGAAGAGGCATGGTATGTGAAACTAGAACACTCTACACCAGTTGATGAAATAAAGGGTTCAGTTTGAAATTCCAAAAAGAAGATCAGAGCATACAACGGCCAAAACATCATGAATATGGCAATAAAGATGAAGAAAACTGTCTAAATAATGTTAGCATAAAATATTTTGCAAATAATACCATTAAGATAAAGCAGCTGATTCAAATATATACCTATGGTAATTTTTAACTTTGTATAGAGTCCTGAGATTTTCTTTGAAATCAAAGCATAAGCTTATAAGGATTTTTAGTATTAACCTACAGTAGATCAGTTAATATGTTTTTATATTTTAAAAAAAGACATTAAAAATCTTTCTTTTTTCAAACTGAACATCACAAGGCTTCAGAGAGAAATAAAATACTATATTGGACTTTGTGAAAAAGTATTTCTCTTGGAAAATATACAACAATTTGCATTAATATAGACCAAAAAGGTAAGACAAAATATTTAAGCATATAACGATCACAGAAATATACAAAAAGAAACTTACTTTCATTTTTACTTTTCTCAGTATATTTGTCTTCTAAAGTTGATAATCTGCCCTTGAAATAACTGATTTCATCATTAGCAATATGCTGAAATTATCAAAAAGAAATGATTTAGAAATTTTCATGACAAATTCAAAAAAATTGGGAAATGATAAAAACTAGAAATACAAAAACAAAATGGAAATTTAATTAAATGGATAATAAAACACTAATCTAATTTACATAATTACAATTTTAGATTAAAGTTTCATAATTGAAACAATAAAAAAGAAAATAAATAATCTATATAAAATAAGAATTTCTTAAATATTATCTGAAATGAGTCATTGTCTTTATTCTACAAGTTATACCAACAATTATTTTTAGTCTTACAATTTTATCTCAACATTTCAGCCAATGTGTTTATATAATTCATCCAATTTTATCTTTTATTGATGATTATAAGTCTAGACCACAACGATTCCTGCAAACATTATAAAGTCCAAAGAAAATTCACTTTATATATATAAAATAAATAAATCCTGATGATGATCCCATGGGATGAAACATGTAGGTAGTACCTGGCTCATTAGGATTTATTTATTTTACCTTTGCTCTACTTAGCATACTGAGCACTCTCTGTTTTAACTTGTTACTTGCTGGGTTTTTTTTTTCTTTGTACCAGAAATTTAAGGTACTGGACAATTTCTTTTGCTCTGTTCAGAGATTTCTGGTTCTTTCTTTCTTTTTTTTTGGGTTTTTTTTTTTCAGATGCCAATGCCAATTTGTTTGAAAATTGTGCTATCCAGGCTTTTTCACCCACTGAGTTTAAATAAATATATATATATATATATATATATATATATAATAAATGTCCATGGTTGGTGTTGTTATTTTGTGATTTTTGGCAATCAATTCTTCAGCCTTTGCACCAACCAAAATGGTGCATCAACAAAAAGTAACTATATAAAGAAGAGATTTTGGTATCCAGACAATGTTAGATATGTTGATGGATGGTTGTTTTACTAGTCAGGATCATCAAGTCAATGCAAATTCCTCAATCCTTTTCTTAGCTGCATAGTATGTGCTTCACCAGGGCTATATATGATTTTGAATTCAGAGATGTCCTTTTCCTAAACTAGTTGCCAATCAAGGCTACAGACCCCAGACTGCCCTACTATTTAACACACACATTATTTATATATTTAATACACAAATTTGTATAGAATAATAAACAGCATGTTTGTGACAATTATAGCTTAATAATTTTATAAAACAAAGCTCAATTTAACACATAAATCAGTTATGTTCAACACTGAATTGAAATTTGCATGCCACATCAATTGAAGACAATTTGTTAAACAAAAACATGAACAGATCTGTTTTCAGATGCAAACAAATGCAATACTCAAAAAGAAAAGAACAAAAAACCAAAGAGAATCTGCCGGACATGCAGCTGTAATAAAAGTGTTTGCATGCACTAAATAGTGACATATGCTAATTCAGGCATAACAAGCAAGAAGTTTTTTTTAAAAAACTTGCAAAGTCCATATAACTCCTGTTGCAGTTTTATTTTTTAATTTGAAAGTCAATTGATTACAATATAAAGAACAGCAGATTCATTGATATCCACAATACATTGTGTCCTATCAACTAGTATTTAGTTTAGAGATGTTCACAAAATTGCCAAAAAAATGGCATACTATGAGAAAAAAATGTCCCAAATTTGATGAAAACTAAGTTTTATCATCAAAATCTTTATGATATTATTAAGAGGAAAGACCAAAGAGTTTTTTTTTTTTTATTATTTTAGTAAATTTTTTCATCCTTTTTAGTACATTCAAAATTTTGACTAAAATTTTGATTTACAATGTTTCTGTATAAACATGCCTTTTTTTATATACATCTGTTCATACAAGACATAATTATTAAAAAGTCACATGTTTTAAGAGTTGTTTAAAATTTCATAATTGAGATAATATAAAAATTAATAATAAATAAGATACCATAAAATTTCATAAGAGATCTCAAATTATAGTTACCTCTTCTTATTTATGAAATTTTATGTTACATTAATTTTTACATTATCTCAGTTATGAAATTTTAAAATTATTTTATTGTTATAGTATTTTAAATTCTTTTATTATTTTTCCAGAAGGAATCTTCAAACATAAGGCTATAAAGCTAAAGTAACTAAAAATCAATAAAATATTAGATTGCTTAAAATGTTTGTTAATTTGTAAAAATTACTGGGTAGTTAAATAAGTTTGCTTAAAATTTGTAAAATTCATGTCACTTCTGTTCATCTGTTCCATGACTTCTGACCTCAGTTGTCAATAGCATCAATCAACACCTGATAAACAAGTCACCGTGGTTAAAAAATGCTCTTCTTATTTTCTACTACATTTTTTATGCTATCTGGCAAAACAAATATTTAAGTATAAGCCACTGGAAAACTTCATTTTACATGCTTAATTACAGTGTACCGTAACTCTCCCACTCAAAAAAATATTTCTGATTATAAAATCTGAGCATGAAATTAGAATAAAAAATAAATATTGTAGATAAGCTGAACATATTTTAAAACCTAAATATAAATAGATAAAATAAAAGTCTCTAAAGCATTTTTGTTGCAATAAGATTACCAGTTCATAAAAAAAATAACTAACTATTTTGTTGTATGGTAGATTGTAAGGATTAAAACAGCTTGTGTTTTATTTTGCATATTAATATAAAAACTTTTCACCTATTATAAATCTGATTATTTTCTGACATCAATAATAATTTTAAAGAATGAAATACAAAGTTGGCAATAATTATCATCATTATTTATGTATTTTTATAAACTCAATTATTCAAAAACAAGGTGAGTTTTCATAGTGTCAAGTCAGATTTATATATATATATATATATATATATATATATATAAATCTGAGTTGTCACTATATATAAATATATAAATTCATTCTGATAACTTTTCAATAATATTAACATTGCTACACATTTCAGAAAAATTTCTAAAGAATGGAAATATTTAAATACTATATATTTTCACATTTAAGACAACTTTTAAATCACAAAAATCACACCTAAAAATGGGGGTTGTCTTATACTACAATTCTAAAAAAGAAACTTTAAATTCTGAGTGATGTTTGTCAGTAGACTAACCTTGGTCTCAGTGTGATAACCAATAACATACATGAAATGATTCATATTATCAAATAAACTGAAAATAAAAATAATAAAGTCATTATCATAGTGTTGTCTTTTGTGATTATTGATGAAGTATAAGTAAATGGCCATTAGTACACCAGGATGTTTCTAATTGATTAGATACAGGAAAAGAAAAAGAATCAATATTCACAAGAGATGTAAACTAAACAATGATTTTCCATTTATAGGATATGTGTAGGAAAAACATGATATAGAATTGGTTTTATTTCTTTATATAATCAGTCATCTTATACTATAGATATAGGATAAATTCATTATAGTTTTTGACCTTATCTAAAGGTCGCCTTATATGCAGAAATATAGTCTTTCATTTCATAAATTAAAAGAAAAACCTAATTCTGGTTTTAAAAATTGTTCAATAAATTACAAAAAAAAAGAAAAAAATGGAATCAGTTTGAAGGTTTAAAATAATAAATATCAGAACTGCAATACTATTTTGAAAAATCATTTCAATGCAAATGATCTTATTTTAATGATGACATGGAAATAAAAATATTCATATTCAAAAGAAAATCTAGACAAGACACACTAATATCAAAAACAATTTCAAGAATTTATCTATTAAATATCTTTTCAGTTACTAAGTATAATTTATAACTTGATTATCTCTTTTTAGAATTGATGACCAAAAAGTTCTGTTTTATAAAACAAAACATTAATATTTCAGAAAATGCTCTTTCTAATGATATAAAAATAGACCAATATCATATTCAATATATGGCAACTATTTGTAAAGATATTATCTACTTTAATAACATTAACTTAAACTTTATACACTGTAGAATTTTACAACAATACATAAGTATTTGATTAAAAAAATACAATTAATTTTGTTGTTAATGATAAACATTGTTAAAACTTATTCATTTTATATACACACTTCTGTTGTAAAATATTAGTGAGAATACAGCTGTTTCTACAAGGAAATATAGCCAGTCAGATTAGTCCTATCTTTACTGACAAGGTAAAAATACAATATGACAACATAAAAATAAATGATAATAGAATATGTTTTTATATTCATAAAAGCAATTGAAATTTGTTCTAAATTTATCTTCAAAATTGAAATTTAGATTTCAGAGACAATTGATGGGTCTGGTAAATTGTGGATTTGTGTTTTAGGTTTTTTTTAATTGGTTTCAACCCCATGCAAGGTAGTAAAGCCACTAAGATACAAGGGGTGTGGAAGAATTTGGAACAGAAACATTAATAATGAGCGAGAAGAATAAAGAGTAATCAAGAGGGCAGTAGATAACAATTGACATTGCATTTAAATTTTTGCAGATTAAAGTTGGCTGGAAAGGCATAAAGCCAGAAGGGAGTTCCAAAAGCAAGAAATGCAAGAATAAAAACTGTTAGCATAGAATTTATGGCTACATCTAACCAGCTCAACTGCAAATTGATGAGATCTCAATGCCAGTCTTATACTGCACATAAACTCAAAAATGTCTAGATACCATAGTGAAGAGCTAATCTGAAAGATTACCATGAAAGCATTTATAGAAAAGACACAGAGAAGTAACCTTATGGCAATGGGAAAGTGACTGAAGCCGAGATGCCAGGTCAGGGTCAATAATATTGTTGATTCTTCTTTGGATTTTATCAAGGAGCTCAAGGTAAATAGCAGAGGCACCAGAGCCTGTATGGCAGCAATATTCTAAGTATGGACAAATGGTAAACTTATAGATATGTATGATAGATTCTGAAGAAAAAAACTGTCTTACACGACACAGTGAACCAACTTTCTTAGCAGCTGACCTAGCAATGGATTCAATATTGTCTTTCCACTTCAAGTCAGCTGAGAACATTAGCCCAAGAAGAGGGGTCTCTCAAATGATTAATGGAGAGAAGTTTAATTTTGGAAGCATTAAAGTTAACATGCCATCTTTTGTCCCAGTTAACAACAGACAAGATCATTTTGGACATCAGCTGCCATTTTGACCTTGTCAAACTGATCAGCCTTACTATCGAGGCAGGAGTAAATGGTTTTGTCATCAGAGTAGATACCAAGTTGAGAGCTAATGTCATCAGGAAGGTCATTAAAACCATTAAGATATACTGTAGGAATTATTTGGGAAATAAAGTTTTCGGAAACAGATAAGATTGACAATAGAGGGAAAATGTAAAGTTACACTCAAAAAATGATTTTTTTTAACACAAAATATTCATATTTTGACATCATTTTTATAGGTTTTATTTTTTATTTTTGTCTATAGTTGTTTTAATAATAATATGAATACAAAATCAAACAGTGTAACAAAAATCAATAGAAAAAACATTCAGCAGAAAATAAAGGTAGAATTTTATAATAAATAGTTATCCTAGAAAACTTAATACAACAAAAGAAACCTTTGACAATTTAGAGAATTCTCTCTGAAAACTGATTTCAAATAAACAGAAGAGACATCTAAGAATGTAAATAATGTGGCATGAGAAAAAATAAAGCAGGCTTTGAAATAAATAAACAAGTTTAACCAGTGCACCAAGCTAATATTTCAGTATTCTATATCACCAAAAAGATAAAGGTTGAGTTAATGGCGGCCACCATGAGTCATGCAAACCTTTTCGTGAAGCAGGTATTCTCGTTCCCTTTCTAAATCAGCATTAGCTTGGGTAAGCAGAGCCACTTGACGGTCAAACTTTTCAATATCAACACTCATGTCACTGTCATCATCGTCATCATCTTCATCATCATTGAGCAAGGAGCGAGAGTCGTGACGATAAGCCATCTTAAGTGGATACATACTTGCTGCAGCTTTATCAAGCAGATATTCGGCCTTCAAAACAACAAGACATGCATCAAAGCCATCATTTGCTGGTCAATCACACAAAATACATAACCTTTTTTAACCGATGTTCACATGGAAGATTGGTGTAAAAAATAAAGCCAATGAGAAAATTTGGTTTCAATCAATTGAAATGTGGCTTTTACTGTTCACAATATAAAATCAAACCAACAAATATGGAAAACAGCCCAGCAGGCAAGAAGAGTTATTGTTGTTATGTAATGGAAGAAAATATTAGTAAATATAGTTAAAAGATAGAAAAGGAGACTTGTTTACATATGCTGCTAATGCTACTGTTAAATCTGATGCCATGAAGGCGCTGAGTCCACGAGAATCACCTTGTCACACTCCAGGTCTCACTGTCTTAGCAGAGCATCAGAACATCTTTAATCTACTGGTGGTTCTGAGTCACAATGTCTTTCCAGTGGCTGTATGATCTGCAGCGAGGTTGTTGCCAGTTTGCAAAAGGTAGTTTGAACTGTTAGATGACTTTGGTTCACATGCAGGACATGACCAAGTCAGTAAACATGGCACTGAGCAAGCAATGGTGTGAAGGATCTTTTCATATAAAAACTTAAATTAATTTCTTACTTGAACCGAAATGGTTCCATCACTCTTTCATTTTTTTTTTCTTCTTGAAAAATGATTTTTAAAATAACACATGATAGATAAATCCCAGACTCAAAGTAACAACAGCATCTCTTTTCTTCTGCGTGAATGGAAAAAATTGTAAGACCTAAAGAAAATTTAGCAGGGAAATACAAATTTTTCATAATAAACTACTTTAAAATTGTTTCTTAAAATGAGAAAACAAATGATGCTCAAAAATTATCGACAAAATTTATTTTTTTAGTTAGAATGATAAAACCTAATTGCATATGATTCTTGGAAAAGGTTTCTATATATAGTTGAACAATCTTCCAGTGGTACAAACATCATTTAATAAGAAAGCAAAAAGTTGTTAGTATTGCCAAGTTAGTTACTAAGCAAACATTCATGCTTTCTAATTATATCCTCTACAACTAACAATTTGCACAAGGAACAATGAATTTTTTAGAGAAATTGGTTCAATCTTCCTTAGCAAAATCAACAAATTTACAGTTGGATATTGAATTCAAACTTGTTATCAATATCATTAAAAGAAGTCAAAGTAAAAAAAAAAAAAAAAAAAACTTACCTTTCTAGGTTGGAAAACAGAAAAATAAACTTTACAGACAAAAATTTTTATTACTTTTTTGGAAAATAGTTTGGAAATCATAGCAACTGTTTATATGTAGACCACCAACTAAAATTCTATCCATAACAAAGACATTTTCAATCTTATATAAGATAAAGTGTTTCACAAAGAACTGTTTGAACTACTAGGTAGACTTTATTTGAAAAGAACTTTTAGAACAATCCAGAACTTATAATGGGAGCAAACCAACTGCATACAGATAGAAAATGAATTTAGTAAATACTCATAGAAAGGAGCATAAGACAAGGATGCGTCTTCTCACTGAAATTATTCAACATTTACAGTGAGGCAATCCTCAGAGAATTAGAAGTCCTACCAGGATTCATTACTAGCAGCTATAATCTTAACAATACAGAATATGCAGATGACACATTTGTTGGCAGCAGACATAGAAAGGAAACTACAAGAAATCCTACAAAAGGTAATGAAGGAAAGGAAGAGGAAAGGACTAAACATCAATGGTAAGAAAAGAGAATGCATGGTGGTCAGTAAAAGGAACAGTCCAACATGTGAACTATTCAATTGAAGAGACCAATATTAAGCAAGTTCAAAAATTTAAATACCTAGGAATACCCCAAGGATGCATGGCCCAGTGGATAAAATCATTGGTTGAATTAATCCAGTGACTTGACCCAAAGAGTTGTGAGTTCAATACCTGGCCACAGAAAAACTTGGAGAGTCGAGTTAATAAAAGGGAAATAACTGAAACTGAGGTATCCAGAAAAGGCATGGCACGTTTAATTAGAATAATCTACCCTGGTGGACGAAATAAAGTATTTGCTTCAAAATTCCAACCTGCAGAAGGCCAGAGCATACAATGGTTGAAATATTGTGAATATGACAATAAAGATGAAGACAACAGTCCAAACAATGTAAATTGTGTAAATACCTAGAAAGTATTTTAACAGAGGACAGAAAATGTGACATTGAAATCCGAAAGCACATTGGAATATGAAAAGATGCCTTCCAAAATGTAAACAAAGTATTAAGAAACAGGAAAAATTCATTAGAAACAAAGAAAAGTGTACTAAACTGTTATGTAATATTGTTCCTTCTATATGGCAGTGACAATCTCCTCACAGATAAAGAAGAGACTTGAGGTAAAAGAAATGTGGTTCTATGTGGAGAATACCATAGATTGAACATGTACTGCAAGCAACAATGAAGTTTTAAGGAAAATGGAAACTAAAAGGATATATGTAGAAAAAGAAGTCAGTTGATATTTCTAGGATACATAATAAGGAAAGAAGGTTTAGAAAATTTAACACTCACAGGACATATTGAAGGTAAGAGGGACAGAGGAAAGAAGTGAATAACCTACCTAACAAGTCTGTATAAATGGTTAGTAGAACAGGGATTAGAAGAAATATGATTGCCCACATCCTGCTGAAGGGACATAGCACATAGAAGAAACAAACAAACAAAATACTTTCTTCTTGTTGGTTTCCCAACTTCAGAATCTATTGATAAGAAAATGAATAATATTTATACAAGATTTATGAATTTCATTCATGACACAAGTTCACAAATGATATTCAATTAGCATTCATTGAAGGCTATGAATTGCAGAGATGCATTTAACATTCTTGAATTCAATCTGATGGTAATGTTTTTCCATAATATTTACCGTTTCAAATGACATGTTGTCATCAATTTCTTGTTCTTCAACTTCGGCAAGACCCTAAACAGAAGAAAATTACTTGAGATTAAATAATCATTTCTTTAGACATAAAACAAGTAAGTGGAAAAATTATTTTGACACAAAATTAGAACACTTTAAATAGTAGCAAATTACTATATCTTACCAAGTATATATAAATGTATTTATTAAGGTCATTAAAACCAAATTAGCAATATTTTAAACTAGATTTTGAAGAAATAAAGATCTTCAGAATCATTTTAAGTTTGACATTTTTTTTAAAACCATAGAATTTTAATTTGGTTAATAATTTTTGAAAATTTCAGTAGAAAAGAATTATTTTTTCAACACACTAACATGTGTTGAAATCATCACAGTATTTAGTATTGTTGAAGTTATTGCTAACATTTTTTTGTCGAGATTTATAAACTCCATGTTTCGTTCAATTTCTCAAACCAATTAATGAAATTTGAATAAGCTGATTTGTTTGAAAAAATACTTTGACAGAAATCCTATTTTGTGGTTTGATAATTTAATTTTATAGGACTTCATGGTAAACAATATTTTTAAGAAAATTCATTTTTTTCCTTTTTAACAGTGAAGAATAAATTCTTAGGATTTCTTACTCTTGAACATGCAACTGGTCATGCGTACATAATTCTTTCTGGATTCAAATTCCAACTTTTTGAAGCGTTTGACCTTGTAATTTGTTTATACTTCTCACAAACACAGGGTGAACTGGAAATTGGATTCTTGTATATACAAAAACTTCAAGAAAATATATGCAAAGAACAATATTGCATTTTTATTAAATAAGTATTTGTTATTTTGATAAATTGTTTTTAAAATAGTGGGTGTATTTTGTATTTTAAATAATAAAACTTGTAATTTAAAAAAAAAAAAATGAATGAAAATTTATTGTACTAAGCTACACACCCTAGTAAAACCAACTATACTTTATACCCACTTACTTGTTTGCTCTTCTCCCCAAAATTTGGTTTTGATCAGTCAATGTATGGCTATTTTAGAAGGTGTGACAGACTAACAGAAGTCACAGAATTTTATATATAGATTCCATTAATTCTTTTCTACATATTTTAAGGCAAACCTGAAAAATCTTTCAACATATAAATTTCACATTTTCTTGTACAAATTTAAGCTGGAGCAAAATGGAACTGAAGCTGTGAAGAAAAGAAATTCTGCATTTGGTAACAATGCTGTTAGTTATAAATATATAAATAGTAAAAATAACAAATAATAAAGAGCAAAAATTTGGATCTGAAAATGTTCTAGTAAAGATTTCAGTCAACAAAAAGGTTGGTCTAAACAAAGATGAAGATTTCATGACTGTAATTGAAAATTATCCCCAAACCTACCAGAGAACAAAATTTAATCTGGATAAGAAAAAAAAAATTCAAATCCTGAATTAATCATGCCAATAGAGTGAAACAGATTTTTCTTTTTATTGTATTATTGTATTTTTCTTTTTATTGTATTATTATCCCTTGAAATGAGAAATAAATTTTGAATAATAATCAGAGGTTTGCACAATGGCTGAATGTGGAGGAGAAGCCAAAACATCAAAAAAAAAAAGGAAAAAAAAGATATCACTGGAAAGTTATAAATGTTTAGTGAATAAAGAGATTTGGTACATTTGATACATCATAGTTTCAAAGTGATCAATGTACATAGAGAATAGACAGAAATAGTGTATTCAAAACTCAAACACAACTTGGTTTGGTGTATAGAAAGGATGATATTTTTCTGTCTGATAGTAACTCTCTTCAAGCTGTAAGTAAAAGACATTAATAAAGTTGAAAAATGGAAACTTTATTGGACCCTGTCTATTCACCCAACTGTTTATAGATTACGATTCTTTCAAAATAGCAAGACCATTTTCTTACAAGCCAGAACTTCTGAAGGGATTTTCTTATCAGTTGGGTATCTGCTAACAAAGAGGGACAGAAAACTCAGCAGCACCAGAATCAAAGACCGGATCATGACAAGCAGGGCACAGACAAGACTTCCATATGTACAGTATGAACATAGCTGAGACACTAGAATCACAAACAAGGATGAATGAATTTGAAACAACACTGGGTAACACAAACAAAAATCCTTGGTAACACACAACAATCCCATTGTGCGGTCAACGTGGCACACTGCCAAGCTCTGCTTCTTTGCAGAAAATGTGCCTGCTTTTATAGAGCCTAAAACTTTAGTGGTCGACTAACAAATGAATCATATGCATAGCTAACAATGCTCAGCTCACTATCCTGACTATCTTGTGGGGATCTGGTAAACATTTTCTTTCTTTATAACCAGCCATTCTGGGGTTCACACCGGCTCTGTTCTAGCATGGTAGCCTCGTGTTGTCTTTTTGCAGAGACACTAGACTAAACATTCTCTCTTTGACCGATAGGAGTGGCTAACATTATAAGTAGTGATTGGCAGCTCCGTCTGCATTTTGTTTCTACTCCAACTTCTCCATTCAGGATCAAACTGAAGTAATCTTCAATGAATTTAGAGTTACTTTGAATTAAAAATTCTTCCAAAAAGGAATGGATAACTTGCTGTCAAGATGAAATAAATATACAGAGGTCAAACAATGGCAGTGTTTTAATTAAAGTAATGATTTTTTTTCTACAAATATTTTTACAATTTTATAATGTCTAAATTAACCAGTAATTACATATAGAACAATATGATAATCAAAAATTGATATTAACAATATTTTTCTAAATTAGAAATATGTGTATGTATGAAACTTACCCTTTGAGCTTGCACAACATTCAAAGATGTTTCTTTTTCCTTCAGTTGATTTCTTAATCCCAACAAAACTTCTTCTAATGCTTCCTTTTCAGTTTGCCAGTCAGATTTCATATATTCAAACTGTTCAATTTCTTGCTCATATTTCTCTACTTGTTTCTGTAACGTAGATAGTTGCTGATCTAAAAGTTGAGTCTTTGAAGGAGTGCATTGTTTACTATTTATTTGGTTTACAGCATTCTGCAAATTGGAGGCACTGTCAACAAAAATAAAGTTTATTCTTTATAGGCTAAATGGACTAAGACGGTAGACAATTATATACATACAAAAAGTATTTATAATAAAAGTTGGGAATTTTTACTGAGACAATGGCTTTCAGTGAATTATTTTCTTCGTAATGAGAAAGTTGTAGAAATTGTTATAAACATGATGTTGACACATTTTATCCTCTTCTTTTATGACACAAAGCATCCAAAATCAATGAGATCATTGAAAGGTTTTATTTTGCTGTTAAAACAATTTAAGAGAAAAGAAGGAGTAATGGGAGTTGAATAATTTGTTGGAAATTAAAATTAAAGTAATAAAAATAAACTTTTGTCATTTATGTATGTACATTTATTTATCAGTTAACTCACTACTACACATGTTAATGAAGGATTTGCAGACATGTTTATATGGATTTTTGGCCTTGTTTCACCACCAAAGTTTGTAAAAGTATTTTTGATACAGCCTCTGTGTGTATGTATATATATATATATAATTTTTGTCTTTATTTTCACCTGAAATTAAAGCAAACATACGAACATTAGAACAGCTCATCATCAGACATTCATTGTCTGTTATATTTAACAATATATGTTTCTAGCCACATTGATGAGCTGTGATACAGCGAAACAGTTTGTCTGTGGATGCCGCACACACACACTCTATATATATATATATATATAAAAACACTTATTAATCTACATTTTTTATCCATTAATTTTAAGAGTAAGCTTTTATTTATCAAGATTTATTTTTACATAGTTGGCCTTTTTATTGTTGGTCAACCATCTAACTTAGTAAGGGAAAACTGATCACAAACCAAGGCAGGCAAGACTCTTTAGACTTGAATTGTAACCCATCATTTAGATGTGTTAAACTCTACTATATGAGGAGTATATGACCCTTGTTAGTATCGACTATTGACTAGCCAAAACAACTTTGTTCATTTTAGCCTGAGTAGGAGACTAGTCAGTTTCAGTTCCGTATTTTTTATATTAATAAATGTACTAAGTATATAATGTCTTACAGAATTTATCAATCCAACCTTGATCAACTTAAAATTCCTGTACAAAACCATGAGCAAACTAATAACTAAATTCAGGTTATGTAGCAGTTAGTGTAGTAACTAGATACATTATTAACAAAAAACATAGAAAAAAAAGGAGTGGTCAAATTATGTACTGTCTAATTTTGTGCATATTAGTAATAATTTAAATAATGCATGATGCATTTTATTTCTTATTAAAGTACTATCTACTAATTAAAAATATGAGGGAATGCTGAAAAGTTCTTGTCCTGACTAAGAATGAGTTCAAAACAAAAATACTGATGTTTGGTCAGATTTCCTGAAAAGGGTGAAATCAAAAACTTTTCAGCATCCCTTATAAATAAAAGTCTATATAAAAGACTCTTTAAAAGTCTTACCTTAATTGTGGCAGTTCAGTTTTATGTTCAACATTTTCTTCTAAATTCTGCATTAGATCATCTGTAAAAAATGAACAACAATTACACGATATATTATTGGAATAAGTGGAACAGGTTTACTAACAAACAAACAAATATGAAATGAAGCAACAGCACAAGCAAAAAATTCAACAGAAGACAAAGCAGTCATTTAAAGTTCAAATGTTTGTTTTTTTTCTTGGCTCAGTTGTAAGTACAATCTTTCTTAAAAGCATCCAAGCTCAGAATGTTGGTTGTTGAAAACAAATCAGGAGAAAATGATACACAGATATGGAACTTAACCAGAGAAAATCAGTTATGTAACTTCTAAGTGCAAGTACATACAATCCTGATATTAATATGAAGGATTGAACTTGTTAGTAAACTCGCTAACAACAGCATTCAGTATTGTTGCTAACATTACACATTTCAACAAATTTCAATCTCCTAAAAATTGTCATTTGAATATAGTAATTTATATTAAACTGAGAAAAATGATTGAGAATTTTAACAAGGCAACAAAGAACATGGCACATAGAAATAAAATAAGACAGCAATAAGAAAATAAAAAGTATAGATTTTGTATAAAATTCCCCAACACTTGAGAGATTTCTCTAAAAATCATATATATTCAGTTATATATTTCTTCTAAATGGTTTGTATTGTATTACAGATATTGTTAAGAGAATCTATTTTTATGAATAGAGTTCTGGATCATTTAGATAAAAGACTTCAAAGAACTCTTTGATGTGGTCAGGAAACCTTACAAGTAGAAGTCTTCATCCAGGTACCAAAATTAAGCGAGTTGGCTGGCAAAGTCAGTTGTTATAGAAATCTGCTTCACAGCAGTCTGTTTATTACCATTCACTGACCTGACAAGTATACCACAAGACAAAACACAGACACTCCAGACTGGAGTTATTCTGAAGTATTTCTAACTTCTTAACAATAAGCCTTTATGCTTTTATTTCCTTTTTAGCCACTGACCAAATCACTAAAATTACAATAAAAACCATTTTTGTTTACTATAAAACTTAGTCGATCTTCTTCTTGACCTAATTTGACCTATTTCTTTTGTCGCACACATGATAATATAGAAAGAATTAAGTAACTAACAAACCTTGTGGAGAGACAACAGTGGAACTAGTGGCAAGTTCTTTAATTGTTGCTTCATGTTTCATTTTAAATTGCCTCAATTCCTCCACCTGAAAATATTAATGTAGACATTGTTTATTCTGATGCAATGCTGTAAACTGTTTTGTAGATATGATTATTTTCAAATTCACTTTCATAAAAAGAATGAAATACAACAGAACTGAATATTTTACTGACATTTCTTCATAGTTGAATAATTATCACATAATCAAGAAAGAAAGAAACTAAGTTTGTAGGTCTAGTGATATAGCCACTGATGTTTATCTGGCAGCATCTATATCATGTCATCTAAGCCAAAATGTATATATGTGTTTACAATGTTAAATTAGTTATTTTGCATTTGCAGTATACCTAATACCAAAAAAGGAGTATCTTCATATAGGTGTGGGAGGGGGCTCTATGGATGTGACCTGGGAACTAAGGGGGGAAACATTTAGAAAAAAGTATGGGAACCACCGATTTAAATTAATACTTATAAACTTAAAAAAAAGTATTCATGTTAGAAATGGTATATATTGTGGAATTATTTATTATAGCACAAAGAATGGTGAAATCTAACAAAAATACAAAAAAAAAATGGAATCAAAATCCAGTTGTATCCAAACAAATTTCAAATTATCACAAACATGTGTTAATGTTCTTTTTTATTAAAACAATAATTTTTTCATCATTGACTAAACCTTAAAAAGGTCAGATCAGAAAATTAGGATATGTCTCCAGTTCATTTAACCCTATTACATTGGATGTTATATTTAAAACTTGTCACAATTACAAACTTTTGTGGTAAAATAAAATTATAGAAAGAAATATAAAGGTTGATTAGTAAGAAAGATTTCTAACCAAGTTTTTTTAGACCATATAGAATAATGAAATTGATATCAAAGGTCAATTACGAAATCTGACTTCAAACATTAACTTTATAATAGCTAGCTTTGGCAATAAAAAGTTTTTATGAGTTGATTGAAGTTTTACTATTGTTTTCACACTAAAAGTATCACTGCAAATAAACTTATTATCACCCACAAATGAAAATGCCAAGCATGAGATAACTTGTAATTGGCAGTCTTTATTATGATGCCAACTATGAGTTATTTCTTGGCCGGCAGTCAATGTGTTAAATTTAGGTCTCTTCAAAATTACAAGGGTTATTTTTCAACATATATTCCATTCCACATGTTTTATCCATTTTTTTCATTCATGAAGAAAGATTCTGGCTTCAGTTGTGCAGAGCAGCTTTAACTTGGGCATTGGATGAAAAATGTCAATTCTTCAACATCTCTTTCAATTTCAGGGGTTAAGAGAATCTATTTTTATGAATAAAACTTCTCAGAGTTCTGGATCATTTAGATAAAAGACTTCAAAGAACTCTTTGATGTGGTCAGATGACCTTACAAGTAGAAGTCTTCATCCAGGTACCAAAATTAAGCGAGTTGGCTGGCAAAGTCAGTTGTTATAGAAATCTGCTTCACAGCAGTCTGTTTATTACCATTCACTGACCGGATATGTAAACAATACTAGAAAAACCCAGCAACTCCCAACAGAAATTATTTTTAAGTATTTTTAACTTCTTGGAAGTAAGTGTTTATTTTTTTGGTTTTTTTCCTTTTTAGCCACTGACTAAAATTAAAATAAAACCTTTTTTGTTTACTAAAAAATTTAGTTGGTCTTCTGTCATTCCATTTACTTCTTTTCTTATTTCTTTTGTCACACATGTGACACAGAAACAACCAGTAGTTTGACGGTGCTAAATTAGAGTTATTGAAATTCAACAAGTATTAATTAATGCTGTTTGCGGACTGCAATACAGACTTTCAATGTCATGATAAAAGAAAAATGTTCTATCCTTTTAGACTTTATCCTGTAGATGAGTTGGGGGTTTGCAAGGATTCATTTCTTTCATATATGTCTGTGAATTTCTATTGGCCATCTAGTGTCAAAAATCCAATCATGGATCATTGCTTTAACTCAGTTATTGTACTCCTGATTAACAAGTATTATTACAAAACACACTTAACCCTTCAACATGCTCAAACCCATTCTGCAAATATTGGCTCTCAAACTCTGTTTGTTGTTAAAGTCTCACTGTTTGCATGACTAATTTTGTTATTTGCAATAATATCATATATTATGATGGAGTATACATGGGACAGGTTGAATATTGAAAGCCAAGGCAGGTTTGGGCATGCTGAATGATAAAGGGTTAAACAGGACTTTTTATACCACTGAATATAAATATAATTCTGTCTCCACTATTAAAGAATTATAAATCAACTTTTGTATAATTTCAATAGCAAAATTTTATAAACAAAAATATTTGAATGTTAGATGACGAGGTCAAGAAATATAGCAAATTTTCATGAATTTATCATATACCTGTAGTATAAGATGACTGATTATTGATTATATAAAGATGATGTTATTGGAAATGTTGCTATTTACTGTATCCTTAGAAATTCAAAATAAACAAAATAACAAAACCAATTTTATATCATGTTTTTCTTACACATTTTCCTAATATTTTTTTTTAATATTATGTTATCCTAAATGTTATTACTGTTGTAATTAACACTCATGATAATTATTGAAAGTTCAGTGAAAGATAAAGTTTACTCTGAATGCAATCATATGCTTGAATTTTCTCAGCTGATCTTGCATGGATACAAGTTGATTTCATTGATATGGAATTATTCTTCGAATAGGCAATTTATTATGAAGTCATGCCAATAATATATAAGGTAGAAATGGTTTTATGACTTTTATTATCAGTTTATTTGATAATGTGAATCTTTTCATGTACATTATTGCACCAAGGCCAAGGTTAGCCTAAAAGCAAACATCACTCGGAATTTAAGGTTTCTTTTTTAGAATTGTAGTATAAAACGACCCTGAATTTAAAGGTTATTTTTGGGATTTAAAGATCATCTTATATACACAAATATGCAGTGTGTATGTATGTGTATTATATATATATATATATATATATATATATATAAAATTCTCTCTAAAAATACACACATGCTAATAATATATACAGTGTGTGTGTATATATATATATATATATATATATATAATAGCTGGGCACTCATATTCGAGAATACCCATCTACTAGGGCAGCTAGCAACTCCCTACTGCAGACGCTCACTCAGGCATATTTGTGTTTGCTCAATACTCACAGAGTTAGAATATATTTATAAATATATGCACATATGTTGCAAAATGTGATTGCACTGAGAGTACAATATTTATCTGCCAGATAACAATAAAATCATATTAAGAAAAATTAGTGAGATTTTAGAATATTTTAATAATTTCTAATCAATACTAAACAATGTTTCATTATCGATATTCCAATAGTCAATAAACTTATGTCATTTGTGATAAAATAATCTTACTTCTTGAGTTTCCTGTGTCAATTTCTCTATTTCTAAGTCAGCCTCTGCAAGAAAGATAACATTTTATTCAGATTAGAAGAAAAGGTGTACATTGAAGTCTGACATCAAAGAATTGTTTTTAATGTTTGTCATCAAATGATACAAAAAGTACAACTGAGATTACTGAACCATCCATGAAAGATGGATATTTTTGAGGATTTTCTTTTTTACTAATGTTCACCCTATACAGGGCTCAAGGAGTCATTCGAGGTAGAGGGAATACAACAGATACAAGTGACGTGATATACTTGACAGTACAAGTCTTTCTTGTTTATAAGAAAACCTTATTTTTTCTTAATTCAAAAAATAAATGCTTTACTTACTTGCAAGTGTTTTGGCTAATTCTGACATTGCTTCTTCAGATTGCTCAAGCTCTTTTTCAAGATGAGATACCCTTTCTTGAAGCTTGGAAATTTCTTTCTCTGATGCTTCCAATTTCAACTAAAAATGACAAAATCAAAATTCAATAAATTAAAATTGCTATAAATTATTTCATCAAACCAAAATGAAAAGCTATTTCTAAATAATGAATAGATTTGGCAATAAAAACTTATTTTGTACATTTTATAAAAAATATCACAGCACTCTCTCTCAATTACAATTAATCAACAATATTTTTCTTTATTATATAAGCATGCAAAACAATTTGCATTTAAAGATGTACTAGTTATCAAATTTTGCTTCCTTACCTGAAACTTATTGTCAGGTGATTTCTCATGCTGATCAACAGGGTCTAAACACAAAAAAGTAAATAAAGATAAACAGGATTAAACGATGACATTTTTAATTGTTCATTTCAATAATGAATATTGCGCTAAAAATATGTCATAATATGGATGTGGTTATTCAACCTGTAACATTTTTGTCAGGGTTTGTAATTCGGGCAAGAATAAAATTTCATATTTTGTACTAAAGAAACAATCCAACAGGAATATAAATGAGACACCATATCAACTGGAAAATGTTTAACTATCAATGAAACATATAGAGATATAATTCTAATGCTGCATTATTTATATGACATTATATAATGAAAATAAAGTTGCTGTTCACATTAAAGATAATATTAAACTATAAAAGAACTATTACAAAACTTCTGGAATATTTAACTGGTTTTCTCAATTTCTGACATTATAGACCAATAATCTCAGACCCAAGTTTTTGGTAAACATTAGAATCTGAGGTTGATTCCATTTCATCCCTCCTTGACAAAACTTGGTTCATTTAAAGAATGGGATTGGATATATTGTAATAGAAAAACAATATCAAAATAATAAAGAAATCATAGTCATACCACAAGTGATCTATTTGAAAATAAGAATATAACTATTAATATTGATTTCACATTGTATGTGTAATGTAGAGAATGGTAAAACAATAGTTTATATAAATTCTAGAATCCAGAGCTAAAGTAAAAACAAGACTTATTTTTAAATTGAAAACTACAGTACATCACAAAAACTTCTGTCTGAATTTCTGAGATGAGCAGTTATCATTATTTACACTATTTACATGTAGACTATTGTCCTAATCTTTGTTGTTATTATCCCAAGACTAAACCAGATGTAGTTTTAGAGAAAATGGAAGCAAAAAGGACACTTATACTAAACATCAGGAAAAGACAGTTGAAATTTCTATGACACATAATAAGGAAAGAGGGTTTGGAAAATTTGATACTCACAGGATAAATTGAAAGTAAGAGGGACAGAGGAAAACAACACATAACCTCCCTATAAAGCTTGAGTAAGTAGATAGTGGGACAATTTTTAGGAGAGAAAACAAAAAGACAAAAATTATTAAGAGCTACAAAGGACAGGAAGCTGTGGCAAGCCATGATCACCAATGCTCTTAAGGGAGACACCACAGAGAAGAAAAAAAAACAGATGTAACTAATAAAACATGAAATAAAGAAATAGATCAGAAAAGAAAACCAATTGTTTGTCTACCATAATAATCACTGAAAATTTCTTTTTAAATGACAATCATGATTTTTTTTTTTAATAATAAAATGGTAACTCTATTTACACTGATAAATTCATTTTAAGAATCCAGAAATTTTTATTTTTTCAAATCTAGTCAAAACTATACTTGAATTATATGAGAATAATGATAAAACTGATGTTACCAATATTGTCAGCATGTAATTCTTCTTTTTGGGCTTTCTTAAGCAGAGCAATTTTCTGAGAAAACATATTTTGCAATGCCGCCACTTCATCTTGCCGACTTTCTTTCTCTTTTTGTAACTGTTGCTGCAATTCCTAGAAAATAATCCAAAACATTATTTTAACAAACATATTCACGTCCTGAGGAAACAGTTAATATTGTTCTATTTTGCTTACTTCAATACAAAACAAATTCTTTTTAATAATGATTAAAGAATATATTCTTGTTGAATTTTTGGGATGAGAAGTTATCATTGTTTACACCATGTACATTTGGACTATTGTCCTCATCTTTGTTGTCAGCAAATAGAAAGATGAGGACAATAATCCAAATGTAAATAGTGTAAATAATGATTAAAGGATATTTTTAGACATTAATCTTTTTATTTATTTTCATTTTTCATCACAACATTTTATTTGATACAGTCTTTTGGAACTTCAGATTTCATTTCATTTGTATGGATTCAAAGAAAAAAAATGTGTTGTGAAAATACTTAATCTAACAGAAACAATTATCAGATAATGGTTTTATATATAAATACATTTGAAAATCCAAAAAAAAATGAAATTTGTTTAAATTCCCTGATATAATTATTCAAATATGTAAAATGTTCAAGTCACATATGTAGAGATCAAAATTATAAATTTGTAAGCACCACAACAGGAAATCCTAAAAGCATTTTCAAACAATCTCTCAAGATTTTTAAGATTGTCTTCAAGAATAAACTGATGTAAAATTAAATGAAGCTGATTAATATATCTTTGTTGATGTAATAGTACTAGTAGAGGGATTTCCCTATTGTTTTTGTATCATCAGGTTGAGTTGTATTTAGCATTTTGATTCAAGGGAAGTTATCATTTCGCACTGCTCCCCAGGCTTTTGAACAGGAGTAGAAGGTTTATCCTTGTTTTTGGTTTTGGATTGAATTTCCAGTTCCTTCTAAAGTCTTATCATTCTCTTTCACTCCCAGTAACACTTGGCATCTTAGTGGCATTATGGCCTTGCTTGGGGTGAATTGATAAAAAAAATAAACTATTGATGGATAAATAGGGTTAATATAAATACTAATATTGCTAACAAAAAAAATATTTAAATAGATACAGAAAATAATGCAAATATAAAATTTTAGTCATTTCAAAAGGCTTAAGAAAAATGTACTAATTTTAATTTAAAAACTAAAAATATTTGTTCAGCTTAAAATTGCTTCTCTTTTACAATTTTTAATTACTGTATTTGACAGTGTATAAGACCCCCCCACCAATTTCAGCAGGGCAAATCAAGAAAAAATTAGAATTAGTAAAATTATTAGTAAATGGTACAGCTTAAGCTATATTTATGAGGTAAACAAGCCATGATTACAATTAAACAAAAAATAATAGGAAAAAAAACATGAGTCTATAAAAACTTTATTATATACAAAGATAAGAAAATAAAGCAATTATTACAATGGAGTAAAACAGTACAGTTACCATTAAAATTCAGTCAAAATATTTTCGTTTATATGATTTGTACAACCTATGTCTTGTAAACGTCTTAGTGGAATAATTAAGATATATAAATTCTGAGTGAATTTATACCAATGCAACCGGAATTTATCACAAAAATATTAATGAAACAAATATAATTTACAAATATATAATTTGAATTTATTGCATATAATTTTAGTGAAACAAAGTACTAATATTAAACGTGATGAAATTAATATAATAAATATTATCAATGATAACACTTTTAATCTGCATTTTAAATAACGACAATAGGTATATATAAGTTACTCTAAAGTCTAAGCTAATAGGAGTTGCCAGGTAGCTAATTTCAGCCGACTATCACAAATTTTAAACCTACATATGGCATATAAGACCCAGGGGAATTTTAAAAATATTTTTAGTAAAAAAAGTGCATCTTATATGCTGTCAAATATGGTAATATTTTTTAAATAAAAAAATAATCTACTTTTCCATTTTTTTATCAATTTCTATTTAAATCCTTAATAGATTAAAAATTTATGCATTGCTACAAAAATATGTATAAAATGCCATTTTTATTCATTAAGAAGATGAAGAAAAATAAAATTTATTCAGTGAAAAGATCATTGATAATTTTAAGCAGATACATTGATAATGTTATTAAATTTTATTTATTCATTTCAAGTATATAAATTGGTATATGTCAAATTAAACAAAAAATAATCCCTATAATTTGATTTTAACATTTAAGATGAGATTCAAAATACTGAAGCATTTACATCCCCAAAACATTATAATAATGTTTGTAAATATTATTTTACACACTTAATTCACATTGACAGTGTTTATTATTATTTTTATTATTCCTTTTATTCCTCAGTTCTCAGATTTTTCATTTCAGGCTGTTATCCATTACACCACCCACACATCCAAGCTTACAGCACCTGGTATTTCCGAGCTGTCACCCTGTCACCCATCTAGATACTGACCAGGCAAGAACCAATGATTCAATGTGATATGGCCATAAATTGTTATTTTTACTTTCAATAAAAATATATATATATATATTTCAATTTATATACAAAGCACATTTAACATTGCAGATGTTTTTTTCTTCTTATGTAAGAAGCATTTAATTTTTAAAAATTTAAAATAAATAAGTATGAAAGGTGAGCTTTTTGAAAAGATAATCAAAGGGAAGAGGTATAAATATTTTAAATGAGAGAAATGTAAAAGAGGGAATCAAAATTTAGAACTGTTACTTACATTATTACAAGTTTGTAATTCAGCAATATTTGCCAGCAATTGAGAAGATTCATTTCCCTCGGAGCCCTAAATACAAACAAAAAGAAATAAAAACAACAATATGTTTATTTAATTGAAGTCATTATTTAATTAACTCAAACATTTTTTTTTTTTACTTGTCTTCTTAGAAAGAAAAGAAAAAAAGAAACTAGTATATAAGGCCTCTGATCGGGAGGTTTTGAGGAGTGTGGAACCACTTCTTAATTGCTGGTGTTCCAGGGTGGTAGCACCTGTTAGGATCCCAGCTATGGAAAAATAGTTAACCCTCAAACAGGGGTCAAAACACTATGAAAGTATAAAAATACATTTTTATAGTAATATTACCAGCAATACATTTTTGGAAAAAAAAAATTACCAGCAATGAATACATATTCTATTTATACGAACCTATCCTAAAAATCTTGTTGGCATTAGATAACCCATTGAGGATGATATGTCATAAAACAAAATAAACCAAATTAAAAAAAAAAACAAGCTATTAAATAAATGCTATGACAGTCATTTTCTAGAGATCGGCTTTCTAAGAAATAATTCAAATAGTAAGTTAACAGCTTATCAGTTAGTTTTCAAAAAAAAGAAAATTTTAAAAATTTGCAAAAAAAGTTATTTTTTATCAGTATCTGAGCAACCAGCCTATTTATGCGTATACAAAGCCTATACTCTACCAAATCCTTAACTCCTAAGATAAATAGTCTTGCAAGATAATCATGCGGATATCTGTGTAGTCTAAAAGTTAATAAAAAAATCGAATTGGTATGCAGAGTTCAAATTCCAGTCAAGTTCATTGCATCCATTTTTGCACAAAGACCATTGGGAAAGGTATGAATCCATCTCTTCTTGCTCAAACTATAGATTAAATATCAAGAGAGACTGGACTTTCTAGCTTTGAGTGACGACCAGTCAAAACTGGTTGAATATGGGGCTAGCCATTTTGCTCCATAAAAAACCAACTTGCTACAAAATCTCTAACAGCAACACATAGCATGATGAAGCTACAAACCTATACTCAAAAGAAAAGTCTAATAACACCGAGGAAGGATATTCATAAATTGACAGAATAGCCTGGCTGAGAATAAAAAAGTGGGAATGACACATTTTACATTTGATGAATATCATAAATATTGATAACAATAATGATTCAAAATCGTCTTTGACGTTATCATCAACTTTTATTTTTCTCCCAAATTATATTGCCCGACACGGCTTAAAAGAACATAGCTTTAACATTGTTACAGGTTAAAATCTATTGACAAAAAGAATATTTGGAGTAAGGGCAGAACTGGGATATCAGTAAAAAAAAGTTTTCTTGCAAAATAGCCCAGATGCCTTATAAAATAGTAATCATAGTTATCAAACATACAATAAAACCAAAAAGCTGATTAAGCTCATTAATGAAAAAATAAAATAAAGCAAGACAAAGTTCCTTTCTCATCTTTTACCAAAATTTGTTTCCACAAATTTAAATCTTGATTTTTTTTTTTTATCATCATTTCACACGAAGCAAGGCAATAATGCCACTAAGACACCAGGGGTTACTGAGAGTGAAAGAAAATGAGACTTTCATAAGGATAAAGGACAATAAAAGAACAGTGTTAAGGAAGACAGAAGATGACATTTGATGTTGCATTTAAATTTTTAAAGATCATACATGGCAGGGAAGTCAGAAACTGGAACAAAATTCCAAAAGCAAGAAGTGTGAGAAAAAGAAACTATTAGTATATAACTTACTGTTATATCTCACTATTTCAACAGTAAAATCGCCAATCTAGTAGCACACTTAAATTTATGCATTCACGGTACCAAGGAGGAGAGCTCATTAGAACAATTGCCATGAAAATATTTATAGAAAAGACAGAGGAAAGCTAGATCATGGCAATGGGAAAGTGACTGAAGTCAATATGCTAGGACAGGACCAATAATATTACAGAGCCTTCTTTGGATTTTGTCTAAAATCTCAAGATATATTACAGGAGATCAACACCAGGTATGGCAGCAATATTCATCCATTCAGTGAATATTACTGCTATATTGAGTCTGGAGCTCCTGAAATTCTCAACAAAATCCAAAGAAGACTCTGCAATGTTATCAGTCCTGACATCTTGATTTCAGTCACTCTCCCACCACCATGTATATAGGTTTCCTCTGTCTTTTCTATAAATATTTTCATCGCAATTGTTCTGAGGGGCTCTACTCCTAGGTACCTCGAATGCATCAATATTTAAATTCACTGTCGCAACTAACCAAAATAAGTTACTGTCCCAAGTCTAATAATCTATGTTAAAAGTTTTAGCTTGAATGTATTTATAGATATTCCCTTTAACACGAGATATGAGAGTTTATACATAGGGATGAGTAAATATTCTATTGTATTTATTTTCTTCATGATTATGTTTTTCACATTTTAGAGATTTTCACAAAAGATGCATTATAGAGAAAAACTCTAAGTAAAATTAATAATTCCTAAAACTTGATAATTATAAAAAAAAAAAATAAATTATAAAGACTAATGTTAAATGTGACTGCATTATAAAATTAAAGTTGAAAATTGTTTTCTTTTTAATTTAAAAGAAAGAAATAAAAATTAAACTGATTTAGTTTTCAAGTCATCATCACATACCCATTACAAGATTCAGGTGAAAATTACTGTAAAAAGACAAAGATCTATATAAAGCAAATAAAGGTTAAGATGCATTTTTTTTTAATAAGATTCCTCATTTCCATACAATTTTTTTTTAATTAAAACTATTGAAAAAGAATTCTGGCAAAATATTTAAATTTCAATAACCAAAAATCAGAAAACATTATATATTAAAATTTTTAATATTTAGTCCCAAAATTTTTAAAAATAACTACTACTCTCTTGCATTTTTTAACACTGATTCCTTAAATGTAAACTGTATATTTTTCACTTGTCCATCTCTCCCCACTTTTTTAATGACCCAATGCAAATTTGATACTATCTTAGGATGATGTAATATCTACAACTGTTTTCAAATAAATATGAATTGAAATATAATTCCTAAATGCATATGTTGAAATAGTAAAATATGTTTTTTTCTAATATGAAAAGAAATTACCATTTTTTTTTTATCAATAAACAGTGTTCTTTTTATAAATAAAAAAAAGCAAAAAGCTTAACAAATAGGATACAATACCTGTTATCTTATCTCATATCATAAATCCTTGCTACAGCCATAAACTGATATTATCATTTCTAGGCAACCATGGATTAATGGGAAATCAGCAGGAGTTGAGTTTAACACAGCCAAACCTACTGCTATGAGGAGGGGTGCTGAAATGTTCTCAACCTAACCCACTTCCTAAAAGTCTGATGAAATGACCAAAAATCAGAATTTGGCAGGGGGGATGCTTCTTGGTCAATGCAACAAAACTTTTCAGGATCCTCTCATATTTCTTCTTTTTGACAGAAGAACCATCATTAACACTGTACAAATCCTATTCAAGTTTTGAGAGTGTGCCCAGATTTAAAACATACATACAAACTTATCTATATCAGTAAGGAGGTATTTATTTAATGATAAAACAAATTAGTTCATTGCTCTGAAGGGCTGTTAGTAAATGACAGGAATAAGTTTAAACAATAAACCTTTTACCTACAATATAATGCTTATCAAATTTTCTTTATTCAATTTAAAAGATTTAAATGAAACCCATTTCCTTTTTTCAATGCAATATATCAAATGGCACAAAGCAACAGTTATTCACATTATTAAAAGTTCAATAAATTTGATGACTGAAGCATGTTTTTAGCTTTTAGTTCATTGAGTTAAAAATTTAAGAAATTCATTCTGAAAATTTACAAAATGTTATATGAACAAAATAAATAAATATTAAATCAAACTACACAATAATGCTTTGAATTTTTACTATCTCAAAAAGCTGGAGAAATAAACTTGGTCAGCAAAGAAGTTGATTTCTAGTCACTGTAAAAACTAGTACAGCTACCATAATGAAAGCATAAATTTACATCCAATGAGAAGTACAAACGTATGAAATTACAAACATGAATAGAGTTTGTTTAAACTAAGAGATAAAACATGCTTCCATGTAAATTCTCTACCCAAAAACATTTGCTGAGTAAATATTATCTTCTAAATTAATCATGATAAAATTCATAAATTCCTTGTATAAATAGTCCATCAGTTCCTAAGAATAAAATATAAATAAATAAATAATAAAAATAAAAATCAATCATAAAGATTGTATTTTTAACTAAAATCTGGCATCCCTAAAGCAAAATAACACCATGTTTGGAAAAATTAAGAACTTTTACTTGTAGGGTAGGAGGGAAATATTGTTGAGGTGACCTTGAAAAGGTCAAAAGAACACAAACTAAGAAAAAGTGAGAGAATACCTGATATACTAATAAAAATTCAAACTTATCAATTACATCAGTACAAATCATTTTGATGTTTAAAATAAAATAAAATAAAATATGTGAAATACTTTTAGTTTGAGAGTCAAAATGTTTTTTTCATATTGATAATATTGTAAATAGAGACCTTCCATAGATATAGTTAACATCTTCAGATTATCAAGATTCTTGATAAAAAAAAATTAAAAAAATTAAATCTCCAGATGTTTTCTTCTCACCTCTTTTCATAAATAAGATTTTTCCTTCAAACACACTTTACATTATAATCTTTTCTCACAAGATCTTATCAAAAGATACGAAAACTTTTCCATCAACAGATAAAGTTAGTTTTCTGATGGTGGCTTCTTACCAATTTCTTACCTGCAATAAATGTATCAACATTAATACATTCCACCCTCTTCATTGTCTACCTTTGAATAAAGCTACTTACTCTGAAGCATACAACAATTTCTATAAACTACTATTGCTATGAAGAGTTTTTATGACTCACCTTTGTTTTTTTTTTAATATTCTAAAGTAAGCTCAATTCAATTTTAAATTTGATATTTCTTTTAAAGTTATCAATTCACAAAATAAAACTTACTTTTTCCTTCTTTAAAGATTGGATAAATTACTAATTTCATTATTGCAATAACAAAAGGTTCTGAAACAAACCTGTTGCATTCAAATTATAGTAAATGCATAATTTACACACATTTTTCAGTTTGCAAGACAATAACCAAAAATTATCTATATCTTCCAGCAGGCATAAATTATGAAAATCAAATTGAATCTAATGAGGAAATAAATGAAAAAGTATTATTCAGTTAATGGCACATAAAACAGATTTCCAGAAAATAAAAAATTTATAAAAGAAAACATTTATATTAAAAGCTCAGGTTTCCAGAAAATAAAATATATTAAATGATACTAATTGCATTAACTGAAACATTTAATGGTCTTTTTTTTTTCAATGAAATAAGGTTTCATTAAATATAAAACAAAATATAAGAATTTAATTTTAAAAAATGTAACAAATAACAAAATTGTTTAAATATATTAAAATATAAATTAAAAAGTCAATCAAAATAAAATTTAAAAAATTAAAGTTTATTGTTTGAAATAATTTTACTGACAACTCTTTCAGTCTGTTATGATCAAAAATCATTAAATTAAATTACTAATAAAAAATATCAAGTTTTTGATATTCTATAATTTTCCATTTGCATTCAATAACCAACATAAAATTACTTGTTCTAATATTACATTATCAAAATTGATTTTTTTTTTCAAAATATTACAAAATAAAAAAGCATTTCTCTGAGAAACATCTAAATATAGAAAAAAAGTGCCTACCTTGTGATTAATAAATTTGTAAGATCAAAGCTAGAAAGCCAATATTAAATGTGGCTGTATTTTGTGGCTTCAAGTTCCCAATAGAAAGCAGTTTGAGTATGAGTGTGTGTGCCTGTTTGAAAGCCAAACAGCAGAGATTCTTAGTTAAACGGTTATTCCGAGGACTTGCTCACATAAGAGGTCAGTTTACTTTGAATATGAGTAAAAGTGTGCTAACCCTAATTGTAGGCAGATAACACTTGTTACTGATTAGCCCTAAGGCAGCTACCACTCCTTCAAGAGGTAGCGTAAGCTATCAATAATCACAAAGAAAACATTCTTTCGCTTCATAGCAACTGCGTATTTTTCCAATGATAAATCTGAAACTTTATTTGTACTGTTCAACTGTTATTTACCCCTGCAAAGGTTCTGACATGTAAAAATGTACAGTCAGAAGTCTTATCTGAAAAAATAGGTTAACAACTAATTTTTAAACAGATTAACCACTTTTATATTGAAATTACATAAAATAAAGTTATTTTTATATTCAAATGTTAGTTCAGTGTAAAAATTCTGCAATTATTATATAAAGTTTCCTTAAAAAAATGACAAACAATATCTAGTCAAGATTTTTTTGTTTTGTGCCCTTACAAGTTATCTTTTTCAAGTATAAGTGTGTGAACAAATTGTCCATAGTGCTTTTACCTAATGCTTTAGCCTTTTTAAACAATGTGATAATTCTCTGTGGTAACAGAGATTAATAATAAATTTTGTTTGCTGTAGTGTGCTGTGTGAGAAACATTTTTCTTGTAGCAGTAATTTACTTTTAGTGAAGTTTTGCTTAGTTTCCAAATATGGTCAGAACATTTTGGCTGTGTTCATACACAGTGCCATTTAAGTGAAGGTTTAGTATTTTTTTATATTTATGTTTTATTAAACTACACCCTCCATTTGAAATTGGCTGCTAAAGTATTAGCCAACAATCACTCAGGAAAACCAAAGCCATGGACAATTTCTCTACATTCATCAAAAAAGAAAACTTGTAAAGACACGAGAATATTTAAATAAAAAAACTCACTAGATATTTCTTGTGTATCATTTTTAATGAAACGTGCATAAAAGAAGTGTTACTACCCAAATACAGGATATAAATTTTTATGTTATAAAAATGTGAAATTTAACTGCAATATTTAACATTTCATACAGTTCTACATGCACCACAATAAATAGATTGCATATAATTTGTAAAATATATAAGTTCAACTACAAATATCATTTTTAGTAGTTATGTATTAGAATAAAGTAAACATTTTCCTATCAGAAATTTAGCATTGTGCATGAGTAAAAACATTAAAGGTGTTATATAAGAATATAGTGTCATTGCTGACACTGTAGTTTGAACACAGATTGTCAATGAGCAAACTCTGGTGATTCCATTTTGAATAAGTAGATCACATGATAGTAAAGGAAATGCATATATGGGAATTAGCATGGCATCTAATTGATCACTATTTCTACTCTATCCTCTATTACTATATGGATCACTATTCACTATGCTATTTCTCTATACAGATCACGATACGGATTACTATTCAGTGGTTACTTTCGAGCAAGTACTATTAGTGCAAATGTTATTAGAAGGCATCTGACACCAGTATTGTTCAACAGCATTACTATAGTTGTATCTGCGATTACAAAGTCTCTACTACAACAAGCATTACCAAAGTGACAACGAGTATTCATTGACATCACAAAAGAGGCAACAAGTGTTTGTTGACATCACAAAAAAAGGTTAAAAAATGTGAGTAATAAGGTGACACAATTCTAGGTTGGATCAAAAGGAAAGTACCTTATATAAAAATAACATTTTAATCAAATCTTACAAATATATATACTACTACTACGATTGACTGTAGTCAGGATCATCATGTCAATGTGAATTCCACAATCCTTTCCTTAGCTGCATAGTATATGCTTCACCAGGGCTACATATGGTTTTAAATTCAGTTTCCTTCTCCTAGACTGGTTGCCACCCAAGGCTATAGGACCCAGTCTATCCTACTATTTTACCCAAAGCTAGAGGGAGAAGAGATGGATTCATACTTTTGCAAAAGGTATTAGCATGCAAGTGAATGTAATGATCATGACTGGAATTTGAACTCAGCTCTCCAATTGCTCAATCTGAGCCACAAATCATTACTTCAACATTCCTCAAAAAATATATAAAAACATCTTAATAAATAGATACGTCAAACAAAACTTATGTAAACTGATTAATTTGTAGCATTTTTTTTTTTTTAATAAATATTTTCCTTGAATTTCTATAACCTAAGAGTAAAATATTGCATATTTCCAGATTCTGTCTTTGATAAAACAGCTCTGACTTTGATACAATATAGTTGAGAATTAAACTTTGCTCATCAAAGACATTTTTTTAATTTTTGAGTAACTAAGAAATTCTGCATTGGTCAAAACAAATTCTAATCAGATGTCACCATGCAGTCTAAGGATCCTAATTCCATTGTTTTTTATCTAATTTTTTATTCTAATCAGATGTCACCATGCAGTCTAAGGATCCTAATTCCATTATGTTTTTTTTTGCACTCAACAAAGCAATATATTGGCAAGCATTGTTATACAGCATGATGATGCCCCTGTCCTATAAACAGCCTTTTTTCCTTCAATTGAAGCACTCAAACTTCAAAGATGACAACTGAAAGACTCTGCAGTAGAAGTCTTATCAGGCTTCAGCATTTCATAATACAGTATGCCTTTTATATCCAACCAATTATAAACTAGTAAGCTTTTTCAAGAAAGGTTACATTTTGCTTTGATACTGTATATTGTCCAGTATCCACCTATGATTTTCAATGCTCTGAATTATTGGAGTATACATCCAGCAGCAAGGCCTCTGATCAGGAGATCACAGGTTTTGTGGAGTGTGGAACCACCTCTTAATTGTTGTCATTCTCAGGTTCACCCTGACCTGAGGTGGTAGCACTTGTTAGGTTCCAAGCTTTGGGCAAAGATGAACCCCATTAACAAAAAACAAAACACTATAAAATTATAAAAATACAATTTTTATAGTAAAAAATACCCACATACATTTTTATATAAAAAAAATTACCAACAATACCTATTTATAGTAAAATTACTAACAATACATCAACCAACCAGAAAGAACTCTTTCATGACATTAATCAATATAATATCCTACAATTTTTTAAAGAAATCAAACTGTATTGCAAAATATAACTTCAACAAAACTACAACATAAAACACATATCACTGCCTGTAGAAATTATGTTCCCACAAACATGTATATGCACAAAAGCTGATTATCATCTACCACGTATTCAATTGTGAAAGCAGAATAATATACATCATACTTTTATTACTTCAAAGCTCCCAAGAAAATTAAATTTTGGCACTAAAAAACCCATAAGGAGTTGATGTGCCATTAAATAACTTTTCATCTCCAGTGACAATCTACAAAAAAATTTGTTCTTGTCTGGTATCTGCAAAATTTTTAACCTTAATTTGTTCTTGTCTGGTATCTGTAAATTTTTAAACTTCCTATTGAGAATTATGCCACTGCAGTTTCTTCTTGGGTAAAAGCCAGCATTGATACTTTTCTATTCCTCTGTTATACTAGAACATTACCTATTCTATATAGACTCTCCCACACATAATAAGTAGTAGTAGTAGCGGTCACCAGTTGGGCTCAGTCGAGTTGAGTCAGTCAGTCGATGTCGGACATTAAAGTATCAACTAGATTCTGCGTCATTAATTATTATTTCAAGTTCCTAACGTTTTGTACGTCAGACCCTTTTAGGACCGACTTAGCGAAATACAAGCCTCCACTGTGAAAATTACTTAACAACATCCTCCTCTATTCATTCAATTTGTGGTGTTATCATATTCTGCTGATAAAGCTGAATTTTTTACTCCTAAATTCTTTTCCAATTCTACTTTTGACTTATCTGAAGCATCTTTGCCTGACTTTTCATTTAGAACTGTGTTTCTAAAATGTGACACTCATATAACTGTGTCCATGATTTGTTTCTGCTATCATCTCTATATATGGACTTGATGGTATCCCTGCAAAAGTCCTTAAGAAATGTGCTTCTCAACTGAATCCTGTTCTCTCTAAACTCTACAATAAATGCTTTCCTGCTTCTTGCTTCTTTGTTTCTCTTCTGCAGTTCCAGTCTTTAAGAACGCAAACAAACCATCTGATCCTTCTATATAATAATATCCTACTATTTCTTTTTGGCAAAGTACAAGAGGCTCTAATCAACTTCAAATTGGTTAAGCATCTCAGACAAGCAGTTTGACTGCTGATGTGTTAACAGTTATTGCTGAAAGAGCAAATCAAGCTTTACATAAGACTTTACATAAGAAAGGCTATTGTCTTGGATATCTTATATCTATATGTCCTTGTCTTCTTCACAAGTTAAAAGGTTAAAGTATTTCTGGACAAATTTTTGGATTTAATTCTTATCAAATTGCAAAATTAAAGTTGTCTTAAACAGCCACTCTTCTAGGTTTTTTTGGGTTTTTTTACATTAATGCGAATCTCTCCCAGGACTCGATTCTTGGACCTACATTGTTCCTAATTTTCATCAATGACCAACCCAATATCATCATTTCTCAACTCAGAATTAATACTGATGACATAACTATTTATTCCTGCCTTAATTACAAGTCTGATCGGTTCGATAAGGTCAAACTGTCAGCTGATCTCAAAAATGACCAACAATCTGTTCTTAACTGGCACAAGAAAAAACTTGTTAATTTCAACGAAACTGCTCTCTTTTAATCAACTGAGATAACTTTTTTTCTGCCTTCCATCAACTGAATCACTCAATGTGTCTTCTCAGGCTAATGTTTATATTGAATCAATTGCTATGTCACTATGTCATACTAGACTATTTTTCTCAACAGAATCTATCTTAAACAATTATAAGTCTACCATTTATCTATGTTTTGAATATTGCTGATACACATAGCCTGGTGATTCTGCTATGTACTTAGAGATTCTTGATCAAATCCAAAGAAGAATCTGCAATATTGTCAATCTTGACCTAGCTTCTCAGCTTCAGTGACTTTCCCACGCGATAATGTAGCTTCTCTGTGCCTTTTCTATAAATATCTTCATGGTAATTTAAGCGTAGTCAGTGAAGGAGAGCGAGAAGAAGGGACTAAGCATAAACTACAAAAAAGCAGAAGGCATGGTCACCAGCAAAAAAATGAGCTTGAAATGTGATTTAAAGATCGGGAATACTAAAATCAAGCAGGTGCAGAAATTTAAATATCTGGGAAAGTGTTCTGACAGAGGACAGAAATTGCAACACTGAGATCTGAAGACATATTTGGATGGCCAGACACATTCCTAAAGTTAGGCAAAGTATTACAAGAGGGTTTCGTTGGTAAAAAAAGAAAAGAGTACTGAACTGCTACATGATACCTGTCCTCCTTTATGACAGCAAATGTCAGACAATCTCCTCAAAGATGATGAAGAGACTTGAGGCAACAGAGGCGTGGCTCTACAGAAGGATGCTAAGAATGCCATGTAAGCAACCATAAGGTTTTGGAGAGGATACAAAGAGGAAACTATACTTAACATCAGGAAGAGGCAACTGAAATTTCTGGGACACATAATGAGAAAGGAGAGTTTGGAAAATCTGCTACTCACAGGGCAAATAGAGGGAAAGAGGGACAAGGGAAAGCAATGCATACTTAACAGACTTAAGTGGATGGCAGAACAGGGTCTGAGAGAAATAACAAAAAGACAAAAACTTATTGTGAGCTACACAGGACAGAAGGAAGTGGTGAGCCATGATCAACTATATCCTGAAGGGACAAGGCACATAAAAAGACTAGATTGGCTGCTAGGTCTCATCATTTTATAGTTGAAAAGGTTAGATATAACCTTAACTTTTCTGCTAACAGTTTCTTCTCTCACACTTATTGCATGGAGAACTCTCTTCTGGCCTCTTGCTTTCCAAACAATCTTCAAAAATCTAAATGCAATGTCAATGGTAGCTTCTGTCTTCTTAAATCCTGTTCTTTATTGGCCTGTCTCCTTAATAATGTTTTTCTTTTTCCCATATTATGTAACACTCAGTAACTCCTTGCATCTTAGTGGCTTTATTGCCTTGCTTAGGGTAAAATGATTAAAGAAAAAAATAAATGTATTTGAAGACAGTCTAATGGTTTGCTCTAACAATTCATAGAGAACCCATTTTTCCACTTTTTTAACCTTCCTGTTGCTTTGGAAAATATCTTACAACTGTTGAACACCAAGTTTTTTAGCCAATTCCAATAGTGATTGCATGGCAGAAATCATTCAAAAGAGCTTGCAATTCTTGTGGTTTACAACTACATAGAGAAATTTTCCAAGTGAAATTTATCTTTCTCAAACTTCAGAAACCATTCCCAACATTTTTTTTAATCATTTAACTTCAAGCAATGCAATAAAGCTGCTAGGACACAAGAGGTTACTCAGAATATGAGAAAAACTGCTACTAACCTTTACAACTTCACACTAAATTTCGGTAAATTTTTGAATGGTGGGTATATTACTAGAACTGTAACTTTTAGGATTTTAGAGATATTGTTATAAAAGTTCAGTGCATTTGCATCATGTATGTAGAAAATATAGACATATTTTTTTTTACTGTACATATATAAAATTTGAAGAAATAAAATAAAAATCATGAAAACTAAAAAAAATATGATAGAATTGATAAAAAACAATTCCTACTCATCACATCATGAAAGCTTTGCATATATAAAACGGGGTTTGTTGTCCAGTAAGACAAATATGAAAGTCACTTTGTCAAACCTATCAACAAAAGGAAGGCCAAAAATACTTTCATTTCTTCATAGCAAATGTTTTTCCAGGCTGTGATTTGTGAGTTGGGTTTTTGCTGTGTCACCTAATTTTGTTTTCACAACATTTGTAGGTCCAGGAGTATGGGAAAACACTAGTAGCCACAGGTGATCGTATGCTTGTGATGACATAATTTCCATATTAATAAGTTATTTTTAGAAACGTACTTTCTATTTGAAACAAAGCTCTGTCACTCGGTGAACCTGTCCGCCCAGAGAACATCGAGAAAAGAGTATCGCCAGCAGACATGTACGCTTGCAGATTTGTAAAGCTTAAGGAGAGAGGACAATAAAAAAATCTAAATTTTTGAAAGATCAAAGTTGACTGGGAAGCAAGAAGCCAGAAGAGAGTTCCACAAGTGTTATACTGGAACACACCTATTCTATTGTTAATAGACTCTCCCACCTATAATAAGTACGAGTAGTAGCAGTCGCTAAGTGGCTCAGTGAGTTGGTGAGTCAGTCGATGTCGGACATTAAAGTATCAACCACCACAACTAGATTACTACATCATTAACTATTAATTCAAGTTCCTAACATTTTGTACGTCGAATCTTTTAGGACCAACTTAGTGAAATACAAGCCTCCACTGTGAAATCACTCTACAACAACAAGTGAGAAGTGCGATAGAAGAAACTGTTAGTATAGAATTTACATCTAGCCATTTCAACTATAAAATGATGAGACCTTGCCACCAATCTACTAAATTCACAGTCTAGGTAACATAAAGTTCATCAGAACAATTTCCATGAAAGTATTTATAGAGAAGCTACACTGAGGTGGTGGAAAAGGACTGAAGCCAAGATGCCAGGTCAGAACCAACAACATTGCAGATTCTTCTTTGGATTTTTATCAAGAATCTCTAAATATATAGCAAGAGCACCAGACCAAATGTGACAGCAAAATTCAAAGGATAACAAATAAATATGAAAGATAGATTCTGATGAGAAAAATTGTTTAGAATGACACAGTGAACCAACTTTCTTAGTTGCAGACTTAGCAATTGATTCAATATAATCTTTCCACTTTGTGTCAATTGAAAACCTTAATCCAAGAAGGGGCAATGAGTCAATTTCCTGGAGGTTAGCATCAGCCATGCTAATGGAAGGTAAAAAGGGTTCTCTCAAATGATTAAAAGAGAGCAGTTTAAGGCCATATCTTCAAGCAAACCAACTCCATAAACTTTATCAGTCAGCATCACTTCTGTTTCTGCCTTACTCAATTTGAAAAGGAACATGCATTATCGTATACATATCTTGGCCATTGATATTTTTCTTCACCTCAACATTCAATGAGTGAACACTGAATGCTGTCTTTCTACTCTGTATTCAGTCTCTAGTTTAATAAAAGAGATCTCTGGGAACTTTTGTGCACCAAATATCTCATCTCTAAAGTATACTGCTCAGTTATTTTATGTGGCTTCTAAACATTTAAAAATATCACAAAACTTAATTTCTTTAACTAAACAATGAATAAAATATTGCTAATTACTGAAAATTATAAATTATTGGCCTTGGATATTAAACTTTATTCACAGGAAACATTTTCAAAGCCAGTATTTCATGGGTTTAAATTTAAATAAGTCAGGAATGAAATGAATAAGAAAAAGTGCATAAGATTCTTTACCATCTGTGAAGCAACTGCTTTCCAATGCTGACATTCTGATTGCAGTCTATGAACCTGACTTCGTAACTGATTCACTTCATACTGAAGACTTATATTTTCACCAAAATCCAGTTCATCAGTACAACCTACAACAGAAAAATTTTCAGATTGTTAATTTTTTTTTCAAAAACAAAAAGTAAATTGAGATATAAATACATGGATATAATTGCACACGGCATTCCATTTCCTTAATGGCTATGAAACTTAAAAAAAAGCTACACTTACTAAAACTATTTTCATTATCAACATGTAATGACTTAATGATGGTAGCCACTAGAACTCACTAAACTCCAGGTAGGTCTTGTGATCTGTCAAGTCCAGAAGCACCTCCGCATAGTAGTGAGATCATATCCATCACTAGCTTTCTAGGCCTGTTGCATAGCTTACAATACCTGGCATTCTGTAGAGTTTACCCATTGGAGTGCTGACCAGGCTCAATGTTGCTTAACTTTGGTGATCAAACGAGAACCAGTGTTTCAATGTGATATGACTGTAAGCCCACTGACACAAGCATTTTGTTCTAATCCTAGAAATGAATGAACTTCAAACCTTACTGTTCAACACCTATTTATATTGTTTCAACATAGCGTTCCATGATGGAATACAAAAGTGAAAAAGAGACTGAGAACAATGCTGTGCAAATGTCCTTTACTCTAATTTAAAAATGTCAGATTTTATGTTTTTAATTATTGAGGGGGCAACTAAAATTACAAACATTTATTACTCAAGATCTATTCTTCTCTTTGTAAATTATAAACTATTTCTTCTATTCTTCCGGGAACAAAATAAAAATGCCTACTTCTGTAACTTATTTTAATTTACAGTTGTAGATTTAATTTCAAATGATACAGAATCATATAAACTTTTACAAGATGTTTAATTATTAAAACAGCTTATCTACAAAACTTTCCATGGTGTTAAAACAAGCCAAGGGAATTTTTGAATTGTTACCCACTTCTAAGAAATCCCTATCTAATACTGATAAGTACAACAAAATTTATATAAAGTTTTCATCACCCACCACCGAAGTAACATCTACTGAAGGCTGTTTTGTTTTTAAAGAATTTAATATACCTGTATAACCAGAATTACCAGGAGCTAATCTTTGAGGAGGTAAACATATTCTTTTTAAAAAGTCTTTTCTTAGATACCAGTGAAACTGTCAAATATTATTAAAGGCTTATAGCCACATCAGACTGAAATACCAGTTCTTGTATAATCACTGAAGTTAAGCAACATTAAGCCTAGTCAGTAACTAGATGGGTGATCACTTGGGAATATCAGGTGCTGTAATGAATAATGGCTCATAATTGTTAATCAGAGAGTTCCAATCCCAGTTGGGTTCATTATATTCACTTACACGCAAATACCCTTGGGAAAAGTATGAATTTATCTCTGGTCCTCCACTATGGGTTAATTGATGAGACTTGTTTCACTAAACCATTATTAACTCAAAAAAAAATTCTTACAATCTAAAACTATTTTCTGGCTTTAAATAATCTGTAAAGGGTTGATAAGCCATAGAAAAGGAAAAAAAGATATTATTAAAGAAAATCAAAACTAAGCAATGTAAACTATCATTATCAGATTCACATGCAAGTATAACATAGAAATATTTTGATCAGAAATTGTCATTAGAAAATTAAGTCCTCATAAAACAAGAAATCAACATAAAAAAATATTTAAATGTATTTTTGTAGATTTTCAAGTGGGCAATTATGTATACCAATAAAATATATACAATACTTATAACAAGCAGTAACCTGTGAAACTTTCATAATTTCCTTATGAATCACAATTCTTAATTTAATGATTAAATAAGCTCCTTCTGAGTTCTATGACTATAAAATATCCATAAAAATTCCCCTGTTGCATTGTTAAATATTTGAGCTTAATAACTTTAACTAAACTAGTTTTAACCTGTGAAAATTTCAGTTTTCCTACTTGAAATTCATCATAAATTTAAGTTTGAATAAACTTATGGTGAGTTCTAAGACAATAAAATATCCTTAGAAATTCCCCTATCGTTAAATATTTGAGCTTAACAACTTTAACAAAACATTGCAATAACAATCATAAATATGAATGATGGTCATTATTTTAAAATGAAAAGATTTGAAATAGACAACATTTTCCATTTCACTGAAACAGCATTTAAACAATTCTATCTTCCTTCTTTCTTTTATTTTCTTACTGAAACCAAGTAGTGTCTCTGATATGTCTTTTCCATCTTTCCACATGATCAAAATGGAATTGTTCATCATTTATGAGATGTTAAAAACTTCTATGTACACTTCTTTCTTTCATTTTCTTACTAAAACCAAGTCTTTTTTTTTTGGCTTTTCTCGTGATCAAAACAGAATAGTCTATTATTTATGAGGTATTGGCAGGGTGAATGCAAGTCTTCAAAATGCAATTTTTAAAATGAAAAGATTTGAAATTGACAACTTTTTCCATTTCACTGAAACAGAATTTAAACACTTCTATCTTCCCTCCTTTCTTTTTCATTTTCTCACTGAAACCAAGTGGTGTCTTTCCCCTCTCTTTCCATGCCATTAAAATGGAATAGTCCATTATTTAGGGGTATTGGCAGGAGATGCTAAACACTTTTATTTTCCCTTCTTTTTTTCATTTTCTCACTGATACCATCTTTCCACATGACCAAAACAGAACAGGAACAAGCACAATTATAATAGGATATTGCAATAATAATCATAACTATGAATACAGTTATTGGATTTCCTCTATTTTATACAGTGTGCCCAGTACAAAAAGGCAATAAATTCAGAAAGATGTGAGACAATCATTGAAAACTGGTGATGACAGACGTGACTGAAAAATTCAGGAAGAATTTCTACACATTTCATCCATCCCCATGTCAGATGTTCTTCTTTGAAATGCATGATAACTTGATGCTCAAAATCAGTGAGTTGTTTAAGCATACAAAAAGGCCAGAACAAAAAACAAAAGTTGTCTGCAAATAACCTTTAAATTTCAAGTCACAAGATCAAGCAGCACTTAATCAATCATAAATGAACCAATCACAGTTAAGTAATTATGCGAGAGTCAAATGATTATTCAAGGTCATGAATATTCAAGAAATCTATTCAAACTACATCAAGGACAGTATAACTCCCACCAAGTGTAAACCAGATTAACCGTCTCAATTCCAACAACTCTCTATAATTGGTTTTGTTGTTACTTGGCCTCCAAGTTCCCATGCACTCATTTAGTCTTCTGTTCCCCTTTAGTCAAAGTGGATACTGCTTAGAAGACTAACTTAAAAAAACACTCACTAGTTATAAAACTTGAGGTCTTTTATATGGATGTCCCAACTATAGTGTCACACTTAGTAATAGTATTAGTAGTGGCAGCAGCCATTCTTAAAATTGCTGACAAGCTTAAACTTTTTGGATCAAGTAAGAACCAGCAGGCATCAAAGATGCACTGTTGACTGACTGTAACCAAACCAAGAAAAGAATGTCATTCATGATGACAATGCTTAAGATAACAAATATCTAAATACCTTCAATAAAATTTAATGTCAGAGGAGTGAAAAACTTTAGAAGTTCAAGAAATCAGATAAAGTTGCTATTGTCTAACTTAAAACTTATATAGTAGAAAATAAATTTTTAAAATTCTTAAAAGTAAATGGACATCTGTCCTTTCTGTCTCTTGTCATCCATGGGCATACAACACTACTACAAATCCCTAAAGCTAGTATGGAGATTAATTTATGTATTGCTTGCAATTGATGTAGGAGCAAACGTGCTTAGGAAATCAGTAGGAAGAAAAATAGGAGCTATCAAAAGGTGAAGGAACTCCAAAAGTCAACAGTCAGCTACTTGGTATTTTGATAAAAATCACCATGGAGATGGTAATGGCAAACCACTCCATTAACCCTCAGAAGAATAATCATAGCAGATAACAGCATGAAGGGGGTCAGCTCCCTTAGAACTAACTCCTCACCTCATAAGGAGAGATATGTGACAGTGACTAACGGGTGCGATGGGTAAATTATCGCTATTTTATATTTTTAATTTTGTGCATACACATTGTTTGTTTTTGATGACGGCACAATATAGTAGGCTCAATTGGGCACAATCTGTGATAAAAAGAGCACCATGACACAATTCACTTCACCAGAAATTTGGAAATGGCATACTGTACTACTTGGAATCCATGCTGGACTCTCCAATACGAACATTTCAGAGTGTTTAGGTGTCAATCTGGGGACAGTGCAAAGAATTTGGAAAGAGTTGGATGAGTCTAATGGTGATTATGAAGGTGTTTGGAGTGATCACTAGTGATGGCAATGTCATACTTCCATTTATCTTCCCCACAGGGCCTCAGACTCAACACAGAGACCTACATCAAGCACCTTGAAGAGGTAGTGCTACCCTGGGTCAAGAGGGTGGCTGCTGGAAAACCCTATTTATGTCTGGCAACATGACTCTGCACAAGATGGAGAACACAGTCATGGTTGTCAGACAATTTATGCAACCACATCACCGCTTACATCTGGTCACCTAACTCCCTAGACTGCAACCTCCTTGATTATTATGTGTGGAGCACAGTTGAGCAAGAAACCAACAAAACTCTTTGTAACACCAAAAATGAACTGAAGGCAAGTATTATAGCAGCATTCACCAACTTAAACAAAGAGACTGTCTAGAAGAGTTTCAGGAGATTCCGAAGTCATCTGGTGGCCGTTGTTGAAGTCAATGGCGATTTTATTGAATAAATTTACTCTAGTATTTCAAGATGTATTTACCAAAATTACACAAAAATATCTGTTAAAATGAGATGTCAGTGTTATTTTTATTTTTGTGTAATTTAGAAAACAATTTATCCACTGCACCCTGTATCTGCAACAAAGATAAAATCATAAGCAGGACAAGGTATGTTAGGACACTGTACCAATGCAAAAAGTTAGAAAATGGAAAACCCAAATATTAACAATCTGGGAGTATATAAAATAAGATGGAAAAACATTTTATAAGCAACAATCCCAAAATCATATACTCAAGAAAAAAAAGAAATGAAAGAGAAGTTTGACTAATATTAGATAAAGACGAGAAGAAGTGTTTTTTGTTGTCCAAGCAATTGTCAGGATGATCAACTGCTTATGGGTTATTTAATGCTGAAATTTAATTTTCTTGGGAGCTTTGAAGTAATAAAAATATATGCTATTCTGCTTTCACAATTGAATACATGGTAGATGATACTCAGCTTTTGATCATATACATGTTTGTGTGGACATAATTACTAGAGGCAGTGATATGTGTGCTTTATGTTGTTGATTTTTTTTTAGTTATATTTTGGAATACAGGTTGATTGAAATTGTAGGATATTATGTGGATTAATGTTATGAAAGTTGATTGGCTGATTTTGTTTAGCGTATCAACTACTAAGAGTTATTTAATACTGAAATATAAATAATCTGAACACAATTTTATGACTTCAACTGAATATATTTTGAACGCAATTCTATGCCTTCAACTACAGATAAAATGTATTGTTGGTTATGTATTGTCAGTTTTATTTTATATAAAAATGGTATTGCTGGTATTTTTACAATAAAAATGTATTTTTATACTTTCATAGTGTTTCTGTTTGGTGGACTTACTATTTGCCCATAGCTTGGACCTAACAGATGTTACCACCTGGGGTCAGGGTGGACCTGTGAACAACAGCAATTAAGAGGTGGTTCCATTGTCCTCAAAACCTCTCCTGATCTCCTGATCAGAGGCCTTGCTGCCAAATGTAGTTATATAAAACATGTAGAATTCAAATCTGAAGTTAGATCAGTATTGGCCAAAATGAAGAGAAACAACGCAACAGGCTCAGATGAGATTGTCATAGAGATACTGGCAGCCTTAGATGATTTGGGAATTGATATTACTATCATGGTAAAATGCAATATATAACAGCGGCAAAATACTGAAGGAGATCTGTAAATCTTCATAGCACTGCCAAATGAATGCAAATTCCATCAGACAATCAAGTTGATGAGCCACATAAATAATCATGAGGATTCGAATCAACAAAACTCATGAACACTGGAACAAGAAATGTGATTTTTATGATCAGGATGCTATAAGTGAATAATGCAGAAAGATATTTATTGATGTTTCATAGATTACAGAAAAACATGGGATTCAACATGACATGAGTTTCTTGAAATATTAGGAAAGATTAATTTATACAGAAAAAATATATTAGGTAATCTGTAACCTCTTCTGGGAACAAACAGCTTGCATAGTGCCACTGCTAAATGCCATTAAAACATTAAGCCCACAATAACCACCTTATCCCTCCAGCTCTCACCGATTTGGCAGAATGTCAGAACATCTTTCAGCATCAGATTAATCTACTAGAGGTCCTGCCAGATGACATGCTTCCAGCAGCAGCATGGTCTGCCAGGAAGCTATCTCCAGCTTGCAGATGGTAAGTTGAACTGGTAGATGACTCTGGTAAAGTGGTCATCAGGTTATTGCAGGATGTGTCTAAGCCAACAAACACAGCACTGAGCAATGGTCTGAAGGATGCACGGCTGGGATGAGTTTAGTGAGTGCACAAAAATAAAAAGCGGACAATAGCAAGGATGCATTTTCTCATTGGATTTATTTAACTTGTACAATAATTTGATCCTAGAAGATCTACCAAAACTTATCGCTGCAATGGCCCCTTCATTCTGAAGTGCTCTTCGGGTGAGAGCTTCAATTCCATAATAATGTTGCTTTCTTCTTTCACTAGTCGTTTTTGGTTGAGATAAAAGAGAACTTCAACAAAGAGAAAGTGAACTTAGCTATTTTATTAAATACTAGCAGTAGAGCCCGATGTAACAGTAAGAGATAGATCAAGTATCAACCATCATAAAGACTGAAAAATAAAATTGACAAAGATTATTGTTTAAGATTGACGGACATGCATGTCTTAATTAGTTTTTTTTTTGTTTTTTGGGGTTTTTTTTACAAATTGGTTAAACCCAAACTCAAACAAAAACATTGTTTTCAATCGTTATGAGTCTACCGATTGAATAGAATTTTATTATAAACAATTGTCTTGTAAATGGAATTTTTAAAAGCATTTTGAATGTTAAAAATAAAGAAAAAAGTGTGCAAGACAATAAGAAACACTACCTGCCAAAAAAAGTGAAGTTTTGTTGAAATCGGTTGAAAAATGAAGGAAATCCGATCCCATATATAAACGAACACACACACACAAACAACCTGGGTTTTATAATAAGTATAACTTGATATGAGTTGTCCCCCTTTCATTCTGGCAACAGAATCGTGTTTTATCGTGTTTTCAAATTGATTTCATGCAAAAACAATTGTGTTTTTCCAATTTTTGGCGCTGTCAGAAACATTGCAAGGTAATTTTACGCAGTTCTGTGAAGTTTTGTTGAAATTGGGTGAAAAATGTAGGAAATCCAATCCAATATATAAATGTACAGACACACACACACAATCTGTGTTTTATAATAAGTAAGATGTCAACATGTACATTTCTAACTATCCAGTGGGGTTGCTCTCCCACTCCACTGGGAAGCAAGTTCCCAGACACAAAAGTACCACATCTACATTCTATGACAGTTTAGAGTCGACTCCAACAAAAACCTTTCTCTAGCTAATCATTCCTATGCTTGTTCAGCCAATCACAATTAACTTCCTTTGTTTGGTCTCTATATCTGACCTCAAAGGTCAAACTGAGGAAGTCAGAGCAAAATACACTTCTCTAAAAAAATAGTATGCTAAACTATTATTTAACATTATTGAAGGATATAACCTTAACATAAAATACACGGATGACACTGTTAATGGCTTAGAAAGAAGCCTAAAACAACTCTTAGACAAGGCAATAAAGAAAAAAAATATTAACTGTAAAAAGATAGAATGCATAATCATCAGAAAGAGGCAACTTAATGTGTGAGTTATATAATGAGGATATCAGAATCAATCAATTGTACAGAAATTTAACTACCTGGGTTGTATAGTAACAGACAACAGAAATCTGTCAGATGTACAGTAATAGTGAAAAAATTTGAAACTGAGTAAAGTATCATGGGATCAGAAAATGTACTTAGAAACAAAGAAAAAAGTACTGCACTGTTCTGTAATATCTAATCACCTATATGACAGTAAATGTAGCACAATTTGCTGACAAATGAAGAGACTTGAACTGACAGAAATGTGGTTCTACTGACAAATGTTGAAAATACTATGGACAGAGTATGTAAGAAACAAAGAAGCTCTGAGGAGAATAAGAATTACAAAGAAACAGCTGCTAACAATAAAAAAGAAACAGAAATTCTGGGATATATAATGAGGAAAGAAAGCTTGGAGAATTTAACACCCACAGGGCATAATAAAGGTAAGAAGAAAGCATAGGAAACAGCAAGTAACCTACTTGTCAAATCTGGGTAAATGGATGGCAGAACAAGGCCCACAAAGGCCAACAGGAGTGATAAAGAGACAAGAGTTCAACAAAAAAGGAAGTTAGCAGAGAACCATGATTGCCCATGTCCTGAAATGTTTAGTTGATTTTGTTTAGCAGCATATCAACCTCTATGGGTTATTTAGTACTGAAATCTGAATATTTTGAATGCAATTGTATACCCTCAACTACAGATAAAATGTATTGCTGGTAATTCTACTAAAAAATGTATTTTACTATAAATATATCTTTTTCATAAGAAAATGTTTTTTTATACTTTCATAGTGTTTTGTTTCTATTTGGGAGTTCACTATTTGTCCATAGGTGGAACCCTAATACCTTGGGTCAGGGTGGCTAAGAGGCAGTTCCATGCTCCTCAAGACCTCCAATCTCCCAATCAGAGGCCTTGCTGCCATATTAAGCTTATCGTTATACACAGGTCTAAGAAGAATAGAGGGTAGATCAGGCACAAGGTAGAATAATAAAGAGTCAAATGCTTCTTAGAGCTACAAGGGGAGAGGAAACTGAGGAGAGCCATGATTGACCATGTCCTAAAAGGATATGGTACATAAAAGAAGATTCCAAAGGACAGTTTTATGCATTTTAATGAAGATGGTTAATCACTGTTTAAGAATCAGTTAATTATATTTTTAAATCAACAACTTTTATTTTGAAAGGAAAAAGAGAAAATGCAAGTAGATGATCTTTACAATCTGATCCGAAATATTTTCAAATCAAATTTCAAAGGTTTGGAGATTTACCACTTAAAATACCTTGAGAAGATATTTCTATAAATAATAAAAAGAAATAAAAAAATCACATAAGAGATTGGTTTGGTTTATGTTATTTTACGGCATATAAATCTCAATAGGTTATTTAATGCTGACAAGATTTTTAGGACCAGTTCTATGAATAAAATATGTATTGATTACTGGTAAAAAATTTCTTTTCAAAAATGTATTGTTATTATTTTTTTTTTTTTTCAAAAAATATATTGCTAGTATTTTTATACTTTCATAGCTTTGCCCATAGCTGGGACCCTAACAGGTGCTAGTACCCCAGGTCAGGGTGAACCTGGGAACAACAGCAATAGGTGGTTCCACATTCCTCAAAACCTCCCAATTAGAGGCCTTGCTGTCAGATGTAGTTTATTGCCATATGTAGGACATCTCATTTGGCAGTAGGTACCTCACTGCAGAGGTGCAGTTGGCATATTCGAAAGCCCCCGCTGACAGGGTGAACACAAGAGAGACACTCTGAAAATGTCATGAAAAAAAGTTAGAATTTTACTGAAAAATGTACCAATGAAAATCTAATGCTTGATGGTGATGATTCTTAATGTCTGATAGAAAGTCTTACCTGGCCAATGACATTAAATTCTTCCTCCCTTACCTATTTGGCCATTCTGTTTATGATCATGTCTAATTTTGTTTTCTTTTTATTCTGTTCACAGATAATCATCTACCCACTGTAATAATATCAAAAGCCATCAATCAAGATGACTTTGACAAATGAAAAACCTTCCCCTTTTCGATTTTTAAGGATACACGATGTTACAATTTCAAAGATTTGACTGATCTTTGACAATGTCATTTGTGAGAAATAAAAAATAAATTAAATCAAAATGTTAACACTAAAAACAATTTTGTTTCTTGTGTATGTGTGTGCATTTTTTTTTTAATTCCTTTAAGACCAAATGCCATTCCATATGTAACTTCTCAAAATTAAACACATAAACATGTTATTTTGTGAATGAGTTAAATATTTTCTGTAAACAGAATTCTGGTTCTAGAGAGGAATCAAAACTTATTCATAAGCGAAATTAATGATTTTCTGCCATTTGGAACATGGAATATATACATGAGCATTTACAATTGTAAATCTGTTCAATGCTCCATAAATAAAATCTCTTCTCCTCAGATTTTAATGCAATACACGTAAGTTTCATTTATCATCTACTTGGTAAGCACTGTAATGTTACAGTGAACACAAAACAATTATTCCCTCATTAATGAGTTTTTGGGTTTTTTTTTTTTTTTTAAAAGATTATTGTTTTTTTAACCAAACCAAATTTATGAACAAAAGAGGAATTTTTTTTTTTTACAATGATGTTCAAGAGCCACTCGAGGTAAACAGTTATAGAGTAAGAGACACAGTTGATATGGATATATGAAAGAGATTGCAGATTTGAACAATCATCTAGTGAACACAAACAATTGCTCAGTAAACTATTTAAAAATATCAACCAATTACTTAAAATTTAAAAAATAAAAAATTCAATAACATTCTATATTTACATTTGATATCTACTGCCAGTAATATGCACAATATATGTAAACTGTAATTACTAAGAAATTCTACAAAAATTTTAATTGGACTCTTTTCTCCATATATATTGATTTTAAAGTTTTATTTATTCATTATGAAAATTAAATGATAGCATCATAGTAACAGGTATGGTCCCTTTGTTACCAATTTTTAAACCCAGTCCATCACTGATACGACTGCTGATAATAATATGGATACTACTAAATATTCCACATTATTTGACCATCATGCTACAATGTCTAACATATTTCTATTGAACAGGAGCAAAGGTTTATCTATTGTTTCCTGTTTATGATTGGGTTTCCAGTTCCTTCTAAAGTCTACTTCAATTCTATACTCCTAATGTTTCTACCGAAACTGAAATTTTATTTACTATTTTTTTTTTTCTCAATAGGAGTAGATAGATTCACCTATCATCCAGTTCACACTCCTACCCAGTCTTTTGAACAGAAATTGAGGTTTATCTCTTGATTCCTGTTTAAGATTAGGTTTCTGGATCATTCTAAAATCTTTTTCATTCTCTTTCACTCTCAGTAACACCTTGTATTTTAGAAGCATTATCGCTCTGTTTGGGGTGAATTGATTTTTTTTTAAAAAATCAATAGAAATAAAAGTGAGTATTTTGATTATGAATTTTTAAAAACAAAGACATGATTTTGCATTCATAAGCTAAAGCAATTTCTAATAAAGTAATGGATTTTTTATTTATTAATCCAACAGATTTTATCACTTTAAATTTTTAGTGCATATTCATATTTGAGTAGAACACTCCATTTTTTTTATTAAACAGTGTATTTATTTATTTTTGTCTACTGGCCTGAATATTTGAGAAGTCTTATTAAAGAAAAATATGTGCTCTGCAGCAGGATTTGAACCTGCATCCCTTTGGGCAGAGGTAATCATCATAAGATTCAACATGTGAATATTTAGGCCAGTAGATGAAAATAGAGCATCTATACAAATAAGAGTATCCACTAAACATAATGTTTAAAGAGATATTCATAAGTTGAATAAATGAAAATATCAAAAATTAATAATTTTTCTGTTCTATAACATGCAAGTCACTATAATAATTATTTTCAATTATTCAAATATTTTGTATAATTTTCCTACGCATGTACAAAGTATAATCAGCATTCTCTTTCTTAACAAAAGACTAAATCTAAAACTCAAAAGAATAGTCTGAATTTTTTTTTTTTTGAACTAGTTTGGTTTCCTTACCAGATTCTCTGTGTGAAGAACTGTAGTACACTGGAGCTTCTGTTGTCTCTTCTTTTTCTTTTGACACAATTGATTTGACATGAATTTCTTCAAGTTCATGATGCTTTTGTCTCAAAGACTGGTTTTCTTTCTAAAATTAAAAATATTAATCTATTAGTTACAGAAAAAATAAAAATAAAAAATTTCTGTGAGCAATGACAAAAATATAAACCTGAACAAACCCAATAGAAACAAAAATAATCATTTTGGCTTATATATCATACTGAAATGAAATAAGTCTACAAATTTATACAATCAACCATTTTTTCATTAAATAGACAATAGTAACAAATTTAGGCTTACAGCCATATAATGTTGAAACACCAGAGTTAAGTTAAGCAACACTGAGTCTGGTCATTACCTAGATGGGTGACCGCTAGGGAATACCAGCTGTAAGCTTGATATAAGGATAGTGTAATGGATAATGGCTTGGAATGAGAAATCAAAGAGCTGACTTCAAATTCCAATAAGGTTTGTCACATTCACTTACACACAAATACACTTGGATGATCACAAATTAAAAAGAGACATGATCACCCAAGCATGTCACATCCGCCCCTACCAACATGCATTTGACCAACATGGAAGGGATAACAACCCATTCCTCCATATGAATCTGGGGAAGGCCTACATCCAACAAAGGACCTTCACAGGCTGAGAAGAAATGCTTGATGACATGTAAAAAAAATAAAAAATATCAGAAAAGAGTGCTGAGAATTATATATCTGTCTATATTTCTGAGACAAGGTATTGTAATTATTTACACTATTTACAATGTTCAGACTATTGTCCTCATTTTTGTTGTCATATTCACAACGTTTCAGCTGTTATATGCTCCAGCTTTCTTCAAACTTTTTAAGTGTATTTTTTATCTTTTGATCATAATAAAATATACAGAATAATATAAATTTTGAATTTTTTCTTTAGCTAGTTTGATTTCTTTACCCAATTCTCTGTGTTAAGAACTGCAGTACACTGGAGCTTAGCTTTTGGAATTCCAATCAACGGTAGGTCAGAATGTACAACGGCCAAAAAGTTGTGAATATGACAATAAAGATGAAGACAACAGTCTGAACAGTGTAAATGGGGATTTTACATTGCCAAAAACATTCAACAAAAATTAACAAAAAACTGCATGTTTATAAAATGAATTTCAATAATTTTACCTCATTAGTTTCCCTTTTTAATGGGACAATTATGATTTTTGTTGAATATTTTTGGCAATATAAAATCCCCAGCATTCTCTTTTCATTTTTATTTTTTTGACATGAAAGTTTCTACCACAGAAACAGCTTTCAGAAAGCAAGTGATGTTTTTCATCAGTTTTAATATTCATGGCTAGGACCCACCATGCCACTTACATCAGTGAGAAGTAACTTCCACTTGAACAATTCCTTTTCATGAACCACTGCTCTGTGAAACCAACTCTCAAAAGGATGTTCCTTTGATTACTACAATCTTAACCTGTTGAAATCTAGGGTTAACCGTTATCATCCCCTCCTACCTGTATAAACTACCTCAAGTGGCCCCTAAGCCTTGTACAAGGTGAACCTTACTGTAAAGAAAAAAAAAAAAATCATGAAACATGTTTGTCCTTCTACATGCCACATCCCTTCAGGACATAGGCAACAATATCCACAACTTCCTATCCCTTGTTACCATTAGCAATTTTTTCAATTTTACTAATTTTACTAACCCATCCGCCATCTGCTTGCTGCCTTTCCCTATCTCTCTTGCTCACAATATGCCTTGTTAGGGTTAAGTTTACCAGTCCCTTTCCTCATTATGTGTCCAAGGAATTTCATCTCTCTTCCTGATTCTGAACATAATAAGCATTCTTTTTGTTGCCATTTCCTTTAAGACTTTCTCGTTGCTTACTCACACTGTCCATTGAATCCTCAGTATGATTCTGTAGAACCACATTTCTGCTGCCTCTATTTTTCTCATCACCCATAGGGATATTGTCCTGCATACACTGCCATATAAGAGAATGGATATCCCAGCAATCCAGCCACTCTTTTCTTTGTTTCTAATGACATTTTTCTGTTTTTCAGCACTTTGCTTAGATTTTGAAATGCCTCATTTGCTGGTCCAATGCATGTTTGGATTTCTGTGTCACATTTTCCATCTTCTGTTAAAACACTTCCCAGATATTTAAACTTCCATACTTGCTTCATGATGACATCTCCAATTTGTAACTCACATCTTGGATTTTTCCTTTTGCTGATAACCATACTTCTTGTCTTCTTGCAATTGATGGAAAATTAGTCTGTATAAATTTGTAGACTCTTATATAATATCATCCTGAAATGAAGTAAGTATAATTATTCTGGAGCAATATTCATTAGTTCCACCAGTTTTAACCTTCAGAGCTATGCAATCTACATCCTCATTTCCTTCATATTCCATTAGTAAGGAGGAAGTTCTACACAAACAGCTTCTTCCTATGAACTACTTCTTCGTGGAACTGACACCCAAGATAATGCTTTCCTGACCACTACAATCTTTACCTCTTCAAGTCCAAAGTTAACCATTATTATTCCCACATTTCCTCATAAACTGCACTTCTTACCTCTCAAACAACTTCTTTCAGTAAACCTCTACCTTGAGTGGCTCTTGAGGCTTATACAGGGTGACCATTAGTTAAAAAAAGGTAAACACAATTGTAATTAAATGAAAAGATATTTCTATTTTCATAACTGCTACAACAAATAAAGAAAACTGAAATTGATTTATACTGTAGAATGAACAAAATTCATCTTCTTAGCTAATTGATTAAATAAAATTCTTGTATGATTTTGATGAGAAATATTTCAGTTACCTCCTTTTCTTCCAAGACTCCTCGATATTCTCTGGATATTGAGTTAATTTGCAGTTCTGAACTTTCTGCTCTCTCTTCAAACTCTTTATTGAGTCGCTTAAGCCAATCATTCTGAAATTGGACAAATCATACTATATGACCATATGAATTAAACACACAAAATCTCTCTCTCTCTCTCTCTATATATATATATATATATATATATATATATATATATATATGGGACAATGGTATATAATTTTTTGTATATCAAGAACAGTTTTGAAACAAAAGATGTATGACAAACTGTATGCATCACAAAAACCCATTTCCATATATATATATATATATATATATATATATATATATATATATATATATATATATATATAACAAGAAAATATAGTTTTAAGGCATCTTACATTTATGGGTTAAAGTGCTCAATATCATGGATAGAGCATAGATAAATATAAAAGTGGACACTAAAGTCAACACCTAACAGTCGAAAGCCCCTAGAATAATTCAAAAGATATAACCATTACTGACCACCAAAATAACCAATAGAATAATACAATAGACTACCCACAATGCATGTATATATAAATAGTCAAGCAAAAATACAACACATACAGCCTGACAATTGCACTTAGCATGAAACAGACTGTTGCCTCTGGGTGTTGACTTCAATGTCTATATATATATATATATATATATATATAGGTAGGTAATGAAATGTTTGGTAATCCCAAGGATGATGTAATCCAGAGAGCTCAATGCAAAAACAGAGTGAACATTAGTTCAATTAAAAAAACAGACAACTTTTAAGGATCCATCAATTATATTTTATTTCCCCAGGAAAGTGATTTTTCCTGGCTCCTCAGATCACATTTCCAAGCATAAAAGAAAATGGTTTAAAATATTTTTTTTTTATACAAGCTTTTGAGGGTTAGTTTTAAGTTGATGTAAGGTGATAGAGAGAGGGGGGAGGAGGATGATAGATATGGTCGAAATTAGAGAAGGAAGGGAGAGATAGGAATAATTTTAAATTATTAAGATATTTAAGAGTATGGGAGATGGGGTAAAGAGAAGACACTTGACCTATTTAATAAGTTATCTCACAGGAAAAGGAAAAGAAAAAGTCAAAGAAAAAAGACAAATAGAAAAAGTGAAGAAAGAGATAAGATATAAAAGAAAGCAAATGGGGAAGCATGGGTGGAAGGAAAAAGGGGAGAAAAAAGAAAAGGAAGAATAAATTAACATATATAGGCATATTGCAGTTAATTTCAAAAATATAGATTAATATAATTTACAGTTAACACTTGACATTATTTTAAAGAATTACAACAAAATAAAATAGAAAAAAATAATATGAATTTAAAATAAAAGAAAAAATATTAATATTGTTAATATTATTAATAAGAACTAAGTTAAAAGTAAAAATTAATATTTAAAATCTAAAATTTAAAATTCAAAACAATTTAAAAATTTCAAATAGTATCAAAAAATATAATATCGAAAAACATATCAAAAAGAAAATTATTAAACATAATAACAAGAATAATGTTGTTTAGTAATGTTGTTTGTTATTCTAATGGAAAATTATGCAAGATAAATGAAAGGTTCACACACACACACATATACATATATTAAGACATTTTATGTTTATACATTCTTTTTATAGATACAAATATTTAAGTAAATGCTGTTTATAATAAACAGTATTAAACATTTACCAGCCTGAATGTCCAAGAAATTTTCATAGAAAATATTCTTCCTTCGACAGGATTCGAACCTGTATCCTATATGGAACTGTCATATAGCCTGACGTGCCTTTTAACCGATTCGGTCACAGATGATCGTTTGGTTAGCAAGGTCAAATTTACTGCTTTTAAACTTCAATCATCCATGAATCTCTCACATACATTCATATCTGCTCATGGCTTATCAAATGTAAACAAATGACGTCACACATTATAAAATGGACAAAGTCCGACAATTATTCCGGCCAGTAAATGTTGTTTAATACTGTTTATTATAAACAGAACATTTACTTAAATATTTGTATCTAAAAAAAGAATGTATAAACATAAAATGTCTTAAAATAATTGTCGGACTTTGTCCATTTCATAATATTTTTAAAAATATTGGTTTTTACTGTTGTTTTTCTTTTGCAAAAGTCAATAGACACACTTAACAATGGACTCAATATTCAAGTATTTTATAATCAAGTATTTCATCTGTAGTTTTACAAATGTGTACATATCTTAAAGACATTGAGGACACAAAATTAACAAGGATTTCTATCAATACAAAAAATTGTAAGACTCCAGGGTTATAATTCATTGACATATTAATGAACAAAGAATGTATCTTTCTTGAATGGGAATAAAGGTCAAAGAATGGGGCTATTTTATAAAGAAAAAAAATGCTGAGTTAATACCAAATTATCTTGTTTGATTAATGAAATTATTCAAACAAAATTTGATATTAAAGAAAAATCTTTTTCTCACAGATTTTTAGACCTTCCAAATTTTCTCCCAGGTTCCTCATAAGTAAAAAAGGTGAAATCTCACAAGCAACAATGGATCTTTTTTCAGGTTTTCACTAAATGAATTCACAAACAGTTTAGTTTTCTTAAATAAAACAATATTTGAGAGTAACTATTAGTAGTTTCCAACACAAACGTTTTATGCATAAAATTTAGTTATACATACTTCAGATTTCTGTGCTGCAACCACAGCTTCTAATTCTCGGATTTTTCCTTGTGCAAGATGCAATTCAGTAGCATGATCTGAAAAAATAAAAAATGTATCAAATAGAAATGGAGTTTAATAAAAGGATAAAGCACCAATTTTTCATATCTATGATTACAATGTTTCAAACACCAGCCTCTCTTATCAAGGTTACAGGGCAATTCAAACATTACCCTCTCTTCATAATGATATATGTGACTTGCATTAGGTGTAAAAAACATAAGCCTAGATAATTTTTTTTCTCAGAAAAACAATTTCAAGAAAATATTATCTTTAATGGAAACAGAATATAAAAATTTTAAAATACTGTCACTAAATTAAGATTTTCTAAAGAAAAAATAAAGAGAATGAATAAAAAAATGGTCTATGAAACAGTCACTCTTATTATTTAGTAATTATTGTAATAAAACAAAAAGAAACAACTATGAAAATTTCTGGGATGATGAGTTATTATTTACATGCAGTCTACTGTCTTCATCTTTGTTGTTGTTATCACAACATTTCGGCCATTGTGGTCTCCAGCCTCCATCAGGTTTATGTCAATCTAGGTAACCAAAAGGGAATTCCGAATTGAACCCTTTATTTAATCTATTGGGATAGACTGCTCTCATTCCATTGCTCATGGTGAGGGATATTATCTCATTCTTATTTTAGTACTGCTCAGTTATTGCTCATGCATTTCCACTGAGTCCAACTATAAAAATGCTTGGATCAAAATGGGAATTTTCAAAAAGAATCTGAATCATCTCTGAGGAGTGGGGGTGAACAAATACTTAAACAATTCCCCTGATTCTTTAAAAAAAAAATTTTCTTTATAACACACTGTCATATAGGAATTAAAGTTTCACTGCTGACACTTGGGTTTGAACACGGATCGCCAGAGAGCAAGCACAGTCGACTTCATCTTGAAATAATTAGATCAGGTGACAAATAAAGGAAAAATATATATATATGGGAATTAACAGCATCTGACCGAGTATTGTTTAAAGGCGTTACTATTGTTGTATCCGTGATTTACAAAGTCTCTCCTACAAACAGGCATTACAAAACAAACACACACACACAAAAATGCCCAGAATAGTTGATTTTATTTTCAAAGTCACTTGATATTTTCCAAGGTTTAACATCATAAACTAGTTCTCAATCTGAACAGAATAAATGTCACTTTAGTATCAAGTGACAATCAATTCTACCTCAGACCCAATTTTACAAGAAACAATTTTTAAATCTACCTATATGTCAATTTAAAAAAAAAAAAAAAAAAAAAAATTTATTCATATAATTATTCTCAAACTTAAATTCTATTTCAGTCAGTTATGTGCCATACATGATACACACTTAGGTGATCATGTATCTTTCAATACATGACTGACAAAGCAGATGTTTTTCTGCAGTAGGTTGCCATTTCTTTCTGTGGTAAACCAGTTGCCATCCAAGGCTATAGAACCTGGTCTGTCCTGCTATTTACCCATAGCTGGGGGGAGAAGAAGAGGATTCATACCTTTCCCGAGAGTATTAGTGACTGTAATGGATTCGAGTGGAATTCAAACTCGGCTCTCGGATTCCTCAAGACACTATCCATTACTCCACCGTCTATTTACATATTTTTTAAAGACATAACTAGTGATCTTATTTAAATTATTGATGATTCTATTTAAATATGATCATCACTCTAACAATTGATGATCATATTTAAATTCTTTTTAAAAATATTCAGTTTTGCATGATTTAACAGAAAATTATGAAATTTCTAAAACATACATCACAATAAATAAAAAAAAACTGTTCCAAGATAATAATTAACAAAGGTATTTAAGAAAGAATAATGCTTCATAATAAACTGACACTATTTCATAAAAAATAAAATAAACTAATTGTTATATTCCATGCTAATAAGAATATATACTTGACAAACACAGTGAATAAAATAAAGGTAACAGTTATGCACAAGGTCATCGCAAGTCAATTAAGTAGTGAGTGTGACTATTGAAAGGTCAATAGTTCTCGTATAAGTCTGAGTCGTACTCAACAGATCCCAGCTAGGATATTTAGCTACCCCACCACGACAGTTGCATGTGGCACAAGGCCAGTTTAATGTGGGTTCTCCGAGCCCGTAGGCTCAGCCAAAAATATTCCCTTTTGAACCCGTATAAACTGGTTCAGGGTCAGTCTACCTCCCCGAACAAGACTCTGCCCTTTCGGCGGAGCCGCGTCCAGGTTCCTCTCTACTCAGAGGCAGAGAGTTCGACTGTTTAGCTGGAACAGATCACAGCTAGTGAGATTTACCCCCGACCCCCATGAGGGTTACATATGGCACAAGGCCGGGTTAAACGTGGGATCTCTGAGCCCGTATGCTCGTCCAAAAATATTCCCTATTTGAATGCGTATAAACAGGTTCAGGGTCAGTCTACCTCTCCGAACAAGACTCTGCCCTTTGGCAGAGCCTCATCCGGGTTCCTCTCTGCTCAGAGGCAGATAGTTTGACTGCTTAGCTGGAACAGGTTGCAGCTAGTGTCTGTTGACTTACAGATACTTATAGGTAGTTACTACCGATAGTGTAGTCATTCATAGGGGTGACAGTTTATTCCATTACATCACTAATAATAGTAAATATAAAAATGTACAAAACTTAATTTCTAAATTGTAAACATTACACAAATCTTTCTAAAAACCAAAAAGTAAGCAATAAGATCACAGTGCATCAAATTTTTAAGGACTAAAAATCTGCCTGATTTTATTTCAGGCAAATTATTTTCTCACAAGGGTTTTAATAAGAAAATTATCACTTCTGCAAACATACAATTCTTAAAAAATATACATTTTACCAAAACCCCCTCCACTCATGCTGAAAAATCCTTGGAATTAAAGGATTAGTATATTAAAAAATGCAAAACCTTACAACAATCATAGCAACATTTGTCAACAAGAAAAATTAGCTGTAACATTTCCAGAAAAACCTTTTGAACCAGAGATAAAAAAATTATGACCCATTGTATACATACTAAGAAGTTCCATTTGAGTTCATTTGAAATGGTATAAAAAGAACAATTAATCCCCCACCAATGTTTTCAATATACTTGATTTCCCCTCTTCCACACTTCACATCATGTGCTTATTCATTCATTTTTTTAAAAATATAGTTTTTTTTTTTTTTTAAAAAATACTGTTAGGAAATCAATAGACTGAAATTGCCTTAAGATACCAAAAGGTTGAAACTGAGGTAGTGGAATTGGCTGATTTCTTAATTTTATATATATATATATATATATATATATGAGAAAAAGAGAGAGGATGATTCAGATAAAATCTTTAATATGAATGCTTCTAACTTGACTAGAAATTTATTGAAAGCATATATATATATATATTTATATATATATTTTAATGGATATTTGGGCAGTAATCTTTCTTTTAAAATCTTTCATTAAATACGTCAGACAAGGAAGATTTAATTAATTTTTTTATTTAGTTTTTCCAGCATCCCTATGTTTCTCCATTTTATAGGAATCAGGGAGTACAGAAATTTTCCATAATTTTCATTGTCCCAAGCACTTTCAGCCACTTCTTTTCATTTTCAAGGAGGTTTTGTTTTGGTATTGTTAGTTTTTCCTCATATTTTGACAGTTTAAGTTGTATTTTATTTTTGTATTGTTTTGAATAGGAGCATTCATTCCGAGCCTTCAGGTGTTGAACACAGCTGGTATTCATGTGAGCGTTTTTCTATTTTTAAAAAACTTTTAACCCTCCATTTATTTCCACTGTTCAATAAGGTGAGGAGGATAGTAGGGAAGAGATGTTTGATATACAGGACCTCTCTAATAGTGAGATGATTCTGGTAATCTGATTTATATAGAATTTTAGTGTTTTCGACCAGAATTTTTCTTGAGGGTTCTTCTAAATTGTGGATTGATAGATCTTTATTATAGCACTTTGATCAGGCATCTACTCAAGGAGGTGGTAGTATGTCCAATATAGGTAATATTTGTACTGAGCAATGAAATTGATGCACTATATCAGTCATCGCTAGTTTAGATTTGATGGGGTTATTTTGATATATTTATATATATTTTACACTGAATTCTTTTTTAAAGGTTTTTACTAAATTTAATAACAAATTGTGAGGGAATATAATTTTTCTTATAAAACTTCAAAATCCATGCAATTATAAACCACAAGCAGGTAGCAAATAACTAAACAAAAAACAAAATTAATGTCATGGTATTTAGTGTTGAGCAAATATATGATTTTGTTTGTTATTTAATAAGCAAGAAAAAAACAATCTGGTTTGTTACAGCATTTGAGTTGTACTGAAAGTTTTTCAGGCTCATACTGTTCTCAAACTTGAGTTGCAGTACAGCTTGACAGAATAGAAAACACAACAATAAAAAATACATTACAGTTTCTTTTTATAACTTAAACTAGAAAACAATGCATTCAGAAGAAAAAAAGTATAATCCATTTATCTGATTTCTAAAAATCTTCTGACAACAAAAGAATGAGTGTGTTTCATTTGATTAAAACTGAAAACTTTGAATGCCAGGCCATTTGAGGAAAATGATAACACAGATGACTCTTTTTCTCCAAAATAAGGTCACAATATACACTGAAAAACTGACTACTGTATATATTGATACACTGAATGGTACAAGTACAAAACAAGTGGTGGTTGTATGTCAATAATAAAATATCTCCAACCAGTTTAAAAAAGAAACAGTTTTCAATCTCAATATAATTTAAACACTGGCATTTATTAATTTCATCTCCTTTATACTTGTTAAGACAAAAGGAGCAAAAACAGTAGGGAAAAAATTAAGTGGTAAAACTAAAAAAAAAACCTATTTGAGAACTACAAAGTTTGTTCAAAATTATTTGTCTATTTTGAATATCGTATGAATTTGTTGCACAACATGAATATAATTTGGTAATCAAGTCAAGGGAACCTTACTGTACATGCATAAAAACACCATTGAGAAAGTTTTCTGGTATGATTCAGATAAAAACTTTGATATGGACGCTTCTAACTTGGCTAGGGATCTATTGAAAGCTACCAATGTTTTGGAAGGCCTTTAACAAGTACAACACCTGAAAATGTTGAATGTATAGAGACTGCAGTCAAACAGAAACTGTCAACTGACAATGGGAATTAGAAGAGATAAAAGTTGCCCTATTCAGCTATTTTGAATATCTGAAATGACTATTTTTCACATCTTATGCAAGGGATTTTAGTAATACATAGCATTATGTAGGTCTGTTAGCCCAATCCAGATTTAGTTTCCTGGGGGTTCTTCCTTTTCCAAAGCAGAAATTGTAGTTGAAGGGGTTTCAAAGCACAAACAAGATTAAGAAGAATGCAAGGAAGCAGCTGATGGGAATCCATAAAGAGATCTTTTCAGAATGTTTTGATCTTTTCCACCTTAATTTTAGTTTCTTTTCATAGGAACTACTGTCATTCTGTGGCCATTGGTAAACAGCAGAGATTCAAATAAAATTTAAGCTTTTAATGAGATTCTCATCCTTTTTTTTTTTGTAGAAATGCTGGAAACAAAAAGGATGCAAAGAAAATTGAAATTTCTAGGACACATAATGAGAAAAAGGTGCTTAGAGAATTTGATACTCATAAGGCAAAAAGGACAAAAGAATTCAGTGAGTAATATACCTAACAAACTTATGTAAATGGATAGCAGAACAAGGAGTGAAGGGAATGGTGAAAAAACAATCTTTACTAAGAGCTAAAAAGATAGAAAGTTGTGGAGAACCATGACCACCTACATACTGAGGGGACATGTTATATAGAAGGTAGAGTAGCTGTTAACCTAAAACACACTTCCCAAGTCCCACTGAAAGCTTATTTCTAATGTCCACTATTCACTTTAGAACTCTTTTGTTTAATGGCATATAAACTCCTCATGGGTCATTTAATGCTGAAATTTAATTTTCTTGGGAGCTTTGAAGTAATAAAAATATGTTATTCTGCTTTCACAGTTGAGTACATGGTAGATGATACTCAGATTTTGTGCATATACATGTTTGTGTGGACATAATTACTAGAGGTAGTGATATGTGTTTTTTTATGTTGTAGTTTTGTTGAAGTTATATTTTGGAATACAGCTTGATTTCTTTAAGAATTTGTAGGATATTATAGGGATTAATGTCACGAAAGAGTTCTTTTGTGTTGGTTGTTTTGTTTTTGGGTTCACTATTTGATCATGGCTGGGACCCTAAGAGGTGCTACTAATCCGGGTCAGGATGGACCTGGGAACAACAGCAATTAATAGGTGGTTTCATGCTCCTCAAAACCTCCAATCTCCCAATCACAAGCCTTGCTGCCGGATGTAGTTTATCATCAAACTCAGAACAACCTTACAACTGTATAATGATAACCAAGTGATTATGATGAAAAGCTACTGCGATTAACATTAAAGAAATATGAGTCAGAAATGAATATACTCATTTTATCTACTTATTTGGTTACTGTTTCCGTCTAGCTGATCATGACCTGCAAGTCAACATAAACCCTTAAGCAAAACCAATGCAGTTGGAATCTATTAGAGTAACAGACTCTTTGTATTCCAACTCTTTACATTCTCATGGTTTTTTTCCTGTTTCTTCAAGTCTCTAGTGACTTCTAGCCTATGAGCTAGTGTTTCCAAAAAGCAGCAGTTGTGGAGAAATACTGGGAAATTTATACTCAACTAACTCGTAACTTAATAATTAACAATAAATGAAGAATATTGTTTGCAAAATGACTTAAATCAGCGTTAGTAAACTGAAGTGCCAAAAAAATAAAAAATTAGAAATAGCAGTATGCTGGATGGTTTTGCCCTACTTCGCTTTTAGAAATGGATTTAACCAGATGATACATGTGACATAATAGGTAAAAAATGACAGTGTATCTATAGTAGTCATGAGATGCAAACAGGATTTAACACCATTTGATCACAAAATGATTGTTGAGGTTAGAAATATTTTTCTCAAGCAATAATAGCAAGGGTATACCAGAAATATGTAAATAAGCAGCAGATGAAATCTATAGGTGTCTATATATGATACAAAAACAGGACCACAAAAGCAGATATCCTGTAGTGCAAAATCACATCCCAATTCAACCCTGCAGCCACACCCAACAAACAAAATAGTTATTGAGAGCCATAGAACATGTGCAGATAGATATAACCATGCAACAAATCCAGAAACTTGTAAACTTCATGCCACATCTCATAGCTGTCATTATTCAAAGGAAGTAACATGTTATTAAGTAGCTGTCTATTTTATCATTTCATGTTATATACAATTTGTAGTTATTGTTGAAAAAGTGATATTTTATTTTCAAGGAGATAAAAATAAACGCAAATGTAATTTAAGTTAAATTTTATGAATTTGTACCCAAACTCCTTTGTTTAACAATAATATCTGTCCTGGCACAAACAAAATTTTATCACATTTACTATCTTATATTGAGTCGCTACACTACACAGGGTTGCACACAAAGCCTTTCTTGGAATGTTAATGTTTCAAGGGCGTTAAGTGTGTAAGTATGAATCTTCAAGATTGGATAAACTAGAAGATACTTCCTAGTTTGTAGTTTCACAGTGACATACTTGAGTAGTTGACAGAAGGTCTGCATTGATGCTTTTCTGCAGGATACCCTAACCCATAATGGACAGTACCTGTCTTATTTTTAGATAGGTGATGAAAAAAAGAAAAACTGAGGAAGCTTAATATATGTCTTCCTTATTTCTGACTGTCAGGACACTAACAAAATGATCATGTTTGATTATGTACAGTTGAACATGATCAGTGTGTCATTTTGCTAAATCTCTTGTCAATGGCTTCAAAAACTCAAGATTCAAAATGGTTCATCTTCCAGAGTGAGGCTTATTAAAAAGATCAGTCATCCTTTTTCTTAACAATCTGATAAGAAAAGCAGAATTTTTCCACCTTTCTATCAAATCAACCTTCTAGAGAAAAGATAAGCTTATCAAGCAAATAGACTTTCACTTTATATCTGGCAGGGCACAAGCTGACTTAAATATTAAAGTTGTTAATTTCTTGTCACAAACCGTAAACTTGTCTTTTAAACTCCAACTACAAAATATGGTATCAGTTTTCCATTATTGAAGTCAAGCTGGACATAAATAAGTATTGAATACTTTAGTTGCCTTAATCCCTGCTAAAATTGGTTGAATTTCCTGCCTATAAATTTTATAGATTCTTTCTACAGAATAATATTTTTAGCTTCAATTTTACATCAGTAAACACAATAATCTTAAAATATGCTAGTTTGCAGGATCATTTTGTAAAACAATGAAAAATAATTAGAGCATTTCCAAGACTTTTGAGTGCTATTCTGAAATATAAACTATGTAATTTTTCTAAGAAGCAATTCCATATTAAACAACAGAAAAAATTCCTGTCTCAATTCTTTTTAGTTGATAAGCTGGAAGTATCTATAAAAAATAATCCACATATTGTATATGCATTTATCCATTAGAACATTTCTAAAGTCCTCATGACAAAATAAACAGTTATAAAACTTTTTACAGTTTTTCTATATAATACCATGGCCTTGTGTCAGATTTAATATATCTCCAAATGAACTTATATGAAAATATAACAATGTAACATCTGGCACTTGGACAGGGTCCCAAATGTGATCACTGAATAAAATTCCCTGATTTTGCAATATCGTATAACAGCATTGCTGTACTTGGTGCAAAGCTAAACCAATGAATACACAGAAACATGCATTTTTTATTCAAACTTTACGAATCCTATAAATGTATATATTACATAAATAACATTTAAAATTTATTTTCAATATTAAAAGGTATAAAATAAACATGTCCTTCAAGGTATGTCAAGTTGCATTAGAAAAATCCCTGATTTACCTGATATTAAACTAGAATTCCCTGAAAATTCTTATTTTTCTTAAAAAAGTGATGATTTTTTTCCCAATTCCCTGATAATTCCACTATTTCTATTTTCCAGGTCGTCTGTGAATCCTGTCAGAAGAGAAAGATTTAGAACCTTGATCTCTGGTTCATTTGGCACATGTCTTACAACCATATTACACTGAAACACAGGTTCGTGTACAATCACCAAAGTTAAGCAACATCAAGCCTGGCCAGTACCGAGATGGGTGACCACCTGAGAATATCAGGGGCTGTACAGCTGGATATGCAGATGGTGTAATGGATAATGGTTCGGAATTGGAAATCAGATAGCCGAATTCCAATTTTAGTCAGTTTCATTATATTCACTCACATGCAAATACCCTTAGGAAAGGCGTGAATCCACCTCTTCTCCCCACCAGGTATGTGTTAATTAGTAGGACTTGTATCAGTAAATAATTATAATCTCCAAAATGTTCTTACAATTTCAAAAAAAATTGCTGGCTTTAAATAACCTGTAAAAGGTTGATAAGCTATAGAAAACAAATCAATCAATCATTTGATATGTGTTGTCATAAAAAGTACTTGCTATGACTCAGGTAAGATTTTTATACAAAAAAAACATCAATAAATTTTGATGTTCTTTTAAAACTACTATTGTCTTAAATGAGTACTGTATCAGTGAAATAAACATATAATCTTCCCAATGAAACTATTCAGAAATGATTAAATGAATTCAATGACAGATATTAAGTAGCTATTGTCAAGTGTAGAATATTAACTTTAAAGCAAAATGAATCCCATCAAGCTGAATTACATGGTCTTGATTGAAAGTAAACTATAACAATGAAAATTCTAGTATTGACCACTTGTAATAGAAAGTGGTATTTGGTTCATTGCAGATTTAAAAAATGCATTTTCAATGTTCTTTGAAAGTAATTATTTTGTTGTCACACATTGATCTAACCAATGGAAATTCTGTTCTTGAGGCATGGTGTCAACAAGACTCCTCATAGAGTAAATGACAGGAGTTTTTTTTTTGTTGTAAGTCTACAATCTTGATCTCAAGTCCAATTTTCCAAAAGTGCTTTTTCAGTGTTCTAGATGGTGTTCCAAGTGAACACATTACTATAGGAATTACTTCTACATTCATGCTCGATAGTTTCTTCAGCTGCCTAGCCAGATTCTGGTATTTTTCTATCTTTTCAATTTATTTGGAATCTACTCTTGTATCATATAGAACAACAAAATCAATCATTATTCCATGAATTATTCAGACTAGTATCCTTATCTTTGTTGTATTCAACTCTCCAGCCTTCCTAGTGTTGTCTAAAGTTCTCAGATGAAGTATTGTCATTATTCCATGAATTATTCAGACTAGTATCCTCATCTTTGTTGTATTCAACTCTCCGGCCTTCCTAGTGTTGTCTAAAGTTCTCAGATGAAGTATTGTCATTATTTCATGAATTAGACTAGTATCCTCATCTTTGTTATTTAAATCACTATATTTCAGTAAATGTCTTCTCCAACCTTCTTCAAGCAAATGTTATATCTAAAAAATCTTTTGACAAATTTGAGACTAATTCATAAAATAATAGCATGTTTAAATTGCTTGCATTTCATTTATAGAAATTTCTTTCTTGCCAATGACTTATCTTTTAATGTTGATTTCTCTTCTCCATAAATATCTCTACTTAGTTTAAACTCAACCTTTCAAGAAACATTTTGTAGATGAAAAGATTTGCGGTAAAACTACAACCACCAGATTTCAAAGAAAATAAATTTTTGCCTAGATTTATATTTTGGTTTCAAAATAAAAGTGATACTCTATGCAAGAACATAAAAAAGTTTTTATCTATGAAAAAGAATTTAAACTAAACATTTTTGCTATTTAAAAAAAATTGTGGCAAGTGATGGAGACAATAAGGAATTTATTCCAAATTTCTTCACTTTTAGAGTTATGTTGTTTCTTTCATTTTTTTTTTCCAGATGTTACACACAAGATTTAAAATATTGTTTGGACTATTGTTCTCATCTTTATTGTCATATTCACAACATTTCGGCCGTTGTACACTCTAGTCTTCTTCAAGTGATATATGTTGAAATTTCAAACCAAACCATTTATTTCGGCCACCAGGATAGAATGTTCTAGTTCCACGTACCATACCATTTCTGGACATATATTTTGTTCACCTCTGCTGTGGCCAGGTATTGAACTCACAACTCTTTGGGTCAAATCACTGGATTACTTAAACCAACACTTTTCTATGTGTCCTTGAGGACTGGGACAATCTACCCCGGTGGATGAAATAAAGGGTTCAGTTTGAAATTCCAACGTATATCACCTGAAGAAGGCCAGAGCGTACAACATCCGAAATGTTGTTAATATGACAATAAAGATGAGGACAACAGTCCGAACAATGTAAATAGTTACAATACCGCATCTCAGAAATATAGACACAAAGATTTCAAAATTTTGTTTATCAGAGCCTTTAAAAGTCAAAAATAAATTTTAAAAACACCTTCTTATGTATGTGATTTACAAAAGTGAGGTGAAGTTTGTTAATACTACCATGTTTACTTACCTTATTGCCAGACTATAAATACTAGGCTGGAAAAATGTTTGTAGCATTTTTCAATAGGTGGCATTTGAAAACATGTTTTCTTTTTCTGTTTTAACATATGACTGACATTTATGACATATACAAATTCTGAAAGGTGACATTTTAACATGTCTGATTATATGATTCATGTGTCAGTCAAGTATTTTAAATGTTTTCACATTAAAAGTGAAAAATGAAGGAAAATGAAATGCATTTGATGCTCATTCATTTCCAAAGGAAAAAAAAAATATATAAACAGCAAAACATGTGTGCCATTTATGGATATGGCGACACATCTGAGATTCTGGATCAGAAATGGAAATTATGATCTGGAAAACCATGAATATTCTGGCAGACCTCAAGTTACTAATGACCAAATTGAAATACTGATTAAAAATAATCCATATCACATGATATGAGGCATCATAGAGATACTTATAAGTGTTTCAAGGCATTTGTAAACACTTGGAAACATGAATCGCTATGATGTTTCGGAGCCTCACAATTTAATGGAAAATTATTTAATGGACCCAGTGCCAGATTTGCCTATAGGCTTAGCAGGTTGAAGCCTAGGGCCTCAAAATCTAGGACTCCTCTGAGGTTTTTAATATTTTTATCACTGTCATAAGCTTTTCTTACACATGCTGTTAACGCATTGTAGACTCTAAACTACCCATCAGTAATTTTAAACACCCGTCATCATCTTCGGCTTAAATTTAACACGCTTCCATTTTCCTCTACTCATGAGAATGCAGGATTTGAAGGGGGCCTCACCAGTGGAATAGCCTAGGGTCTCTCTTCATCTAAATCCAGCTCTGAATGGACCATATTTCCATGAACTCAAATGCAACAAAAACAAACCATTTTTAAAAAGAACAAGCAAGAGCGATGATAAATTGATTTTTTCCTACAATGTGGAGCAAAATAAGTTCTGGGAAAAACAAAAAGCCAGTCTACATCCAAAGAAAGTGATGCTGTGTATCTGATAGTATTGGAAGAACATTATTATCAGCTCTTTCTACAAAATCAGATATATACTGTTCCCAATTGGCCCAATTAAAGGCTGACTTCATTACAAAAGCATTCAAAATTGACCTATTGGATGGGTGTTGTTTTCCATCAAGACAACATTATATCTCACATCTCTTTGCAGACCAAACAGAGATTAGTACAACTTGGACAGTAAGCGCTATTACAACTGCTATACTCACTTGACCTTGCACCTTTGGATTACCACTTATTTCAATCCCTACAAAATTCTCTTAATTAGAACTTCAGTTCTCTAAAAACTGTAAAAACCACTTAAGCCAGTTCAGCACCCAGAAAGATGCCAAGTATGAAATCTGGGAGGATGGACTCATGAAGCTGCTGCAAAGATGAAAGGTAGTAGAAAAAAATGTCACATATGTAGTTGAATAAAAATATATCTGTCTTTGAAATTCTCCTAACAAACGCTATGAACTTTTATTCTTACACAATGTTTGAGGGATGGAGTTAGAATCATCATTTAATTCTGTAAAGATTATTTATTTAATAATGATTAGATTACACTACAGGACAGGAAAATACATAATAAATTGTAAATCGTGGAATGTAGTATTCTCATGGCACTGTTAAAGTTTGAAGCTTCCTTAAGTTAAATAAATAAAAAAAATGTCAATTTTTTAACTAAAGAAAACAAAACAAAAATTATATATACGAACAACAATCTTTGTCAGTATCAGAATTTGCAGATGGTAATAAATTTTTATAAAATAGATAAATTAGAAGGTGATATTTGCTAACACACGACCCTTGGAAACACGTTTTCTTTTAAACTAAATAAACTTTGACTTAAAAAAAAAACATTATTCTTCTTATTTATTCTCTTCTCTTACTTGTTAGATCTATTCTCCATATTTCGAAATTGACTAATTTTATTTTTAAAATAATTAGCATCAATTTAGAGATTTTAATAAAATATTTAATTAAATAAACCGTAATAGCCCTAAAAATGTAAATGTTACTGACCCAATTTTGTTTGATTATTTAAAAAATAAAAATAAAAATATATTAAGTCATATGAAGTTTTTCGCCCCCAAAAATATTTTTGTAGTCTGTCTTTTTCATTATCAACTCAAAAGGTAATTGCAGGCTGAAACTTTAACGAAAAAAGAAATGATTATGAAAACTTTTTAAAGGTAGAATCACACGTAGTAAGTAACTACCACTAGTTCTAAAAAAAAAAAAAAAAAAAAAAAAAAATATACAACCGGTAGATTTTTTTTTTTTTTTTTTTTTTTTTGGTATTTAATTTTTATCTCATCAAATAAGAGATTGTTTTTGTGTAAAAAGCTGCTCTATAGGCATTTCTTATCAACTGATACAAGATGATAATCCTATCAACAATTGTTGAATTGACAAATAAATACCTGTGTGTCACTCTCTGTAAGAAAACATGACCCTCCAGAAAAGAAAAAGTAACAATCGGCGACGACCCGAGTGAACACGACTCAATCGTCATGCTGACGACGAAACAAACAAGTTTATAGCTTTTTAAAAAATATTAACAAACCTATTTCAATAAGTAAAGGGTACTGGTATTTAAATAAATATAAATTACAAATATAATCGAAATCTGTTACAAAAAAAATGGGAAATCAGTTGGCTAAAAAAAAAAAAAATAATAATAATAATATTGATAATAAACCACAATTTTTAAAAATTCCTATAAGATTTAAAAACTGTTCTTTCAATATGATATTATTATTATTATTATATATACACTTCAATAATTTGATAACATGTTTATTTAATGTTAATAATCTTATATTTCAACATCTTTCCCCTTGACATATTGTTTAATATTGGGACTTGAAAAAAAGAAAACATTTTATTATTTCAATAATTTTAAACGCATTCGTAAACAAAAAAAATCCCCCCCAAAAAACTTAAATCAAAGTGAAATAACAACAATAATTTTTTTAACCACACGAGCATGTAAAAGTAAAATCAAATCAAACAAAAAGATTCAGATATAACAAGTTGTTATTGAAATTTTTTCTCGCTTATTTCTTTTTTCGCTAATTTGTTATGATCATTTTTTCTACCTACCACTAACTTCTTCCGTGCCCTCCGTCAATATATCTTTGGTAAAGTTGGACAACTGACCAGTTATCGTCGAAATACTTCCACCGAGCCATGACATGATGATTCTTACTCTCGGTACACTGAACCTTCAACAAGCAACAATATTAAACCATCATCATTTCCGAATAATACGCACAACACCTCACCAGCTGACACTGCAAATGTATTAGTATTGTTCCAACTCAAATTTGCCAACGCGACGTCCGCCATTTTGTTCCTGCACGTCACGCAGGCGCAATGAGTCGTCTGCTTTCAGTGAGTAAATCTTTGTCAATTTCCATAAAAACTAATTTTCAACGCTTCATTAAGGTTTAATTAATTAAAATCTCTCACTTTTAGAATGGGTCGCCTAATTCTGACCTATGACCTCTAGAAGAACTTGCATCTACATGCTATTAAGTAATATTTCTGTAGTTAAAGTTATAAAGTACTAGTTAATAAGATTTCAAATAAGAAAAAGTTACTGACAACAAAATTAAAGATGATATGGAAATAAAATAACTTAAAAAAAATTATTTCAGATTAAAAATATAAAATTGAATTCCCGCTTATGGAGTTTTTTTGGGTTTTTTTTAATTTAATATATTGCTATATTTTACCCAAATTTACTCAATTTGAAAAGTTATCAAGTACTCAAAATTACAAAATATAATGTAACATTTTTTTAATCATTTATTAAGTATCATGAATTTTTCTGAAGAATATTAATTTTTATTTATGCAATTATTGATATACAGTCAAAGCTCTAATAAAAATCTGAAAAAAAATAAACATGCAAATTTACTTCCATAATTAACACATTATTGCAGCAAGAATCATTTATAAGTGTTCTTCAATTTATTGTTATTAAATATACATATTTTGGCAAGGAAACTAGCAAAAACTGTCTTAAATCATTGTAAATATTATTTGCTAAAATAGGTTACAATTTATTTATTGATTTAAACAGTTTTATCCCAAGTTTGGAATAACCATTCTTGTAAATAAAATAAACAATATACAATATAATTTACTTATGATACAAAAACAAACAATACATTACTTATCCTCAATGTCATGTTAAACTGTAATGATAAAGATCAAATACTAAGTGTCTATCATAAATCTGAATTTGTATCCCTCAATATTTACATGAAGAGGAGAAATAAAAATGATCTCATAAACTTCTATTCACACAAAATAACATCCAAAATAATTATTAGCTTTTATTTAAAAGCACTTAAAATTTGTAGGGGAGAAATACATTGATAATACTTTTAAGCTCCTCCCAACACTAATTATTTCATATTCAACACAAAACAAAACGCATATAAAATATTTCAAAATAGAAGAGTGGACCATTCTGATAAATCCAACAAATTAAAATATATTGTTCTACCCACCAATTCTATCACGACTACAGCTGAAAAAAAATTATCTAAGCTTAATATAAAATTTATTAAAACTATTTCTAAACCAATAAAAGACTTAATTAATACAAAATAAAATAATAATATGCTAAAACTTGGAGGAAGAATTTACCTGTAATAATTGTCACAAGGAATATATAGAAGAAACCTCAAGGAATTTAAATAAAAGGTTATATAAAAACAATAAACTCAAAGCTTACTGTAACAAGTCTGACCATAATCCTGATTTAAGAAATGCTGCTCTAATTAAAAGAGATAACTATTTACTAAGACAAAACAGTATACAAAGTGCTTTAATTGCAAGATCATTCATAGTAAATTTACATTCAAGTTCTTTCAACATTTCACCTTACTTGGTAGATCTATTATCACAAAGTAGGATATTTAATAACAAAAGTGATAAAAATATAAACAAAAAGAAAAAATGAAACCAGCAAGACTATATATCCAAACACATCACTTTAGTCCAATGAAGTCCTAAATGTCGAATGTGCCATGCAAAAACTTTACACTTTATCATAGATTTTTCCATAACTAGATTTAGCATATCCTACAAACTTACTTTTTACAAAGTTTTTAAAGGTAAAATAAATTTGCTTGTTTTCAGTAATTTTATAAAAAATCATAAAAATAATCATGAAAATCATAAAAAATTCATGAAAATAATCTTCATTTTTCATTTGCTGAATTTCATTTTTTGATTGAAATAATTTTGACTATATCTTATATTGATGATATGATTAAGATTACTTATATATACTTCACATATATATATATATATATATATATATATATATATATATATATATATATATTTATATATATATATATATATATATATATATATAAATCCTAGTGAACCAGAAACTACCTACCTCAGTTTCACTTAAATGGATCTTCAGGGTATATATTTACAGTAAGGGTCATCTTGTACAAGGCCACTTGAGACAGAGGGTTACGTTAGGAGGCAGCTTTTTCAGATAGGAGGGGAACATAAACAGTTAACTCTAGACTTGAACTTGGGAGTCAGTTCCACAGAGCAGTGGTTCACGTAAAGAAGCTCTTTGAGTGGAACTTACTTCTCACTGATGGAATACGAAGGGAATGTAGGTGGTTTGCTACAATATAAGTATCATCGGCAATGATGGAATATAACACAGTTTGGTTTTTGAGGCATTGAATGCAACCAGAAAGTTTACTACTCACTGGGTAGTTCATGCTAGATCAGAAGATTGATCAGTTGCCAATCTCTGATCATCAAAAGTTTTAGAGGTGCACCTGTATATAGTCATATCATCAGCATAGATGTTTATGATCTGATAATATTCTTAGGTAGATCACCTATGTAAATCAAAAAGAGGGTTGCTTCAAGAAGTTGACTATTAATAACTACTTTCAGGAACCTACCTGTTAGGAAGGATTTAATAATTAAGAAGACTCTTCCAGTGTATATGCGTGTGTGTATTTCCCCCTTCCACTCACCTCTATAAAAAAAACCCTCTCTGTTAAGTTTTAATCTCCCACCTTCTCTCGTCTGTTACCCATCTCTTTAGCTCTAACATTCGTCCCACACTCTCATACTTACACTCTCTCGAAATTCTATTTTTATTTCCAGAGTGGTTTTTTTCTGTTTTCTTTTTGAATTTGTAGGTCTGATGAATTGGATCGTATTTACGATTCCAATGGAATAAATTTTGACCATGAAATATTAATGTTTAAGCCTTTTTATTATATCCTTACTCTGTCCTGGACATTGAGTTCTACCTGGATTCTATCCTCTTGGAATTTTTTACTGAAAAAATATACATGTATGTGTATGCACCTATGTATATATATTTATATATTTTGCATATGTATGTGTATATTTACCACTAATATTATCATATATATATATATATATATATATATATATATAATTATTTAATTATTTAATTTCCTAAAAATTATATATATTATTAATAAATATACATATTATCCCTCACTAGTAGTATGACTCGGAGTTTTATGCACAACGCAATCTTCAGGTAGTGGGTATACACTGATTATTACATAATTTAAATTTTAATAAAAATCATCTGGTTAGCACAGTCATATATTATACATGAAATGGACAAAGTCCGACAATTATTATAAGACATTTTTATTTGTATCTATAAAAAAGTATATATAAACTTGTCCATTTCATAATGTGTGACGTTATTTGTTTACATTTGGATATGCATCGAGCAGATATGAATGTACATGAGAAAATCATGGAAAATTGTAGTTTAAAAACAATAAAATCAACCTTGCTAACCGAAACACTCCTCTGTGGTGAAATCGGTAAAAGCACATCAGGCTATATGATGGTTCCGTATAGGATATAGGTTCAATTCCTGTCAGAGGACGCATATTTTCTATGACAATTTCTCAGACATTCAGGCCTTTAAATGTTGTTAATACTGTTTAATAAACAGTATTAACAACATTTACACAGAGCATTTACTTACATATTTGTATCTATAAAAATGAATGTATAAACATAAAAATGTCTTAAAATATATATATATATATATACCCAAATATATAATTGATATATATGGAATGAATTCCAATAACCAACAATTACTATACTTAAAAGAGTGCTCAATACAAAGTAGAGCAGATATAATTATTTTTTATAACATCATCACTTGATAAGACACAGAGGGTGTTGAAACAAAATGGCTATTTTGTAGTGATTTTATAACATATTTATGTTATAAATTTTTTATAATTATATATATATATATATATATATATATATATATATATATATATATATTAGTGTATGTGTATAAAAAAAATTTACTTTGGAGTTGTGAATATTAATTTTTTATATTAAGTATAAAGGGAGATTACTGGTTCTTTAAAAAAACAAAAAAACATAATTTACATTAAAAAATTTACTTTGGAGTTGTGAATATTAATTTTTTATATTAAGTATAAAGGGAGATTACTGGTTCTTTAAAAAAACAAAAAAACATAATTTACATTAAAAATTAATCTGGATCAACATATTTCAGCAGATATTTGTTTTTATGCTAACATGTAACCATCAAATCTTTTCACTTGTTTAATAAGCTAGAGTTATTTAAGTGTTTTAAGATAACTAATTTTTCAGCAATGCATAAATTACATCTAATACCTTTCCCATTGTAAGATTTGGCCCTTGCTACAATATCCCATGAAATAATAGATGTATTACTATTCTTTAATTGCCAGAAATACTTGGAGAGAGCAGTGTTGTTTAAGTATTTTATATTGCCTAGTCATTCAATGAAGATAGAAATGAAATTTCCATGGATTTTCAGTTTAACCAAAATAAAATTGACATTGTTACTGGAATGTATGCTAGCTCAACATACAATGTTATCAGTCATACATTGGCCGTTTAAGGGACAGATCATATGTTTTCAGCAGTTGATTTTATTTTTTTTAAAATGAACTTTGTTGGACATGTATCTGTTTAATATAATATTGTTATGTTGGGATATAGATTTATCGATGTTCCTAATGCAGTTATAGCTGATATTAACATTATTCTTGTTAAAAATCTTTTTTAGTGTTGTTGAATGATTAAAGTGCTTATGAATTAAATTTTGGAAAAGTCTTCCAATATTCATTTGAACATTACAATTAAAAAATGGATTAAACCGTATAATGTTATGCCTATAGTGTTTCTATTTATTATTACCCTTTTCTAAATACTCTAAATTTACTTGATGGCTGCTTAGTTCTAAAGCTTTTATATATTTAATTTAATTATTATCAAATAATATTGCTTATTGCTGGAATTAGTAGTATATATATATATATATATATATATATATATATATATATTTCTTTCTATGAATTTTTTAAGTCATATTTTCAGTCTAAATAAAAATTGATATAAAACTATTAACGCTTGCCAACATCTTCTATGTGCTGTCTCTCTTCAGGTTGTTGGCAGTCATGGTTCTCCACAACTTCCTGTTCTTTGTCACTTTTTGCTATCTCTCCTAATGCCTGTTCTTCCAACCATTTACACAAGCTTGTTAGGTAGATTAATCCCTGCTTTCCTCTGTCCCTCTTGTTTTCAATATACCTTGTGAGTATCAAATTCTCCAAGCCCTCTTTTCACATTATGTGCACTAAATAGTTCAACTATCTCTTTCTGATGTTAAGTACAATTGTCCTTTTTGTCTCCATTTTCTATAAACTTTATCATTGGTCACATGTTCAGTCCATGTTATCTTCAGCATCCTTCTGTAGAATATATTTCTGTTGCTTCAAATTTTTCTTTATCTCTGAGGAGGTTGTCCCACATTTACTGCCATACAGAATTGATATTGCATAACAGTTCAGCAGTTCAGTACTCTTTTCTTTGTCACTAACAAAATTTTCCTGTTTTTTAATACTTTGCTTACCTTTTGAAATGTACCATTCACTATCATTATACATGATCAAAATATATATGTACACATGTATGTTTGTATTTGTATATTTGGACAGCAAACTTCTTTTTTTTAATATGACAGACAAGGAAAATTTGATAAATTTTTACTGATTTTTTCTGGTATTCTTAAATTTTTTTATTTCGTAAGAGTGAGGGAGTGTAAAATTATCCATAATATATATATATATATATATATATATATATATATATATATACATATATATATATATATATATATTAAAAAAAACTAAAAAAACTTGTCAAAAGACCCTTAAACAAGAGAAAATTTTGAACAAGAATAGCAATACGAAAAAAGAAAAAGACCTAATGGCAAATACCTACCTACTCTGTAAAGTGCTCAATGCCTAGATTAACTAGACAAAACAAAAGAAACTTGACAATGTTAATTCCTATGAAAGGATGGCCCTTGTTGTAACCTGAGCTTCATGTTCATGCAATCTTCAAATGACTTTAATATACCAAGTGCATATTTTTTTGTCTAACTTTTTGATGTACTAGAGGTATCTCCCTTGCACTGATGACATCAGATGGCAGTGTCTTTGTTGTAATAATGCTGGACTGTTCCAAGATGTTTATGTAGCCAGAAAGTGAAGATGCTTATGTAGCCAGGATGTAAAAAGGGATATCAATTTTCTTTTGTTATTAAGTAATAAACTGAACCCTTGAGAATTAATGTAATAATGAGAAAAATATTTAAAGACTCGCATATAAATATTTATTATTACAAGAAAACCTTTTACTTAGTGAAAAGATGGCTTTTGACTTTTTGTGAGAAAGTGAGACGGTGCAATTCTGGGGTATTAACCTGAAGACAGCTAACAGATGTGACCCAAACACCAATTCAAGCTACATTGTCTGTGACAATGCAACATTAAAAGAAGTCTTCTGCACCCAAAGAGTTATGCCTCATCTGCTGATGGCAGTGCAGCATCTGTTATGGCTTTACAGGCTCACACAGGAGTGACAGTCTTGATTACAATATATGCTTGCGAAAATTCTCTCCTCCTATGTTGATCTTGTTATTTTCTTTCTGTTGAGCACACTTCTCCCCAACAGTAAGCCTACATTTCTCCTCTCCTCACCCCAACCTTTGGTGTAAATCCTGTTTCCAGCATGAGCAATCATTGGCAATGTCTTCCCACCTCTCAATGTTCATGTCCATCACCCTCATGTCACTTTTGCAGATGTCCTTGAAGTGAAGATGAGGTCACCCTTGTGCCCTCCTGCTGGTGGCCAGTTCCCCTTTGGAATCCTCCCATCCAGTTCCCCTTTGGAATCCTCCCATCCAGTTGTATATGTTCAAGCCAGCGGAGCCGGCATTGTTGGAGAAGGGAGTATGGGCTGGGTAACTAGGCACAGGTGAGAACGTCAGCATTTGAGACCTGGTCAGATCAATTGATGCCCAGAGTGCGATCAGACAGCAAAGATGAAAGGTGCTGATGCGTCTCTCCTGTTTGCCATAGAGCAACATGCTGATGAAAACAGCTGCTGCTGCTTGTCATGCTTGACTTCACTCATGGAATTTTTGTCTCTTGCTGCTGCTACTGCTGCTGTTGAAGATTTGCTGGTTATTTATCTTTCTTTATTAGCATCCCCAATATCATATCTATTTCTGTGTTAACCCTACTAACATGGGATGATTGTAACAAACTTCACAAGATTTGGTGCTTGAACCTTCCACCCTCCTGAAAAGGCCAAGCCTTTCACACATTGATTGAACCAGTCCTACTATATGGATCTGAAACTTGGACATTATCTGCTCATCTCGAAAGACAACTGGATGGAACATATACAAGTCTACTTAGAAAAAAAAACAGAACATCAGATGAAGATCCCATGCAATGTTTAAACAATTTACAGAGAACAGAGACCAATCTCTCTTAACCTCAGATAGAAGCAATTGCAGTTTGTTGGCAACTTCCACAAAGTGGATAGGGAGGTCGTCTCATCCTTATTTCTATGGCATCCTTCTGGAGGTTTCTTCTCATGAAAGTTGACTTTCCCAGACAACATGGCACAGAACTCAAGGTTGGACATTGGGGATTTGAGGACTACAATTCAAGACTGAGCAGTGTGGAAAGGGATTGTTTATAGAGTTCCAATCAACCACAGGGAGGTTGAAGGATGATGATGATAACTAATATTTTCAAAATAAGGGCTGTAGTAAAAACAACTTGCATTGTTTTTAAACAGAAAAGGGCTCAGTATCAAAAATAGAACCATTATAGAGTCAAGTATAGACCGAACCTTCTATCCTCTTTAAAAGTCCAAACCTTTGATAACATTGATTGAAACAGTCCTACTTGTATGGATCAGAAAGATGGACATTATCTGTTTGTCTTCATAGACAACTGGATGGAATGCATACAAATCTACTTAGAAAAAAAACAGAACATCAGATGAAGATTCCATGCAATGTTTAACACCATTTACAAAGAACTGAGACCAATCTCTCTTAAGCTCAAACAGGGAAAATCGTCTCATCCTTACTCCTATGGCATCCTTCTGTAAGTGTTTTCTCACAAAAATTGACTTTCCCAGATATCATAGCTTGGGACTCAGGGTTGGACATTGGGTTCCTGGGGACAGCAATAGAGGATTGAACAGTGTAGAAAGAGATTGTCAATGGAGTTCTGACCAACTATAGGGAGGTTGAAGGATGATGATGAAGGAGTTCCTTATAGTCTAGCCTATATGCTGATTCTTTCAAATGTCTAACTCTCTAGTGTTCTTCCTTGTCCAGTATTACCTGGATTAATAGACACCTGACAAAGGCCAGAGCACACAATAGATGAAATGTTGTAATAATCACAAATATGAGAATAATAGTCTGAATGTAAATACTGCAAATAATAACTCCTTATCCCAGAAATCCAGTTAGAAATTAATTTCATTGTTTAAAGAAACAGTGATGTCTACTTAAAAAAAAATGTACCCAGTAAATATAACATTGATAGTAATAAGAAATAATGCTTGCCCCTTCCTTAGTTAACACAACCATTACACCCTGCCAATATCTCATAAATAATAGACTATTCCGTTTTGATCACAAGGAAAGCCTTGGTTTTAATAAGAAAATGAAAGAAAGTAAGAAGTAAAGATAGAAGTGTTTAACATCTGTTAATACATCATAAATGATGAATGATTCCCTTTTAATCATGTGAAAAGATGGAAAAGACATACCAAAGACACTACTTGGTTTCAGTAAGAAAATGAAAGAAAGGAACAAGAAAGATAGAAGTGTTTAACGTCTGTTTTAGTGAAAGGGAAAAGTTGTGAATTTTAAGTCTTTTTATTTGTACCCACTTCTTAAAATAACAGCCAACATTCATATTTATGATTGTTATTGCAATATTTTGTTAAAGTTGTTTAGCTCAAATACTTAATGATGCAATAAGGGAATTTCTATAGATATTTATTGTCATAGAACCCCAGTATTCAATCATTAAGTTAAGAATTAAGATTCATCAGAAAATTAAAACAGGAAAACCATGAAATTTTCACATATTTCTGGTAAGAAATAATGTCAAATTAAAAAATCCATTAATTGCTTAAAATTTATATCGGAACATTTTTCAATCTGGATTATTAGCAGCATTATACAGTAGGTGACCTTACTTATCAATCAACCCTGATATTTTTTCCAATTGGATCATAAAAAGTACACTTGACAGAAGATAAGGAACTGATAAGATTAAGTTGACTCTATTGTAGCTATATTTCTAACATCAGTTTGCTTAAAGATAGAGTTCCTCTTTACAAATAGAACTTTTCTTTGATATTTTATATGTAATCATTCAAAGTTCAAAGGTGAAGTTTAAAAAAGAAAATGATTACTACAAAAAGAAGTGAACTTTGAGTTCTACTTATTTTTTTGGATACTGCCTCACCCTCCAAAAAATAATTAAATTTACTGATATTGTTAACTTCAGTATTTCAATTTCTACATACCAAACACTGATGTGTGTCCCCTACATCTTACTTATTATAAAACGCAGATTGTGTGTGTGTGTGTGTGTGTGTGTGTGTGTGTGTGTCTGTACGTTTATATATTGGAACGGATTTCTTACATTTTTCAACCGATTTCAACAAAACTTCACAGGACTACATAAAATTACCTTGCGGTGGTTCTGACAGTGCCAAAAATTGGAAAAACACAATTGTTTTTGCATGAAATCAACTTGAAAACACGATAAAACACGATTCTGTCACCAGAATGAAAGGGGAACAACTCATATCGAGTTATACTTATTATAAAACCCAGGTTGTTTGTGTTTATGTCTGTGTTCGTTTATATATGGGATCAGATTTCCTACATTTTTCAACCGATTTCAACAAAACTTCACTTTTTTTGGCAGGTAGTGTTTCTTATTGTCTTGCACACTTTTTTCTTTTTTTTTTACATTCAGAATGCTTTAAAATTCCATTTACAAGACAATTGTTTATAATAAAATTCTATTCAATCGGTAGACTCATAATGATTGAAAACAATGTTTTGTTTGAGTTTGACCAATTCGTAAAAAAAAAAAAAAATAACTAATTAAGGCATGCGTGTCCATCAACCTTAAACAATAATCTTTGTCAATTTTATTTTTCAGTCTTTATGATGGTCGATAGTTGATCTATCTCTTACTGTTACATCCCCGGGCAACGCCGGGCTTTACTGCTAGTAACATATAAATTTTTTGAAGCCACCTCATATTCCGAGGCCTCTATGGGATTTGAAAGTCATACATCTAGACAGAACTAGATTGGTGGCAAGGTCTCATCATTTTACAGCTAAAATGGTTAGTTGCAACCGTAAGTTCTATATTAATATTTTTTTCTCTTGCACTTCTTGCTTATGGAACTTTCAACCTCATGCTTCCAGGTCGACTTTGATCTTCAAAAATTTTAATGCAATGACTGTCTTAATTTTTGTTCTTTTATTGTCCTCTCTCCTTAATAGTAGTTTTTCTCATATTATCTCAGTAACCCATTGCATCTTAGTGGCTTTATTGCTTTTAGGGCAAAATGATTAAAAAAAAATAAAATTTGAAATAGAACAAAAAAATAACATTTGAAATGCAATATATACCATATTTTTCAGCTTACAAGAGACATTTTTTTCCTAAAAAATACCCTGAAAAATCCGTGTGCATCTTCCAAGACAAATATAAGAGAACACTCAGGCTCAAGTAAGCTTGGATTGTCACCTGATTGGCTTGACTGATAGGGACATGGATTTGTATGTTGAGTCATTACACTATAATGTTAGCTATCTAATTCAGCCTTTTATATGATAACACCTCAGTACTTAGCTGTTACAAGTATTTCCAAGACTATAAACCTTCCTGGAGCTGAGCCACAAGCTTAAACATGCTCTCTTTACTAGCAGCAGCAGGAGCCTTTCTGCTCTTGACTAGTGTGTCATTGCCACACAAACAAAATCGGACGCGTGATTAATGTAAACAATACGTGGCACCAGTATGTAAGGGATGCATGGTGAATGTGTTATTGTATGAGAATTACTTTTTTTTTGCTTAGAAATTTCTTTCCAATATTAGGGTGCGTCTTCCAAGCTGCAGTGTCTTGTAAGCTGGAAAATACAGTAATCTATTTCAATAACTTTCACTCCACCCCCATAAGTAAAAAAAAAACTGAAATATACTTCAACACTTGTAACCAATAAATCTCAGAATTTGAAGAACAAAAACAAGTAAGATAAAAAAGAAGAATCAGACATATCTCCTTTGGAGATTAAAATTCACGTATCCATATCTGAAGATAAAAAAAAAATGAGAGTCAAAATGCGATATAATTTATTTCAACTATTTTTCTAAAAATAAATAAAAACTGAAACATAATTCACACACTTGTGACAAAATATTTCAACTACATGCCTCATTTTCAAATTCAGTCCTCCTATATAGCAATGAATGCTGGACAGTCTCCCCACAGATTATCAAGAGACTTGAAGCTACAGAAATATGGTTCTACAGAAGGATGCTGAAAATGCCACGGCGTGAACAACAACAAGGTTTTAAAGAAAGTGGAAACAAAAAGGACACTTATACTTAACATCAGAAAGAGAGAGTTGAAATTTCTAGGGTACATAAGGAGGAAAGAGGGCTTGGAAAATGTGACACTCACATGACATTGAAGGCAAGAGGGACAAAGGGAAATAGTGCATAACTTACCTAACCAGCTTGTGTAAATGAATGGCAGAAAGGGATTAGGAGAGATTGTAAGGATCCAACTACCCAGGTTTTTATTGTTATCTTAGTGTCAGGATTCCAAATATTTAACAACAAACAAAAACAACATCTTTTAAATGAAACATAAAAAAGGTTATTCTCAGAAAGAAAGTAGAAGCAGAACAGTTGAAATAAAATAAAATTTATATATTCTTCTCAGAAATATACCATAGCAATAAAATACAGTGAAATTTGTTTTATAAAGTAATTATATGACAGCCTAATGTGTTTGTGAGTTTGTCGACAAAGGCTTAGTAGGCAGTTGCTGGTTAATCTCTTCTAATGTGTGGGTGTGTGTGTACACATGTGTAGCTCAAACTAGTCTCCAAAATTGTTTTGAACCCTGAGAAGCAGTATGCTTCTATTTATATATACATAAAAGGGATCCAAAATCTAATTTTACATAGAAGTGCAATCTTTTGTGAAAGCAAGGTTTACATTGACTAGAAATAAATTTCATGCTAGCTTGTGAAAATCTTTTTTCTCGAATTTGCAGAAGTGAAGGGACATTTATTATTATTTTCTAAATAGTTAAAAAATAACACATAATATGTCTAAAATTATGAAGTATTTGTCCTAGTAATTATTGTTTATCAAACAAACCTTCTGATGAGATTTTATTGGTTGAATATATATATATATATATATTATAAGAGATTAAAACAAAAACATGTTAAAAATTGCTACACAATAGCTTTCATGTTTTGACACTGAGTTGGGCCTATAGCACAATGGTTAGTACAATAGCATAGTAATCAAATTGTTGTAAACTTTATTTTTCTTTTCCATCATTTTATCCCAAGCAAGGCAATAAAGGCACTAAGATGCAAAGATTAACTGAGAGTGAGAGAATATGAGAAAAAAAAACATCATTAAGGATAGAGAACAATAAACAAACAGGAATTAAGAAGACAGAAGATAACGATTGACACTGTATTTAAATTTTTGAAGATCAAAGTCGACTGGAGAACAAGAAGCTGGATGAAAGTTCCACAAGTGAGAAGTGTAAGAAAAGAAACAGCTAGCATAGAATTTATGATTACATCTAACCATTTCCATTGTAAAATGAGTAGACCTTGCCACCAATTTAGTACTTGGGTCCTGATGAAGAATTAAACGATAGAGAATTAGAGATACAAATGCAGTTCACATTGTATACCATTTATCTTGTAAAAAAAATAAAACATAGAAAATTAAAGTCTTTTTTGTTATGCATAAAAAGAATCTTATTCATTTTTAACAATAAAATGCTTACATTTTTTTTTCTCTAAATAAACTCACACACATACACACAGCTGTTTACGCTATTTACATTGTTTGGACTGTTGTCTTCATCTTTATTGTCATATTCACAATATTTCAGCCATTATATATACCACCTTCCTTAAGTGAAATACATTGGAAATTTTGAAACAAACTCTTTATTTAATTCACAGGAGTAGATTGTTCTAGTTCCATGTCTCAGTTTTAGTTAATTCCCTTTAGTAATTCAACTCACCAAGTTTTTGTTTATCTCTACTGTAGCCAGGTATTGAACTCACAACACTTTGGGTCAAGTCACATTTTGGATTGCTTCAACCAACACTTTTAGTGGATATGACAATAAAGGTGAGTATGACAGTCTGAACAATGTAAATAGTTACAATAGTTCATCTCACAAATATAAATACACATAGATGAGTTCTTTTGTTGAGGCAGGGTCTAGGTGGGTCCTGACAAAGAATTTGTCAATGATTTGAGACAAAGTTTTACAACAATCGATGCTCTTCCTGATGTCCAATTCAGACACTCACAGTATCCAAGTAGATTTTGTGTTTTTATTGAGGTACTAACTCCAGGAAGGTTGCTATTCAAGGCTTGAAACCCCATTCTAGCCATATATATATATGTGTGTGTGTGTGTGTGTGTGTGTGTGAATATATAATTATATATGTGAATATATATATATATGTGTATGTGTGTGAATATATATATATATATATGTTCACACATATATATGTGAACATATATATGTGTATATATATGTGTGTGTGAACATATTTACACATCGCCTGGTTCCCACTCCTCCTGCACCTTTTGTACAGAATTAGAGGTTTATCTCTCGTTTCCTGAAAATTTGATTGCTTTGTGCAGTTAGTGTACAATGTCAACAAAAATTTGTTAGCCATTCACATCATTCATTTCATATTTTCACATTATTTTATCTTAACATTAATTCATGATACTTTTTTAAATAATTATTTTCATTATGTCACTTTTCTATATAAAAATCTATTTGTTGTATAATAAAAATGTAAACAAAACCAAATTTCCACTGAATTGGTTAATATTTAACCACAAATAACACAAACTCTGTTGATTTTATGATCATAGTTCTTATGTGACTATTAATCAGCATTCAAAGAGCTTTCTAAAGATATGCAACTTGACCATATTAGGAGATATGAAAATGTTAGCTTTTCACCAAAGTGGCCTAATCTATGCTCAATAGCAGCAGCCCTTCAACTGAATACAGTCTATCCCTTTCTACCTTCAGTCAAAATTTTCCCTCTTATATAGCAAACATGTGGATCAAAACTAACTCATAAACCAATTTCTTAGGGGCCTATACTTTTTGTTCCCATTGATTAAAAAATCAAGTCACCATCCAATCAAACTCTGCCTGTTTTTAATTCAAATTTGGCTGGTCTTTGAAAACATCAAAGCTAGGCCCATCCTGTAAAATTTTGCCATGGAAAGTTTAAACTCTCTGGCCTCATTTTGATGGCTTTTTATGACATCAATTTGGAGCCTTTTGTTTCAGATTATTACATATCAATTTTCATTCATGTTTTTTTTAATATAAACCATTTGGCCCTATTTAGATGATTTCTTTGAAAAAGAAACCATGTTAGTGAATTTCTAATTTTCTTAATTAGTTTTTTATACAATTTGTTATCTTTTTTACTAAAAAAAAGTTTCTATTTACACTATTCAAACTGCTGTCCTCATCTTTGTTGCTATAATCATGTTTCAGCCGTTGTACGCTCTGGCCTTCTTCAGGTGATTGAAATTTTGAACGAAACCCTTTATTTCATCCACCGGGGTAAATTGTTTTAGTTTATTGAGGTGTCCCCAAAAGGGGAAGTGCTGAAGAAGTTTGGGCAATTTTTCCACTGTATTGCTGTTAAACCCACTTGTGGCACATTCAGTAGTAACGCACTGAAAAATACTCGCTTCTCGACCTTTTGGCTAAGATCAAAGTGTAGTATCTGTTCTTACCAGCTTATTCTGATTCTCTCTCTCTCTCTCTCTATCTATCTATCTATCTATATTCCCTTCTTTCTTTTTCTCACTGAAAGTGTTTTTCCCTTCTTTCTACAAGATCAAAACAGAATAGTCCATTATTTATGCAGTATTGGCAGGGCATAACGGTCATGCAAAGGGAGGGACAAGCACAATTATAATAGGATAATTATTTCGGAAATGAACATTTAGATTTGTCAGATTTAATAAAATATATTGTTAAAAATGTCAACATTGTTTACTTTCCTTTGTCAGTGTGAAGAAAGATTGTCTTAAGTAATTCAGGAAAGGATTAGGAATTTGAGAATGCAATGGAAGAAGCATAATAGCAAACTCCAACTGAATGATAAAAGAAAAAGATGTAGCATAAAGAAAAAACATTCTGAAAAAAAACAAAAAAATTGAATCAATAAACTTGATTGTTCAGAAAGGTCAAGGTCATAATGAGTAGAACTGGTTGACTTAGGTTTGGCTTGTTTCCAACAAATACAGGAAGGTAGGAAATTTATGTAATCAAATATGTAGTATCACTTATCTACCCAATTGGGAATTGTTAAACTAATGGAATGATAGATGTGAGATTCTTGCTCTCTTTGATGTGTGTGTGTGTGGGTGTGTCTGGAGCAAGATATTGAGGAGAGAAAATTATAAAAGGGTAGTGTGAGCCAAGTTGCTGAGAAAGCCAGGAACTTCTCCCTCGCATTAAAAAAAATTAGCAATACTAGTTCACTAATGATCAAATTTCAAATCTAAATTGTTTGTCCATTTAAAATACTACATTTATTAGAAAATATATTCAGTTTAAATACAGAAGTCATTTATTTGAACTACATCAGTCATTATACTATTTTGGTACATGTCACTCTAGTGATGGCAAGATGATCAAATTTCAAATCTAAATTGCTTGCCTATTTAAAATACTACATTTATTAGAAAATATATTCAGTTTAAATACAGGAGTCATTTATTTGAAGTATCAGTCATATTATTTTGGTACAAGTCACTTAAGTGATGGCAAGATGATCAAATTTCAAATCTAAATTGCTTGCCTATTTAAAATACTATGTTTATTAGAAAATATATTCAGTTTCAATACAGAAGAAGTCATAAAAAGAATTTATGGAAGTTTTCAGAAATTATATTATAATAAATAAAATTATTTTTTTAGAATTTTTTCTTTTTAAATTTTGTAGTGATATTGTTAAACCTGCATTTTTTTTTTTAATCAATTTACCCCAAGCAAGGTAATAATGCCACTAAGATACAAGGAGCTACTGGGAGTGAAAGAGAATGAAAAGACTTTAGAACAAATTGGAAACTCAATCTTAAACATGGAACAAGAAATAAACCTTTATTCCTGTTCAAAAGACCAGTGAGGAGTGTGAACTGGACCACATGTAAACCAATCTACTACTATTGAGGAGACAAAAAAGTTAGTAAATAAAGTTTCAGAGTTCAGGTGGAGACATTAGAAGTGTAGAGTTGAAGTAGACTTTAGAAGAAACCAGAAATCCAATCCTAAATAGGAAACAAGGGATAAAATCTCTACTCCTTTTCAAAAGACCTGGTGTGACCCGGGCGATAGGGGAACCTATTTGAATTAAAGTATACATCCACACATGCAAGCCATACATACTGTTATAGTGGAACACACCTATTTTATAGTTAATAGACTCTCCCACCTATAATAAGTAGGAGTAGTATGAGTCATTCAGTGAGTCAGTCAGTTGATGCCGGACGACTTTTAGTCGGATACTAAAAGTATCAGCAACCACAACTATACTGCATCATACTTATTATATGAAGTTCCTAACGTTTTGTACGTCGAACCTATTTTAGGACCGACTTAGTACAAATACAAGCCTCCACTGTGAAATCTACTCCATAACACATACACACACACAGTTTGAATGAAATTGAAATGGACATCTGTGTCACAAAGGCTAATTTCCGTTTCTATCTGGTAACAACCCCTGGGTAACAGGAAAAGAATACAAGCTGAAATATTGGCCATCTGAAGTCATTTTTATGACTCCTACTGTTTGTAAACTGAATATATATTTTAATAACTGTAATATTTTAAATTGATAAACAATTTAGACTTAAAATTTGAATGTTTTGTCCTCTGATCTATCTCTAACAGCTCAATGGGAGAAAAACTGGCTGGTTACATTCAATACCTCAAAATTTAAACTAGTAGCACTCCATGATGGAAAAGACTCTGAATTTTCTTCTATCATAATGAACAGGTGTTCTCTAAAAGAGGCACCTTACCTTAATCACCTGTGAACTCATATATATAATCCATCACTAAAGATGCTGGGAAAATAATGAGTTCCATATAACACTCTGGTAAATATCTAATTCCTCCTGCTATGCTCTACTTTTAAAAAGGTCAGATAAGGTCAAAAATGGAGTACTGTTGCCATATCTGGGCCAGAGCTGCCTGGTGTTCACTTTCTAGTTTTGATAGAGCTTAAAAGCATGTATGTGGCCTTGTGGGTAATGAATCATTTCCACTCTACAACCCCTTTCCTACAGATGGAATGCTGCAAGCCAGATGTTAGTCTATCGCCATTCCCATGGGAAGTGTTCGAACAATCTACATTTCGTAGCTCCACCAATAATCCTCACAGCTACAATCCACCAGGCCCCATACACCAAAGCAAACCACCTTCATTCTCTTTGTATTTGATTGGTGAGAAATAATTCCCACATGAACAGCTTCCTAAAAACCACTACTTTTTTGAAACCGACTCCCTAGGGGATGCTTCCCAACCACTACAATCTTAATGCGTTCAAGTCTAGAGCTAATCATTATTTTTCACATATATCCTTATAAACTGAACTTTATGGCTCACACAACAAACTCCTTTAGTAATCCTCTACTTCGAACGGCCCTTGAGCCTTATATAGGTTGACCATTAGTAAAAAAAAAAAAAAAATCATCCAAATCACTTTCAATATATAGTTAACTCCTTTTAGATATTTTGCTCAAATTTATTGCACTTTTATCAGCCACATTTATTTAAAATCATTTCATCCCAAGCAAGGCAATAAAGCCTCTAAGACACAAGGGGGTTACTGAGTGTGAGAAAGCATGAGAAAAAGAAAAACAGTATTAAGGAGAGAGAATAATAAAAGAACAGGAATTAAGAAGACAGAAAATAACAATTGACATTGCATTTAAATATTTGAAGGTTTACTGGAAAGAAAGACAAGTTCCACAAGCAAGAAGAGCACTAGAAGAAACTGTTAGCATAGAACTTATGGTTACATCTAGTCATTTCAACTGTAAGATGATGAGACTTTTTACTAATCTAGTAGCACATTTAAATCCATAAAGTCTAGATCCCAAAGAGGAAAGAAATATTTATTTTGAAAATACAAAAATGTGACACAAGGCCAAAAGGTGGAATAGGGGAAGGCTGGTCTTCAATGGGTCTTATCTTGAACTTAGCTTGCCACAATTACTGACCCAAACATATCACAGTATTCCTTACACCAAAACAACACATTCTTACTTACCATTCTTATTACAGCCCCCATAATACCTCAAAGTCTCTATGAAGTCCTAAGTAGTTCCCATATGTACAATTAGTTGGAGATGGGGTTAAAAATAAAAACATTTAAAAATGAAACCGCCATGAATATTTACAGTGAATACAAGAAACTAAACAAAATAGTGTTAGTAATAAAAAAAACGAGGAGAGTTCATCAGAACAATTACCGTGAAAGCATTTACAGAAAAGGCACAGTAAAGCTATGTTACGATGGTGAGAAAGCAACTGAAACCAAGATGTCAGGTCAGGACCAATAACAGTGCAGATTGTTCTTTGTATTTTATTTTAATATCGATTGAATAAAAGTGTGTGAATGAAAGTCTACAGAAAATGCTGATAATTTATTTGCAAATATTTTCTCGTGTGAAATATTTTTCTCTGGTTAGATAAGTTAACGTAATCAAAATGCACCCTAGTGATGTCATGGTGACTGTGTTACTATCAAGCTGACAGTAACTATGTTTGGGGATAAATAAGTGTTTGCCTTGAGCAATACACCTGCTTGTACTTAAAATTCAATCAGGATTTGATAAGATTACTCCCTCATAACGACCTTAGATCCTACTTGATATCGTTTTCAGACAACTCACACAACGGAAGTCTTAAGATATAACTTTAAGTATTTGTCACAGGAAGTGAGAGAGAGAGTAAAAATGCAAGGAAGACCTACGACTGTCAATGATTTTAATGCTTAAAAATGGAAGAGATAAAAACTCTTTCCTCGACTGAAAACTGATAATTATAATATGGCCAATATTATAAATATTATATTAATTAATATAATATAATTAATACAATTATTATATTAAATAAATCATTAAATATTTGAGTTTAACAACTTTAACCAAATATTGCAATAACAATCATAAGTTTGAATGCAGGTGAAAGAAGTAAGAGGGTACAAATAAAAAGATGGAAATCGGCAAGTTTTTCTTTTTCAATAGATCAGATATTAAACGCATGAGAGAATTATCACCTCCTATCTCTTTCACTTTCTTTCTTCCCACTGAAACCAAACAGTGTCTTTGGTAAGTCTCTATCTTTCCTCATGATCGAACCAGAATAGTCCATTATTTATGAGGCTTTAGCAGAGCGTAATGGTTGTACAAACTAACTAAGGATCAAACACAGTTATAATATAATGATCATCATTAAAAGCTTAGCCTTGCAATGCGGAAAGACAGTTTCAATGCTGGAAGAGTGTGTTGAACCAATCCTACAAGAGGGAAAGATCTGTCTGCATTGAAAATTCAACATTTAAAATTTTTAGTTTTACATCATCTCAAACACTGATGATTAGTGTTAGTGGGAAGTGTATTGTTTTGTGTTGGTCACTAAATTGTTATATTTCATCACTTCTTAAAATGGAATTGGCTTTTTCAAGAAAAGACTCAACTCTATCATCATTTCTAAAAATAACTTTCCCAGTTATATAAAAAAAAAAAACACAACAGCACAAAAAAATCCTCATGGGTCTTTCCTTTACACTGGAGTTGTAGACTGAGATGTGCACACAACAGGACAGGACATCAAAAATCATTTCTCAAACTATAACCTTCTTGATGGTTTCACAATCTACTAATTGTATCTTCTGATACATGACTGACGAGGCAGATTTTTCTTCCTGTAGTAGGTTGCCATTTCTTTCTGCAGTAGACCAGTTGCCATCCAAGGCTATAGAACCCAATCTGTCCTGCTATTTACCCATAGCTGGGGGTGGGGAGAAGAAGAGGATTCATACATTTCCCAAGGGTATTAGCACGTAAGTGTTCACAGCTAACCCTTAATTAAATTTTTCAGGACTGACATGCAAGTAAGCAAAACCTAAAGAAAAAAGATAATTTTTAATACAGTACACCTACTGAAAGATTTTAATATTCACACACACAGAGAAATATATTTGTAACCTTAATACTACCAGCACATTTATAAATCTACTGTTCATCCTTGCATTGATTATTGCTGCCATTTCTGGTCTGGTGCTCCTTCTATATATCACAAGATTCTTGACAAAATTCAAAGGGTCTGTAATGTAATCAATCATGACCTAGGATCTTGACTTCTATTACTTTCTCACTGTTCTGACATGGCTTCTTTCTCTTTTCTATAAATATTTTGATAGCAGTTGTTCTGATGAGCTTTCCTTCTTAGTGCCTCAACTGAATGAATTTAAGCATACTACTTGATTGGCAATTAGGTCTCAACATTTTACCGTTGAACTAGCTAGATGCACCTTTCAGCTCTATTTTAATAGTTTCTTTTCTTGCTTTTGGAACTCCCTTCAAATTTCTTGCTTCCCTACAATCTTTAAAAATTTAAATGTTACATCTTCTGTCTTCCTGAAGGCTCTTCCTTTTTTGTCCTTTTCCTCACTAAAATCTTCTCCTTCTCTTTCACTCTTTGTAACTGCCTGCATTCTAGTAGCATTATTGTCTTGCTTGAGATGAAATTATTTAAAACAAAATAAGTAGTTATATATAAAAAAAATAATGCTTCTCTCAACTCCAAATCATGCTTATGTTTTCTGTTGAATGTTTTACCTTTCACTATTCATGTCAGCATTTCCTTTTTCTTCATAATTCATTTTCCTCTGTTACCATTTTACATTATGCAGAACCCAGTAACTTCTTCCATATATTTGAGTGCATCCCATCTCATGACAGTTTTATCATCACTTGAGTTTTCTCCAGCCATTAAGGACAGTATATAAAATGCTTTGGTAGATAGCTCCTGCTGATAGGAAGTCAAGCTCATTATCTGATAATAATGGGTATGACTCCAAATTAGGCACAAAATGGAATTTAGGTACCAAAGTAGAGGCTGAGACAACAACAAATGGGACAGACATGTTTTACCTACTCCAAGAACAGGCAATGCTGCCATGGACAAACATGAATAATACTAGGACAAGCAGCTATTGGAAGAAGACACCACAGCACAGATAAGTGTTTCATCTATTTCAAACAGAAACACATTTTCAGACATCGTCCCCAATGTCATGACTTTTAACTGCTAAAAAAAAATATGTTTTTAGCAATTCTTTATTCTCATAATGTATTTCTTATATAAAGTATGTTTCTCATCTTTGTTCATCAGGCCACAACTCAATTTTGGGAGTTGTTAAATTTCTCTTAACAGTTCCACTCTCAATGAGGCTCTATGCCTCAAATGTCTGTTGGGTATCAAGTTCACTGCACAACTCAAATATGTTTGACTCATTTTTTCACTCCAAGAACTACCAAACTCCTTCTGTGATGCCTTATCTTTACAAGAGTCAGATTAAACCATAAATGGAGTATTGTTGCCATATCTGTACTGAAGCTGATCAACACTCATTTTCCATAATTGATAAAATTATCAACCATAAATTTTACTTTAAAAATGGCTGTTTTTATTCAATTCTATATTTATTTACCCCTAAGTATTTCAAGATTAAATTTCCTATTAGTAAATGAAGGTATCTTTAAGAACAGAGGAAAACAATGCATAACTTATCAAGAGAGCTGAAGTAAATGAATGGCAAAGTTTAGGAGAGATACCTAGAGACCTTGAGTAAATGACAGAGCAAGGTTTAAGAGAGATAGCACAAAGACAAAATTTATTAAGTGTTCCAAAGGACAGGAAATTGTGGAGAGCCATTATTGCCAACATCCTAAAGGGATCTGTCTATATTTCTGAGATGAACATTATTTACATTATTCAGACTATTGTCCTCATCTTTGTCGTCATATTTATTATAACGTTTCAGCTGTTGTACACTCCAGCCTTCAGGTGGTTGGAATGTCGAACTGAACCCTTTATTTCGCTCACTGTTCTAGTTTCACGTACCATAATTAATGGATGTCAGTTATCAGCTATCTCCTGTTAATTTCCCTCTGAAAGTTCTCCACTGCCTTAACCAGGTATTGAACTAACACTCTTTGGGTCCTGTCACTGGATCTAATCAATGCCTTTATCCACTGCCATGTGTCCTTGCTAAAGATGCAGGTAAAATGGTTGGTTGCCTGTTTTGCTCCAGTAATTACCCAACTCCTCATGCTATCCTGTACCATTACAAGAGCCAGATCAGGCCTAAATTGGAGTGCTGCTGCTATATATGGGCAGAAGCTGGCCAGTTCTCACTTATCAAAAGTTCAAAAGCATCTCCGAGACCTTGTGGATGATGAATTATTTTCCACCTATCAACTTCTCTTTCACAGGTGGGATGTGGTAAGCCCTCTCACTTCTCTATTATTATTTCCAGGGAACATGCTCGGATAAACTACTTTCCTTGGTTCCACTAGGTCTAATCTTCACGGCTAGGACCCGCCATGCCACTTACATTGTAGCAAACTACTGACATTCCCTCCTTATTCCATCCGTGAAAAGTTCCACTTGAACAGCTTCTTCCCACAAACCACTGCTCTGTGGAACTGACTCCCAAGTGAATGTTTCCCCAATTGCTAGAATCTTAACCTGTTCAAGTCTAAAGTTAACTGTTATCTACCCCTCCTATCCATATAAACGTCTTAATTTAACCTTCTAAATATTATATTTTTTTAAAGATTGTAATGAGCCTGACAAACATTGATAACCTATGCTTGAGAAAAATAAATGTAGAATTGAATAAAAACAGCCATTTGTAAAGTAAACATTTAAGGTGGCTAAATTTAGTAACAGTGAATGGCTTGCAAAATAGAATAGGCAAAAGTCCAAACCTAATTATTGGTTTGTACTAAGAAATAAGACATACAGTTAGAACATGATAATGTTTATAAACTAATCTTATTAGTACAATACTTAAGACCAAAGTGCACTATTTACTATCAACATGTTTAAATATTTTAAAAGGGGTACAGAATGATTGCAATTAAAATAGACCTATTAAAACAACAGGAAAGAAAAAAGTTTACATTACTGTAAAGTGATAATATTGAAATGCAAAAAAATTAACACAAAAGAAAAAAAAAACAGAAACAACTTAATCAGTTTGTGGTTCCTCTTTCATCAGAGCTCAACGGAGGATGAGAAAAAAGACTAAAAAGCCCACAGACTAAAATCAAAACCACCTGAGACAGAATGTTATATAATAAAGATCAAAGGCTAATTATAAGAAACCTCCTGCTTACAGAGGGATGGTTGACTACATAGGGAGAACAGGTTAATCAACACATACAAGCCAATATTCAGAAAGGTCATTTGGACAATTTATATAGGCAAATTAGTTTACCTGGGCCAGCAATAGGTAAGCATTTATAATTATTAATGAGCCAGGTATGATAAACAAGATATGTCTGACCCTGATTTTCACCTTACAGAGCTAATTTGTATAATTAATTTATATAAATTAGCTCTAAAACTTTAAGGTGAATATCATAGAACCTTCCTCAGTATCAAGAACAAGTTGTTTAATAAATACCCATCTTATTCTCACCACAGATGAATTAACATACCTTTATAAATTGCCCAAATTACCTTTCAGAATATTGTCTGGTATATATGCTGATTGGCTATGCGTTGTGATATAATGGATAATAGCTTCAAATGAGAAATCATTGAGCTGAGTTTGAATTTCAGGTTCATTACTCTACACGCACATCTACATGAATGTAAGTTATCAGCATGGAAAATGGAATTGGAAATCAGTGTTCAAATTCCAGCCTAGTCTGTTACATTCTTTTTTGCACTAATATCCTTAGAAAAGGTATGAATCCATCTCTTCTCCCCACAGCTATGGGTTGAATAGCAGGACAGACTATGTCCTATAGCCTTGCATGATAACTAGTCAACCACAGAAAGAAATGGCAACCTACTGCAGGAAAATCTTCTGCCTAGTCAGTCATGAATCAAAAGAGACATGATCACCCAAGTGTGTATCACACATGGCACTTTACTGACTGATATGCTGATTAAGCCTTGTTCTCAACCTCTGACCCGTTCTACCTTTCTAGCCATCATAGCAGTGATATTTAAAATGATAAATTATTGAACTAATAATTTGGAAAGGATAGATTAACAGTTTTTCACACCAGCAGAAATTTGCTTAGCAAACCTGGTACTAACATCATCAATCCATTGTATATGCAAATAGACAGGACATTTCAAGAGGTGAGGGTGGAATCAACTTGGGTTTTATAAACTGAAACAACCTCCACAAAACTGAGCTATCCTCCACAATATCAACTGGTTATCCATTTTTGCCCACTTGATATTGTGGAGGCAATTATCAACCTGTTTGAAACTATTTCTTTACAGTTTTGAATAGCAGAAACCATTTGTGATTTAAGAAGTTACACAAATATTCACATTAAATATAGATCAGTATTTCCCAAGAATATATATTTATATGTGTTTCTAGAAAATCTAGGTCCGGACAACTGTTGATTGGTTGATTTTAATAGAAAATTTGGCAAACATGAACCTTTGTGCCCACCAAAAACAAAAAGGTGTGTCCAAAGGACGTTTTTCCAGTGACACCATTATTATTTTAACTACCATCACTTTCTGGCAACACTTGCAGTTTTAAAAAGTGTTGATTAGAATTGTTATAAAGCCAAAACATGATGAAAGTGAATTTATACATTTTCTTTGTTCTTGAGAATTGACAACAAAAATAATAAACACTATTTATTAACTGTCTATATTTCTGAGATGAGGTATTATGTACATGATTTACATTATTCAGACTATTGTCCTCATCTTTGTTGCTATATTTATCCGATCTTTCAGTATCTGTCTATATTTCTGTTATGGTCCGGTTCCTTGTACCATGGTGATAGTCCAAGGTAGAACCAATAAAGAAGAACTTGAACACGTATATGGAATAACACAGATATATTACAAACAGGAATATATACAGAGAAGTAGAAAGTGTTAGTACGAACAATCAGATTTAGTAGTAATTGTCTGAACGCGACTCTGTTTCGGACTGCCTCTGATTCGACTGACTCACTCACTCTGACTGACTGACTGAGACTCCTGACGGACTTCACTCCAGACTTCAAACTGAACTCTTGAGGCGCAGTATTTATTACATATGGAATAGTCCATTATGTTATTATGGGTAAGGTCCCATAACAGTTTCTGAGATGAGGTATTATGTACACTATTTACATTATTCAGTCTATTGTCCTCATCCTTGTTGCCATATTTATCCAATCCTTCAGTATCTGACTATATTTCTGAGATGAGGTATTATGTACATTATTTACATTGTTCAGATTATCATCTTCATCTTTGTTGCCATATTTATCACAATGTTTCAGCTGTTGTATGCTCCTGCCTTCTTCAGGTGGTTGGAATGTCAAACTGAACCCTTTATTTCGCTCGCTGGGGGGTAGAGACTGTTGTAGTTCCATGTGCCATGTCAAATGGATGTCAGTTATCAGTTTACGTTGTATGATTGGTGGGAGTTAAAAATGAGGTGGTAGTTCTCACTGGTTGAAGGGAAAAGCTGATCTGTTGGTCTGTCATGATAGAAGCAGCAGAAGTTGTCCCAAGTGTCATCTATTTATCCCCACCCAGGCTGTGTAAAGGAGTTCCTGAATAAATAAATAAATAAATATATTAGAAACAGGATTTGCATCTTCATTTCACATTAGTTTTCATCTTTTATTTTCCTTGTGAAAGTACAAGCCTTTCCAGTTTGTGTGCACATCAATGTGAATGAGAATAGAGACATGGGGTTAATTGTCAAGTCAATCAGAGACTCAGTGTGAGAGATTCACGAGATCTCACAGTTAGAAACCACTTCAGACAGTGAGGTTCTCAATTACAGCTTATTTAGCTCATGCCTGAAACCTAATATGGTCTGAAATTTGCTAGTTTATAGAAATGTGGTTGAAAATTGAATTAATATAGAAATGTTTCTCTAAATGTCAAAGTCTGTCCAGAATGTATCCATCCATTCAGAGTATACCAAAAACCTGTTATGCAGCCTTAACATAACTTAGCAGCCAGCTAGAGGAAGCCATATGTCACAGTCATGAACAGATATTCTCTCATGTGGTTATTCAGCCTGTCATGAGTCACCAGCTTGTACATTACACAACCATCACATTCAATGACCAAGCCAATAGATTCATCTACTCTTGCAGGTAATTTTGACAAAATATCACATTAACCAAGTGTATCATAAAATCCAGAATATGGAATTAATACAAAACACTCAACTTTTGGATTAGTTATAACCAATTTAGTATAAGAGATAAGAAAATTGAATACAGAATAGGCTGTATTACGGGGTATTTTGTTCAACACTGCAAACTGCTATAAAGACTTCCCCTTTTACTGTATATGGAATCCCTTCAAAATATATTATTTTATATATTAGTTGTATATATCTGAAATTGCAGCAGCCTAGTGCTTAGTTTCAGTCAAGATTGTTTTAGGTGATGACAAAAAAGAATATGACTAGACAACCAAGAAATTCAAATTTCACTGGCAAGACTAATATTTTGCTTAGCAAAACTAGTCACCCACAGAGTACTAAAGATTAATGTCCATGAGAAAGGTATGAATTACTACTTCCTCCCCAATCTATAGGTTAAATAGTAGGGAAATTTGGAATCTTTTGTCTAACCACCTGTTAATATATCAGGAGTCAATATGTCAGGGTAAGACTCATTACGTACTATGTTTGAGAGACATTGGTATATCTCAAGTCCACTACATGACTTGGGATTTACTAAAGTCTATAGCTTATATAAATTATAAAAATGTGTGTTTGTGTGTGTGTATATAATATATATCACATGCACACAAATAAATCTGTCGTGTACTGATAGCAGAGGTGGGGGAGCAGTATTTCTTTCACACGTTTTATTTTTTTTACATTCTCAGTACTCTCAATCTGGTACTTGCCCCATTAAGTACATGAATCAAACATACATTGGAAATTTCAGATCAAAATTCAGTTAATAACTGTATCAGACTACAAAATTATTAATTTAGGCATAAATATTGTACTTTAAGATTTTAACTAATTTTCTTTTAATAATGACATTTTATTTGTAGGTCACAGAAAGAGCCTCCATTGTATTTCTGTAAAAGCTTAAACAACTGAAAAATATGTAAATGTTCTAAGATATGGAAATCAATAAGCTTAAAATAAAAATCATTTTCATCAGACCAATTCTAAATATCTGGGCTTTATTTGTGATTAGCAGTAGAGCCCAGCGTTGCCTGGGGATGTAACAGTAAGAGATAGATCAACTATCGACCATCATAAAGACTGAAAAATAAAACTGACAAAGATTATTGTTTAAGGATGACGGACACGCATGCCTTAATTAGTTATTTTTTTTTTTTTTTTTTTTATGAATTGGTCAAACCCAAACTCAAACAAAAACATTGTTTTCAATCATTATGAGTCCACCGATTGAATAGAATTTTATTATAAACAATTGTTTTGTAAATGGAATTTTTAAAGCATTCTGAATATAAAAATAAAGAAAAAAGTGTGCAAGACAATAAGAAACACTACCTGCCAAAAAAAAAAAAGTGAAGTTTTGTTGAAATCGGTTGAAAAATGTAGGAAATCCAATCCCATATATAAACGAACACAGACACACCCAAACAACCCGGGTTTTATAATAAGTATAACTCGATATGAGTTGTCCCCCTTTCATTCTCATGATGCCTCTTAATCATGTTTTTAAATTGATTTTGTGCAAAAACAATTGTGTTTTTCCAATTTTTGGTGCTGTCAGAACCACCACAAGGTAATTTTATGTAGTCCTGTGAAGTTTTGTTGAAATTGATTGAAAAATGTAGGAAATCCGATCCAATATATAAACGTACAGACACACACACAACCTGGGTTTTATAATAAGTATGATTCCAATTTGAATAGGCCATCTTTTTCTTGTCTATTAAATTTGAGACTGGATACAGAAATAGATTTATTGAATTAGAATTAAAAAGTAGTATCCTTTTTTTGCTATTAGTAAGCATTTTTTGTTGTGTTAGTTGTTGATATGCATTTTAATTAATTTATTGCTCTGATTAACATGTTAATCAATGTGATAATGTAGTGATTGTGTAATCAATACATCCATTTTTGAATTATTATTGCCATAGAAATATTCTCCTTGAGCAAATAAAGTTATAGATGACATTATTTTGCTAGTTTTTTTTTTTTTTGCATCATAGTATTTTTGTTATTGATAAGGATTTTAAAAATTTGTGCCAAATAATTTTTTTGTGATTTGACATATGAGAAAGTAAAGAATAGAAAAAAATAATAAAGATGTTGAATTTCTGTAAGAAAATCAAAAACATGATGAAAACAAAGGTGGAAATACAAACTCAAACAATTCATCAAATAAAAATAACTCTGTGTAGGTTTTTCTTGCCAATTAAATGAACTTTCTGCTTAAATTGTGTTTAACTGATGATTTTGCTTGAAATTCAGTTTAAAATAAATTTATCATCTGAAATTATATGTCAAGATCCAGACACTTCTCTCACTGAGTGGCCTTGTTCCAAGCCATGTATAGTTAACCTTTTTAATGCTCAAATAGGACCATCTGAATAATGGAATAGAGCTTTATCTTCATTGAGTTTCAGATTAAGTCTAGTAAATAACAATTTTAATGCTTAAAACTGCTTTATTTTTTCATGGCTGAATTTAATGTCTAATATCAAAATGAGAAATAGGTTTGACTTTTGGTAAGAGCAGATTATTTTTGGCTATTATTTCAGATTGCACAATTAACACTTCAAGAAAAATATAAGTAAGGGTAAATTCGCAGCTTGAATGAGAATAGCCAAACCTAAAATTATGGAAAGATTTGTTAGGTTGAGTGGAGTTACTCCCTGTAATATGGAGATGCTATAACGAGATTACCATCAGGGAACTTGAGAAAACATTAAGTTGGAAACAAGGGTGTTGCAGGATTAATTAACAAGGGTTAAAAAAAAAAAAAAAGTAGAAAGAGAGCTCTTACCAATAATCTTTAATCTTGTGTAGTAAACAGATTTTTTTCTTAAATGGCCAACATGCAAATCTAGAGACAAAAATGAAGTTTTATTTTTCATTAAATTAAAATGCAGATCAGGTACAAATGTAGTTTCTTAATTGTTAATTTGGATGCATCAAGACCTACATGACAGAAAAAAAATGGATCATAGCTCTTTACAATTTCCTGCTCCTTTTTAACTCTTAGTAAATTTTGTCATTTTTCTTTCTCTCCTAAATCCTCTCCTGCCATCCATTGACACAAGCTTCTTAGGTAGGTTATGTGTGGTTTTCCTCTGTCCCACTGACATTCAGTATGTTCTATGAGTGTCAAATTTTCCAAGCTCTCTTTCCTCATTATGTGCCCAAGAAATTTCAACTGTCTCTGATGTTAAGTATCAGTATCCTTTTTGTTTTGTATATTAAAAAATATGACTGGGAACTTTAATTAAAACATTCTTTTCTGATTTTATATATTTATCCCATCTGGGAAAAATTCTGAGAAATATTTTAAAGAAATCCCAAACAAAACTAGTATTCAATTAACTTCCCAGTAATCAGCATCTAATTAGTAATAATTAATGCAAAAATGTCATCCAGTAAGGTTGATTTATGTCATTTATATTCCAATGTTAGAACACATCAAATTTAGTGACAGTTATAATATGCTTACATTTCCAATTAGAGCACACTTCAAATTATCTTTAGAGAAAGAAAGTTTAAAATTACTTAATTCATGCCAATTTTGCATCCTTATGAAAATGGAAGATTATAAGGTGCATTTTAGACACTTGAAACCATTTTTTTTTAAAAAAAAAAAAAAAAATATATATATATATATATATATATATATATATATACTGTAAAGGCAAAAATACTTTGCAAACAACAAAAAAAAAAAAAAAAGGTATGTGCTGTGTATACACAGTGTCCTCGAATGAGCGAAGTCTTTGTTTGGTGATAGATGCAATACAATGCCCCATTCTAACAACTTTGGCTTTAATAGGGTATTAAATAAGTTTTCTATTCTTCCTCTCTTCAGTCAGTTTGAGATGTTAACATCTTCTGCTGATAAAACCGAATGTTTTGCCTGTAAATTCTCTTTACACTCTACTTTTGACTTATCTGGAGTGTCTTTACCTGACATTCCACTTAGAACAAAGTCTCTGTCAAGTGATATGTATGTAACTCTTTCCATGGTTTCTGCTATCGTCTCTAATCTGGATCTCCACAAAGCATGTAGACCTGATGGTATTCCAATAATACTACTTAAGTGTGCTTCAGAACTGGCTCCTGTTCTCTCTAAACTGTATAATACATGCCTTGCTGCCTTTTGCTTGTTAGAAATCCTCATCTGTTGTTCCAGTCTAAGAAATTATGTGAACCATCTGACCCTTCCAACTATCAGTCTATTGGCCTTCTACCAGATTTGGGCAAACTAATAAATGCCCTAATTAACACTGACTTGATTAACTATCTCACATCCCAGGGCCTTCTTTCAGACAAGCAATATGGCTTTGATTCTCTAGGTCAACTGCTGATGGATTGATGATCATTACAGAAAGAGTCTATCAAGCTTTAGATAAGAATGGTGAAGCTCAGGCTTTGGACATCTCGAAAGTGTTTGACAGGATTTAGCATATAGGCCTTCTTCACAAATTGAAAAGTTATGGTGTCTCCATAAAAAATTTTGGAATGGATTCAGCCTTTCTTACCAAATCATGAAATGACCATCCTTCTAGATCCTTTTGTACAAATGCAGGTGTCTCACAGAGTTCTATCTTTGTTTTTAATTTTCATTAACAACCTTCCCAATGGCATCAGCTCTCAACTTGGTATCTATGCTGATGATACAGCCATTTACTCCTGTCTCAATAGTAAGTCTGATCAATTAAATAACATCAAATTGGCAGCTAATGTCAAAAATGACCTTCAGTCTGTTAACTGGAACAAAGAATGGCTTGTTAATTTTAATGCCCCAAAACTAAAACTACTCTATTAATTATCTGAGAAACTCCTTTCTGCCTTCCATCAGGATGGCTAATGCTAACCTCTAGGAGAGAGTGACTCGTTGCACCTTCTTGGCTGACATGAAGTGGACAGACTATATTGAATGCCAAGTCAGTTGCTAAGAAAGTTGATTCACTGTGTCAAGCTAGACAATTTTCTCTCCAGAATATCTTTAAGTCTACCATTCATAGATGCTTAGAATATTGCTGCCACATATGGTCCAGTGTTCCTGCTATATATTTAGATCTTTATATATAAAATACAGTGTATATGTTTGTCCCCAAGCAACACCTCCACTCCCACTGGTCCGGTTTCAATGATTTATAGCTCATTCAAAATCCCTAGAAAAGTTAGGGGCAGGTAGTGACTTTCATTGTGGCCAGAGTCAGGGTTGCCAGATTATGCAAGGTTAAAAATACATATTAATACATTATACTAGCCATTATTGTTGCTTTCATGGTTCAAGGGGATTAATTCTTATTTTCCTTTTGTATCCAAAATTGCAGTGCACATTTTATTATAAACTAGCTTAAAAGCTGCCCTATTGGGTGGCATTTAAGTTAGCTCCTGTGGAGGATTCTTGGTTTGGCCATCATCACAATAGCTAGGCAGGAGTAGATGCGATAGGCATCAATAAACTACAGAAGAACTCAAAATTAATTGCTGTATTTAAGTATTGAATTAATGTTTAAGCTTACCTTTTAAAAGTTCAATGAGAATTCTTCTGCTGCCACTTAATTTAAAGACGATTTGATGTATGTAGATCCTTATTTTCCATACAATTATTTTTATTTCATGGGTGACAGAACAGTGGGGCAATTTATAAGAAAATTAATATAGTGTAAAGATGGGAAAATAGAAATTAGAATTAGTTATACATTCAACATTTGAAGAGTTAGAGAAACATAATAATTAAGTAAAACCTATATTATGGAATCTATATGAATAAATGCAAAACTGGAGCTCAATTCTCCCATGAAGTCTGAGATTAAAAAGCTCCAGCATTACTTTATAGTAATTTGGTATTTACTCGACCCCCTCCCCCCAGAATCACATTGTGACACAAGATCAGTTTGTGTGGGAAACCCGAGTGTGTACACCCGGGCTAGGAAGAAAAATTCCCTGAGCCCCTGTAACTGTTGGTTGTGCTTGGCCTTAGTGAAAGCACCGAACCCTCTCTCTAGTGCAATGAGAGGGCATGGCCTCAGGCAGCTGTTTCCCAGGGCCAGCATCTCCCAGTATAATTTTCCTCAGTTGCAGCACTGTCCTTTGACAGAGTCACTCCTGAGCGGACTCGGCCCAGAGACATAGCTGAGAGATGATAAACATGTTACAAACTACTTTATAGTAATTTATACGGTGTTTACTCAATTCCCCCATGAGAATGAGATATGACACAAGGTCTTTTTAATGTGGGGACTCAAGCGCGTACACTCGGGCAGGGACAAAAATTCCCCACAGCCCCCACAACCGTCGGTTGCACTGGCCTCGGTGCGAGCACCGATCTCTCCCTCTCATGAAATGGGAGGGTGCAGCTGTTCCCCAGGGCCGGGCACCTCTTCAGTATAATTTTCTCAGTTGCCCCTCTGTCCTTTGATAGAGAAGCCCCTGAGCACACTGTCCAAAGACAGAGATGCAACTGAGAGATAAGTAATGTGTACAAATTACTTATAGTAATTTATACACTAAATCTTAATATCTGTATTATATATTATCTGCTTCTAGGCAAAATCACTCTTTAGGTTTAACTAATTTGCATAATGATTTTAAAAAAGTTTATTTCATTAACTGTCATTCATACTATTCTTTTATTCAAGGATTGTTTTGATTTTCATATCAAAAATAGTTTTGTTTAGGAATATCATCTTATATAGGGCAGAAAAGTGTTTAAAATTTGCATTTTACTTGGCCCCCAACAAGTTGGCATCTATTTGTAAATCTTTCCTTAACTATAACAAGCCAATTTATGAATAAATTCTTCATTTAAATTTTTTTTCAAAGATTTCAAGTAGTGAATATATCTTACTTTGCAAAGCAATAGTGAGTGAACAAAGTCTGCTAGTTCTTGATAAAATTTAAAGAATCAGCAATAATATTGGTCCTGACATGGCATCCCGGCTTAAGTCACTTTCCTGCTGCTGTAAAGCTGTTTCCTTGTGTCTTTTCTATAAATACTTTTATGGGAATTGTTCAGATGAGCTCTTCACTATGGTACCTAAACTATGAATTTAAGAACAATACTGTACTGGCAATGAGGTCTCATCAATTTACAGCTGAGTTGGCTAGATGTAATCTTAAGTCTTATGTTAATAGTTTCTTTTCTCGCACTTCTCACTTGTGGAACTCCCTTCTGGCTCCATGATTTCCAGTCAACTTTTATCTTCAAAAATTGAATTGCAATGCCACTCACTATTTACTGTCTTCTTGATTACTAAGGAGCAAGAATAGATGAGTAATGTTTCTGTTTTCTAATATTGTCACATCCAGTAACCCCTTGTGTTTCAGAGCAACTAGAGTAAAGCTATTATCACTATTGCAATGGAAAGTGTTCAAACTACATTCCTTAGTCCCACCAGTTCTAACCTTCACAGCTAAGACCCACCATGCCATTTGTACTGAACCATCCTTTGAGAAATGCAAGTTCCACTAGAGTAGTTACTTCCCATAAACAGCTACTTTGCAGAATTGACTCCCAAAAGGATGCTTTCCCCAATCACTATAATCTTTATCTGTTCAGGTCTAGAGTTAACCATTATCTTCTGCACATATCTGCATAAACTGTGCCTCTGTAACTCTCTACCTCGAGTGGCTCTTGAGCCTTGTACAGGTTGAACATCACTGTAAAAAAAAAAAAAAAAGAAAAAAAAAAGAAGAAAAAGAAAAGGAAATATGATCTCTCCAATTTTCACCCACCGACTATAGCCTGAAGCATATGAATTGTGGTTTTAATACTAAAGACATTGATTTAACTAAAAATAGCTGCATTTAAAATATTCTATGTTTGTTGAGATCAAACAATTTTTAATACCTATTGAGACAACATGAATCACTGCAAAACAGTAATACCTTTAGGAAATAAGTTATTTTAAGTTCATTTATTCAAATGTTGAAGTTATGCATGGTTTTACCAGAGGAGAGGGTAACAAAGAAACAATTTCAAAATCATCTACTGACAGATTAAAAATCCTGTAGAAGACATGAGAATAATTTCATGCCCAAGATTTACCCAAATAATTCTTGATTATCAAGAATAGTAATAACAAAGCATTTTCGTGTTTAATCCAAATCATTACATTGCAAGTTTTGTTCTTTGATATCAATTCTGAAGCTGGTGCAAAAGTGAATGCCTGGCAAGAAAAAAAAAAAACAAAAAAAACAACTGCTTCGAACATTCATTTCTGTCTCCAGCTCCAAATATATTTATTACCATAAAACATAGATATTGAGTCTTGCCATCAAATCACTGGACATTTTTCTCGTGTACAGTAGACAGAAGTGAACATTTACCATTCAACAAGCAATTTATATAATAAAATGTTTATATAGCTTCATAAAATATTAATAATAATAAAGAAAATCACAGGAAGACTTACGTTTTTTTCTGTTTTTTTTTGTCTTTTTTTTTTTTTTTAAACAGTTTATAAGAAGCTGAAAAAAAAGTAACAATGAAAAAGACATGGCAAAAAAAGAATATTTGCTTTCAAAATTATATTCCAAAATTGAAATTCAGCAAAGTCTAAAATAAAAATATGTCAAAATGTCTAGACAACATTCCTATTTGAAGATAGGGAGCAAAGATAAGTAAATAAAAGAGACTAGTTACACTAAGACAGAAAGATAAATGTTTCTATATTGTAGCAGCTCATGTCCAACTAAAAAAAAAAAAAAGAAAAAGAAAAAAACTTATATTCAGTTACTTAAATGTCTTTTATCACTCATAGAGAATCTATATGAAACCCACAAAAAAAATAATCATAAATTATCAGATTAATGATAATATTACCATGAATAAATTTAGGAAAGATGATTATGGACCTGCATAGTGGTTGAGGTAGTTGTAAGTTTCCCAACAGCACCAATGCTTGGTGATCAAGACAAGCCAAAAGCACTCTCCTTCACCCAACTCCAGGTAAGTCTGTCAGTCCAGAAGCACCTCCATATAATCAAGGTCTTCTGTTAGTATAAGTAGCAAAATTTTATCCATCATCGGCTTGCTAGATCTGTCGCCTAGCTTACAGCCCCTGGTATTCCCCAATGGTCACCCATCCGAGTACTAGCCTGAACATTGCTTAACTTTGGTGAATGAAGGAGAACCAGTGTTTCAACATGATATGGTTGTAAACAAGCAGGAAACCATGATTTAAAATGTTGATTTTTCAAAGGAGGCAGTTTCCTACTATCTGTAAGATCGGTGCAACTTTTCCATCCTTTTTAAATAGCTCTATGCTAAACTAAGTCAATTGTATCTCTGGGCACCTGACAGAGCAATGGCTAGCAAGATAATTCCTGCAAGACCTTTTCATTAATATGGAGAGTTCAGTCACATCTGGATTGTTGATATTAAATAAATAAAATAATAAGGAAATAAAAAAGGAAAAGTATGTTTATTTGTCTATATACATGAGGAAAAAAAACAAAACACTTTAAAAATTCTTAAAACTTTTCAGAATTTTAGTGTATGTTTTGAAGAAAATTCTTGGTGTGTATTATCCACAAAAGATGATTGTATCATAGCAATTTTGACAAAATGCATTGATTGTAAATCTAACAGTTGATTCTACCGAAAGAAACAAAAATGTTAAAGTAAACAAGACAAAACTGTAGGCTGCACGAAAGAGGCACATAGTTATGTCAGTTAATGCGGGTCATAAAAGAAAAGACTTTTAAATTCAGTAATTTTATTTATTACTTATTAGACAATAAAAAATACCCACTGTTTTTTTTATTATTATTATTATTATTATAGTAGTACTGTTTTAAAGCAGCAGATTTAACATTTTGAAAATTTTCATTTTTTTCCCAAACCTTGTACAGAATTGAGAATATGTAAATGTGTGCATGCAAAAAGAAATGTTTTGCCAGAGTTGAGTTAAAGAAAAAAAAAAAAAAAAAAAAATTTCAATAAAAAACTTCTTTATTTTTTTTTTTTTTATTTATTATTTTTTTTTTTTTAAATGTTTTCACATTTGTTTTCTTGTAAGACTTAAAGGTTGCATAAGTATGGCATATTTGATTGACAATTCTTGCTTGTTCAAGGTCTGTTCCTTCTGTTAGGGAAGAGTATTTATAAACACAATTGGAAATCAAAGGGAGAGAAGCAATCCGCCAACTGTACAAATGTGTCCCTGGAACAAACTGAAGAGACTTTTGTCCAATATGGAGTGTGTAGTTGATACAGACTAAGGATGAAAAAGTGAAAATATTTCAGCATGAGATTTCTAGTTCGGAAACTCATGAAATAAGGTCAATATTCCTTTTTTTTAAAATTGTCGAGACATATGTTTTTTTTATCTTTTCGATTTTTTTTAATCTTTTTTAGACAAGTAAACCGGCCGTTGCACAGCTAACAGCATCAAGTGATAAAAGTGTAGTCGTCAATGAAGATCCTCCAGTGAATAAATCCTGTGCATTTGTTTTTGGTTGCAACAAGATCTCAAACATACACGTCTTGTTACATTAACTGTCCGGTCAGCAGAAGCAGTCAACCCATTCAAAGGAGAATGCAAAATGCAGCAAATCTAACATTTAATGTTAGCTATCCACAGCCAAAAAAGAACAGGTTACATTGAAAAGATTCTCACAATTCCTGGTCTTGGTCTTGAAATATTAATTTTACATATCCAGGATTGTCCAAAGGAATTGCACAAAATGGACAGATGGCATGAAATTCATTGGAAGCGTGTGGAATCAAAACTTCAGCCCAATATCTGCAATGAAAGGAGAATTTTTTTTTTTAAATCTTTAATGTTACACTTGAAAAGAAAGAAAAAAATCTGAAGATTTCAAAAATATTTCAGGCAAAATTTATCCAAAGAAAAGAATAAAAGGTGAGTAAGGTTTGCTTTGATGCTTACTTGACTGTGTTTTCTGATGCCATATGTCCACATGGGCTGAAGCAGTAAGTAGGAGGGCCAGCATCAACATAAAAGCTCAGTTCAAAACCAATTTCCAATTTGATAAAAGGACTTTCCTGAAATCAAATAAACCAGCTGATAGAAATCACACCAATTTTTTATATATACAGACTCTGCCAAAAAAAAAAAAAAAAAAAAATGTATACACACTTCAGGAAAGAAAAAAACTTGTATATATATTGTAATACTAAATTTACCCAGACATCATGAAAGTAATAAAAGTTAACTTTAGACTCTACACAATCACAAGACATGTTCAAAATGGTAGCCTTTAGCTTCAAGACATTTATTAGTATGGCAAACTACCTCTTGAGCAATGTTGGCCAAAGTGTCCAGTGGGATTGCTGCACATATTTTTTCAATTTCTAGCCTAAGGGCCACCAATGTAATGCCATATGTCGAGAAAATATTGTACTACAATAAACAGTGTTATCACAATTTTATAAAACTATGAAAGACAAGTTTTTCCTTTCCTGAAGTGTGTATACAATTTTGGAGAGGACTCTGTATATTAAAAAAAGTACACGTTATTTTTTGCCCCTCTTTAAAATGAATTTTCTTATTAAAAAGCACAACATAGATACAGAATAAGATTCTAGAATAAACTGCATTACACTTCTGTAAATGTGTGATAAAATTTCATATTTTAAACTCATATGGATAGCATTTGGAAATTTAGTCTTTACTTTCAATGACCTTCACATGAAATGTTTCAATAGTCAGATATTCATTCTTTTGTTTATGGGCCAAATTAGATATTCCTTAAAAATTCTAATTGTACCTCATTTATTTCTGATAAGGAGTAGTAATAATACTAACAGGCAAGCAAATATAAAAATTAACTACCCTACATACTAGTGTAACACGCAATCTCACATATTGTGCAAACCTCAAATTTTCACTTATAAAAATGATTTTATCATTTATCTTGTGTATCATGTGAGTTCCTTTTTTGAGAGACCAAATTACCTCTTTTCCTCTATCACATCTTCTAGTTAAATAAGTTGAAGGAAGTAAGAGAATTATAAAAGTATTGTTAGTAATGCTTTGGAAAACTAAACATCTTATAAACATAAAAAATAGAAAAGATGTATATTCACTATGTTTGTATTTTATAATACAATACTAATATGTGAATATGACATGCATTATTATTGGATACAGTTAAGTAAACATCAGTTTTATCAAAATCATGTTTATTTTAAATACAGCTGTACTTTTTGAATACACTAAATGGATTATATAGTTTTGTCAATGGCATAGCCAGATTAGCTTCAGAATTAGGGCTTCAAAAGTAGCAGGATATATGAGTATATATGCTAAGTTAGCATCTTCAATATTTGGTTTGGTTGGTTGGGTTTGTTTTACAGCATATCAACCTCAATGGATTATTATTTAATCCCGACAAGATTATTGTATTATTGATATTATTTTTACCAAAAATGTATAGCTGGTAATAATATTTTTACAAAGTATTTCTGGGATTAAAACCCATTTTTACACTTTCATAGTGTTTTGACCCCAGTTTGGTGGTTAATTATTTACACATAGCTGGGATCTTAACAGGTGCTACCACTCAAGGAACATCAACAATTAAGAGGTGGTTCCACGCTCCTCAATACCTCCTAATCAGAGGCCTTGTTGTTGAACGTAGTTTATCATCTTACCCAGGACATGGATGTAGTTTATCGTCATACCCAGGATGGTTCAGCATTTGAAATTAAAAAAGTTATCTACCTTTAACATAAAACAATATGCAGTCTTATAAAAAATAAATCAGAATTAGCACTAAAAAGATAACACTCTTAATTCATAGTTCTGACTAAATCTTAGTAAACAATTAATGTTACCATTGCAGAGTGATAGCCAACAAATCAGTTGCTCAGACAGTTTACTAATGGAGCAATTTTGATCATCGAATACTCTGTACTAGACTAAACCAAATCACTACACAAGAATATATAATAATAATAATAATAATAACTATATAATATTATATAGATAATTCTCTTTCAACTTTCTTGTAGATTTGGGAAAAAGAAATGATTAAAAATATCACCTTTTTACTGGATTAAAAATGTATTTAATAAGAGTTCACATTATAGCCTTTTTTGTGCAAAGAAAAGATTTTCAAGACAGTATCTTCCTTAATATCAGAATTAGTATTGCAATTTTGTATCGAAATAGTTTGGTACCTGTTGCTTCATTGTCAGCAAGATTATTATATTTCAAATCTAAATTGGTTGTCCATTTAAAACATTAAATTTATTAGAAAGTATATTTAGTTTAAATGGAGACAAATTCATAAAAATGACATCAAAGATGTTGTCACCAGACAGAAAAGGAAATTAGCCCTTGTGACGCAAATGTCTATTTCAGTTTCATTCAAATTGTGTGTATGTACGTTTGTGTGTGCAAATGTATATTTTAATGCAATGGCAGATGTAAAAATATTTATACAAAAAATTAAAAGAAATCTTTTAAAAAGCATTTCTATTTATTAACAATGGATTTCCAAAAAGTTATGAAAGAATTATCAATCAAACAAGAACTGAATCTATGCAGTAAGCAAACCTGCTCCACTGTTTACACTGACGCAAAAGTAGTTTAGCAAAAGTTTTGCCAAATTTCTTGCAACTACAATGTTTCCTTCATTCCTCCATCCAACCCAAGTACAATAGACTAAGGAAGATAATTTTGTAAAAGGATTAAACTGTTAGTAAACAAACAACCAAATCATAGACAATTATAAACAAGCAATTATCTCTAAATCTATGGTTTCCAATGTGACACATGACCCGTGGTGGGTGGGGTCAAATTTAATTTTTAAGGTAGGCAATTCGACAATGAGTTATTAACAGTGAATTTTACTCTAGCAAGTCTGCATAGTGAGTGTATACACAGGGCATATACAGTATGCATACATGAAAATATTTGTGTGTGTGTATGCATATGTGTAATTATGCATGTACTGTATATAATATTATTTTTTATAACAATTTCTTAATAATTTCTTCCTCAGTACTTTAAGCGTCCTTCCATTCTTTTATTTTTGTCTTTCATGGATGCCATGTTTTTTGAAAGTTTGTTTAGATCAAGTTAATGTCTTTTTGGCTTTCTCCATGCAGGAGTTCACTTTTTGAATAATAAGAATTATGGTGTGTGTGTGTGGGGGGGGATTTTAAGTGGCCTAAAAAAGGTTGGGAACCACTGCTCTAAATACAATGATTAACAATCACTTTTGATAAAGTATGGGGGTCAGTCAAAAAGTAATAACTGTTCTTTAATCACAACATATTTAATAGTAAAAAAAAAAATAAAATAAAATATAAAAAAAATAAATAAACAAAACACACACAGCATTGCAAAATGAAAAAAAATAAAATAATACTTTTACAACCCAAAAGAAGGCATTATTTTTTTTTTTTTTTTTTTTTTTTTTTTAACAACTCTCACATGACAAAATGAATTCTTTTAAAGTTATTTTTTTCATAATTTGAACAAAGCATTTTTTTCAGAGATTTGATATCAATTAAAATAAGATTTTGAAAAACGATTTTAAAATATGGATTATGGTTCTTGATTTTGTTACTAGGGATAAAACAACATACAAATTTTCCTAAGCAGATAAATGTACATGTTACTTACTTTCAAACAAAGAGGACAGGTCCTTTTGTCATCATCATCATCTTTCTGTCCCCAAGTATGTCTCCCATGCACATGACCACATTTTATATAAACAAAAGGCTGTTTATCGAGACCAGGGCTAGCATGAGACTTACTGGGGAGAACCAGTGTAGTCAAACCAACAGGACACTGTGGACGGCAGGCATTGATTCCTTCAACCAAGTTATTGAACTCCTGTTCATTCTGAGAATAACAAAAAAGCATTCAGTAGGAATTAAAAGATACCTAATTTTTTGGCAGATACAGAAATATTACAGTAGTACAATTTAAAATACAAAAAATGAAGATTTTAGTATAAAGTTATTCAGTTCCCTATCATATAGAGATGGGCCAAGAAAAAAATAAAATTATTTAAAAATGTGCATAGACTAATGTGTTTATTTACTTACTGGTGAGGCATGCAAGCCTGAAGCAGATCGCCACAATAATGTGACTCCACATAAATCAATGAGTGTTCCATCGTGAAGGACATTGTCAGCATTCAGCATCTGCAAGAAAAGAGCAACAGCATTTCAATCAATGAAAATAAACAAAGACAAGCTGAACACCAACAATTTTAACAGTTTATGATTTATGATTTCCTAAATTGATCAACCAATGCCTGAAGAGATACACTCGATTACTAAACTGCCTCTAAACAACATTTGATGGTATACAAGACCTACCCGACAAAAAAATCTTAGATTTCATTTGCAAAGTGTTTGTTAAGCCAATGTTTATCAAAGTGTCATAGACTATCATTACTTGTACCTAACCTATAATATCAACTGTAAATAACAGATGATTCTTGTAGAGTGAGTGGCCATGGTTAATTGTAAAATAAATGACAGAACTGTCCAACAAATAGAATTGACAAAGTTTGCAATAAGCAATAACAAGAAAAGAACAGGGCAAAAGATAATATAAAGCAAGCAAACAATATATGCAAGGCAAAGCAACAGTAATATGGCAAAAAGTTCACAAACTAAGAATTGGGGTTGACACACAAGAGCAAGTTCGAACAAGCGAACATAGCGTTTTGACTTCAAGACAAGACAGAGTCAGATGAAACCAAGAACTGGCCTATTTTATTGGATAGGAAGAAATCCCAGCATGCATTTGTGTGCTTCTGCCTATAAATTAGGGAGGAGCAAGTATTTTCCCAGTAGGATTGGAAACAACAATTCTTATATACCATCAAATATAGGAGTTGCAAAATCATTTGAAGTTCAGTGTTCTCTCTTTATAAAACTGTTAAAGACCAGATATAAATAAAGTTTAAATCTAGAAAGTTTCAAAGTTTCAGTGGTAAACACTTTTTAGATATTGTAGGGTGACTAGATTTGATTTGTTTGTTCAACTCCTCATGGGTCATTTAATGCCAAAATTTAATTTTCTTGGAAGCTATGAAATAATAAAAATATGATGTTATTCTGCTTTCACAACTGAATTCATGGTAGATGATACACAGAATTTATGCATATACATATTTGTGTGAAAATAATTACAAGAGGCAATTATGTGTGTGTTTAATTTTGTAGTTTTGCAGAAGTTAAATTTTGGAATACAGTTTGATTTCTTTAAGAAATTGTACATTATATGGATTAATGCCATGAAAGAGTTCTTTCATGTTGGTTGTTTAAATTTATTTAGTGGCATATCATCCACTATTGGTTACTTAATGCCAAAATCTAAATATTTTGAACACAATCATTTAGATACTGTAGCTTGCAGAAGTGGGGGGCAGAGGGTGCAACAACCCAGGGTATCCATATTGGGAGGGCATCCAATCAAAGAGTGAAATAAAAATTTAGTTTATATTTAATTTGAATAAAGTGTTTATTTCATGTTTCATCTGTTTTTATATATTTAAAATATTTTCCTTTCTCACATTTCTCAGTATGAGGTCTTATGCCCCCACCCGATTGAAGTCTTAGGGACATACAATCAAGGAGCTGGCCCCAGGCATCAAACATCTGCATGTCATTGATCACATAATATTGATTTTAACTGTTAATTAGAACTAAATATTAATCACTGATGTATTAAGATTTAAATATTAAAATAAAATTATTTGCAATTGTTCCTTGGTATACGAAATTATATTTAGCAGACAAGGAAGAATTCAAAAGTATTTTTACCAGAAATTCCAATTCTCCTTAAAAAAACAAAAAAAAAAAAACTGATTATAATTGTACTTCCGAACAGTTTTATTTTGTATTCTTTACAATAGAGCATTTTTCCTTTAAAATACATGTCCACATTGCAAGTCATCAATAGATTGCTGATCAAAGTTGCTGTAGGAAATGGATTCTTTTGAAAAATAAATTTTTATGAAAGTTTAAAAAACACAAGCTGCAAACAGCCTGCCTCGTTTAATTCAAATAACAAATAATATTTTAACTTCTGATTGCTTCTGTAAGAGCAGATACAAAATCCTAAAGAGAATAACAATAGCAATTTCTTTTTCAAAGTAACAAGGCTTCACCTGATACAAAACTGACAGAGGAGAATCTGGCAGAGCTTAAATACAGCTTTGGGATTAAACCACTTTTAATCAGTCAGGGGTACCAAGCCTCCTACTGCTGATTTAAAGGCAATTAGCTGTAGATCTAACAGCTTCAATCAAAAAGCAATTCCTACAACATGCTTAATGTAAGGGACTTAGCTATAGTACATTTCAAAATGATCCTGCAACACTTTCAATTATGCACTTGACATTATCTCTGGTTATATTCAGAATTCAACAGTAGACAAAGACATTTATGAAAGTTTATTTATGTCTCAACTTTGATGCATTCTATTGTCTTCTTCAATGCAACAATGCTAAAAGCCAACAAGGATAAGAATGTTAATTCAAACAACTCCAGGAATAATGATGGGTCATTTCAAAAAATAATTCAAGGAATATTTAGGAAAATACAATTTTATCTGATAATTTCAGATAATTCTGCTTGTTCCTCATGTGTGTCATGCCATGCCATTACCTCAGTTAAATAATGGACCATTCTGCTTTGATTGTGAAGGAAACAGAAAAAAAAAGAAAAGAGAGACACAGTTTAGTTTTTGTGAGAAAAAGAAAGCATACATAATAAAAAAAATAAAATAAAATAAAAGAAAGGAAAGACTGAGATCGAATATTGTTGTAAGGTACAGCAAGAGTGTGTTGAGGTTGCGGGTAAACACTTAACCAATTGCTCTCCCAACAATTACAGGGGTAATAGGCAGAGAAGGAAAAGACACAGGAGGTAACAAAAATAACACTGCCTCAGAAACCACAGCAACTTGAGGAACAAAAATGCCCAGGGGACTGACTTCACAAGACACCGTGTCTTGCCAACTGCTGGTTTTTCCCCCTGCTATTATTGACATGAGGCATCTTACAAAGACCCGGATCTTGACCAGTTGCAGAGAGGCCTATATCTAGACATGCCAAACTGTCTCGCTGTTAATGGGAATAACCCGGAGTGATTGGTGTTCGCAAAAAATGTCCGCATGCGATCCGATGCCTCTTTTGCGTCTGTACTGACATGTGTTTGCCACAAATATTTAACACTGCAACAGAATAATTTCCATGAGTATTTTATAGTCATGGTAACTCGCAATGAGTATTCAATTGTTAAATTACTAATTAGGATTCATCAGAAAATTAAAATATGAAAATGATTAAATTTTCATGGCTAGTTAATTTAAATATGAATACCAATTACACATTAGAGTCTCTAATGAGCTCTTTAAAAAAAACAAAACAAAACAAAAAAAAAAAATTCCAAATTACCTGATGACTTTTCAAAGGATCTGCCCTTGAGTTTCTGGCAGTATAAATGCCACCACCAACCGAGACCTCATACCAAGTGCCAGGTTTAGAAGCGGGTGTGAATCCATCAGTTGGACTCATTATAAAAACACCATTGGTAGTTAACCCATCTATTTCTTCTCCAGAATGCCATTTGACAGCTTTTTCCTATAGAAAAGGTTATTTAAAAAAATAAATAAAATGTGTAATACATAAGAATAAATCTAAAAGACATTTAAAATAAAAAAAAATAAATAAAAAATCTGTTTGAAACCTTGATCAGAGACTCCAAAGTTCTAAACTTTGTCAATAATTAAATCCTACAAAAAGTAGTGTAAAAGAGTGTCTAACTGATATATAAAAAGTTGATACTTAACCTCAGAGCAGAATGGAAAAATAGAAAGATAATTATAAGTGCCGTTTTTGTATGAGCAATAACTTTGTTCCAAAGGAAAACATTCATAATTCCTATGAAGTGACTGCCGTTTTTTTTTTTTTTTTTTTTATGGACTCCCACCCCTTTGGGCTCCTGATTGGCAGTACTGCTTTTAATTTTCATAAATAAATCAATGTTTTCAACATTGCTACCATTAGTAATTGTTCAATCATCAAATACCCCAACAAAAAGTCTAGTAAGCAATATAATTTGCCAAAAATACTGGGTATCAATCCTATTCAATAACTAAGTTCATTCAACTCACTGTGTGTGCTAAAAAAAAAAAAAAAAAAAAAATTAAAAAAAAAATTGTTTTTAAGATTTTTTTCAGAAACAAATCTAAGTTCAGACACAAAAAAGTCAATTAGTTTATTGGTGGATTTTGTTTAGCAGCATATCAACCTCCATGGGTCATTTAATGCTGAAATCTAAATATTTCAAATACAATTTGATGGCTTCAACTAAATGTATTTTTAACGCAATTGTATGCCTTCAACTACAAAAGACGTATTGGGTCATTTTGCTATAAATATATATTGTCGATCATTGCTGGGATTTTTACTACAAAAATGTATTTTTATACGTTCATAGTATTTTGTTTTTGCTTGGGGGTTCACTAGTTGCCCATAGCTGGGACCCTAGCAGGTATTACCACCCCAGGGTCAGGGTGGATCTGGGAACAAGAGGTGGTTCCACACTCCTTAAAACTTCCAATCTCCTGATCAGAGGCCTTGCTGCCAGATGTAGCTTATCATACCCAAGACTAAAGTCAATTAGTACTCAAAAAAATGAGGGGTTTATTTATGGATATATTATCAATTCTTTCAAGGATCAGAGTATCTGTTTACTTTAGAAAAATGTTACACCCAAGTGAATATGACATTACTTAGGCATACTAATTTGGCATTCAACTTTAAGAAGGGTTTACTGGTATGAAAAGCTGTTATAAAAAGAGGCCACTTATGAGAGAGATAACTATCCAGTGTTGGCTAGATGGCTTAAGCTTATGACCTTAGGAGTGGGACAAGTGGTTACAACATTAGTATTCTGACTATGAGATATGGGTTCAAATCTCACCATGGTCACTTTGAGAAAAAGGGGATCTCTCAATATCATCCTGAGGAGACGATCCCAGTGTGCAGCACTGTTTGGAAGTACCTGAAAACCTTAGCACAAGTAGATGAAACTGTTCAGAAACCATTGATGGTTGTGCTACCACAAAGTCACAAGTCATTGTGACTGAGAGTTTGAGCGTGCTGGCCTTATTCAAACTGGCAATCACACCAGATTATGTGGTCTCCCAGAAATGGTAACTAAGCTCCACTTAGCATAGATGCAGTATAAACCATAAGTTGGCTCTTAGAAGAAACAAATTTACCTTAACAGATGTCTGCAATAAGGACTAGATAGTCACCTTAGCAGACAGGTATACTGAAAAATGAGTAGCCAGCCAAATAACATTAGGAAGAAGATTGAAAAATAATACAAAACTGAATAAATTGAATGTAAAAATTGAAAATAACTTTATATGCATAATTTTATATTGAATAATAATAGAATTGAAAAGATAAAAATGATAGGGATATTAAAACTGTAGAAAATATTTGTTTGACCTTGAAAGAAAAGATGAATGGCACCAAATATGGATTAAGAATATATTCAGATAATATTTTTAACTTGAGAAAACTGATTTTTCTTTTTAAAGTCTGGTTTCTAAATGTTCACAAAGAAGATGTATCGCCTTTCATAGGCTCTGACTAAAAAGACTAAAACTTCAGTAATAATCAATTATTAGAAGTAATGCTCAGCAAAAACAAAACAAAACAAAACAAAAAAAAACAAAACAAAACAAAAAAAAAAAAAACTTACACCAAGAAATATGTTACGTGCTCCATCAAAACCAGCAGCAAAAATCCTCGCTGTATACGGTGGGTTCCTTTCCACTAAGATCCGACAAGCAAATCGAGAAATCGTACTCTGAGTAAATTCCTCACTATATCGCCTTTGATTAGCAGGCACGGTGTCCATGACAATAAAATCAATTGGTGATTCTCCAGATCTACCAATCTATAGAAAAATACAAAAGGAAAGAATAATGATGTCTAACACAGAACTTACTTTCATCTGTCATGAATGCCAGTCACTAAGAGGATTTCAGTTAACTTTTCAGAAGTCACAGATGTCACAAATGAAAATCATTAACTGTCATTAATGAAAACAGTGGAAAATACCTGCAATGAAAGATTAGGCAGAAGAGGCACAGGAAATTAAGAGTTAACATTTGTAAAGTCGATAATGATAAAAGAATATGAGGCTGGCTTTAGAAAGATGTCTGTCTAAATGACCATGTACATCAAATATTGGTGTGAATCAGCTGTTGAAAAAAATTTATTTAATTTCTCATAAATAAAATTGACATTTTTTCATCAGTTGACATCAACATTATAGACATGTTTGTGTGGACATAATTCCTAGAGGCAGTGATATGTGTTTTATGTTGTAGTTGAAGTTATATTTTAGAATATAGTTTGATTTCTTTAAGAAATTGTATGATATTATATGGATTAATGATCTGAAAGAATTCTTTTGTGCTGGTTGTTTGGTTGATTTTGCATATCAACACCCCATATGGGTTATTTAACGCCAAAATCGCAATATACCTTTAGCTACAGATAAAATGTATTGTCGGTAATTTTACTATGAATATGCATCATTTGGTATGTATTGCTGGTATTATTATAAAAATGTATTTTATACTTTCATACTGTCTCGTTTTTGTTTGAGGTGTTTACTATTTACCCATTGCTGGGACCTTAACAGGTGCTACCACTTCGGCTCAAGGTGGGAACAGCAGCAATTAAGAGGTTAATATCCAATCTCTCAATCAGAAGCCTAGCTGCTGGATGTAATTTATTACCATACCCAGGACTAATGACGAATAGAGTTCCATACCATAGAAAAAATAAAACTACTAAACACCTATTGACAGGTGTTTATGTGGGTGCGTAACATATATTTTATTAACAAATAACAGATATTACCTGGAACATATCAGTGTCAGGGTCCGATTTGTACTCCACAACAACGGCTTGGTTTCTGGACATAGTGTAGGACACGGAGTGTAAGGCAGAGTCCTGGACAGCCTTGTAACAAACAAAATTAAATAAAATTTATTATGATGTCTCAGAGTAGGTACCTCCATGAGATCGCTAAAAAAAGAGCATAGCATGATGAAAAAGACGCCAAACTTGACGAAAACAAAATTTTATCGTCTAAATGTTTGTTATTATTAAGAGGAAAGGTCAAAGTATTTTTGGGGTATTTTTTTCCATTTTTTAATCGTTCCTAGCACGTCCAAAATTTTCGTTAAAAATCTAGTTTTTTTTTTTGAGTCAGCAAAATTGACCATTTTTTTCCATTTTAAAAAAAACTGGAAATCTGACTTTGAATTTTTTTTAAATATCAATTATCATTTTTTCAAAACTTATTTTAAGAAAATCAGAAATTATAATGTTTATTTAAAATATTTTGAACCAAACTTAACTTAGCTTTTGTGCCAAAAAGATGTAATTTGAAAATAAAACAAAGCAGGTCATAAACTTTCGCGTCTCTTGACATGTGATGAATGATATATTTACAAATTCCATGAGGCTAATTTGTTCTCTGGAAGGAGAAAAGTGAAATAATTTACATTTACGTGAACAAATTATTTACCCCGTTATTTTTAACGAAAACTTTCAGCGGTCTAATTTTTTTTTTTTTTTTGTACTTAGCTTTCACCTTTACGTTTATGATGCTTTATGGGAAATATATTGTAAAGAAATTAAAATAAAACTGTTAAGAGTGACATTAAATTTCATATTTCTTAAGAAAGGTATCTAATTAATTTATAGGTACCTTTCTTATAAAATACTATAATTTTATGTACATTTATTACATTCTACTGTTATTTGTATTCATTTTATTATTAATTTTGATATTTCATTTATGGAAAAATGTCGTAACTGAGATTAATATAAAAATAAGATCATATAAATTTCATAAGATGATACTGATACTTGTAGGTACCCTTCTCAGTTGAAATTGAAAAATAAATTAACTTCTCCACACGTGTTTAAATAAAAAGTAAAAGGCCTTAACAGCGGAGAACAATGCTTAACTCAAATAACGCAACTTAATTATATTATGGTTGGTCTTCCGTATTTTATAATTACAGCTCGATTATAAGCACAAAATTACATTTCTTAATTACTGGGGATCTTCTGATTAGTCAAAATGATACAATTTACAACGCGCTAAAAAAAAAAAAGATCTATCTCATAAGGACACTTATGAAAGCCGATCTTGACTTTTTAACTAATTTTATAATATTTTAACAACTTAAATGTAAAATCTATTATAATTAATGAAATAACAAATAATTGTATTAAAAATTCATTTTTCATCAAAAAATTTTTTTGCTTTCAGAAAATATTGTCCATATTCATAAAAACAACTAAAAGCAAATAAAAGCATTTGAAATTAAATAATATCTTTGTTTTATTGAGTTTTGTATGTTACAATTCAGAGCTGATTTTCAGGTACTGCGTATCCAATTAAAAACAAAAAAAAACATGATTTGCATTCCTCAAAGCCCTGTGCTTTTAATTATTGTAATCACTAAAACCGATGCGATCGAATTTCTAGCATTTTCATAAAATTAGTTATGGGGAGGGGGGTAATAAATATTTTTAAAAAATATTTCTACCATGACTTTCATAAAAAAAACATATTTATAATAATTTCGATAATCTGTGAATAGTTCCTGAAAGTTTCATTAACATCCGATAATTATTTCTATTTTTGCACGATTTTTCAAATTAATGTGTATCATACCAAAAAACGTGCTAAAAATTGTCTATGTTATTTACTAGTTCGCTGATACAAATAGAAAAAAGGTTTTTTTAATCAAAATTTAGAATGTTCTAAAAAGAAGGAAAATTTTTTAAAATAATTAATTAAAAAAAACTTTGGTCTTTCCTCTTAATAATAACATAAGCATTTAGACAATAAAATTTAGTTTTCAGCAAGGTTGGCGTCTTTTTCATCAAGCTATGCTCTTTTTTTAGCGATTTCGTGGCGGTACCTATCTAAGAGCATAGACATTTGTTTTCTAAATTATTAAAAATAAAAACAGAAATTAATCATTAATAGTATATGCATAATTAGAGGGGCTTATTTTCTGTGAAAACAGAAAAAAGGAATGGCCTGCTTGAAACAGAATATTTTTTTTCAAGTAATCAGATTTGTCAACTGCTATTTTAATTTGTTACTATGTTTGCCTTTCCTAACTCACTCATCCAAAAGACATCAAAGGATAAAGTCAGTAATGTTTTAATACATCCCCTCTTTACCTACTGTCTCCCTACAGATTACACTATATAGGAACCCAAGTTTTACAAATTTGGCTTGAGATATTAAAAAAAAAAAAGTGGTGGTAGTGTGTACGTGGGAGGAGTAACAAAAAAAAATTTTGTCTTTTTGCTTAATCCTTTCTTTTTTCTATTACATGGTGACAGAGATGGGGGAGAGTTTGTCATTTCAGAAAGCCAAATTTTACAAATTAGACTTTTTTTTTTCAAAAATTTTATTTAATAAATTTCAATAAAATGACCGAATGACAATGTAGATTTTTGTTTCTAGATGACTTTGTGGTTTTACTTTTCTATAGTTTTGCCATTTTCACTTAATTCTTATTTAGAATTGTAGCATTCTTTGCAAGGGTTGTCCCAAAAACTCACCAAGTTAGATTACGAGCTGAAGTATGAGGTACGAAAGCCTATCAAACTGGAGCAACTTATCCAATAGGTGGATATTCCAGCAAGTAAAATTTTTCATTTTCCTTTTATTTTCTTGTTTTTATAAAATTTATATATTGTTACACTTTCTTACTAAATATTGAAGCAAAGACAGAAATCTATACTGAAAAGGGGAAAAAAAAAAACACAATTCTATACTGAAAACAGAAAAAACTGAATTCCCGGAAACAGAATTATGGAAAATTTTAAACGGAAAATCCGTCTTTCTACATTATGCGTTATTTCTAAAACACCAGTCTCCCTAAACAGTTTGCTACAAAGATGTGACTTTCAAAAATGCTGTATGTCTACACTAACATTAATTCAAAAAAGCAAAGATATTAATCTTACTTTTGAATTCTGAGGATTCTTGACAACATGTTTTTTGTAAGGCTTAACTCCATTGGCAGCTGCACGCTTTAAAAGAACAAATTTGCTTCGTTTTCTACCTTTCTCATAATTAATCAAGTGTCCATTGTACCTGAAATAAAAAAATTTAAAACTTTACAAAATGGAAAAGCTACAAAATTTACTCATAAGATTCAGGCTTCAAATAAAGTGTTCATATCTGAGCATTTAAATTTATTTTTGATTGAAGAGAAATAAATGAATAATTAATTCTTCCAATTTGAGTTTTTTTAATGAAAAGAAAAAATTAAAATTAAATTTTTTTTTTTTTTTAAGAAATTCACTTTATACTATTATTTTTATGGTGGGGGTATTATGATTAAAGCAAGTTTTCAGTTTGCACATGTTACAATCAAAGCTACAGAGACATGTAACGTGCTACTATCAAAATACATAACTGTTTTTACATAAAAAAATCTTCCGTTATTAAAATAGAAAATCTTACTCAAATTTTATTTTGATATTTGCTGAAGAACAGAAAACAAAGAAATTCAAACAAGGAACTAGTGTTAATAATAAAGGTGATCCAACAAATAGCCTCATGACGACTATTGGGAAATCAATCAGGAAGTGATCGATCCAATAAATTACAGAAGAACTGAGCAATTGTTAGTAAGGCAGTTTATGTAAAGAATGCCTGCAAAAATATTTGGAATTAAGTGTAAAGTCAGAACACATTCACAAGGAAAGCTCAGTAAAGGAAAAAACTCACATACAGACAACAGACAAAAATGCAAGATTCTGTGGAGCTTCTCATATACTGTAATTATTTGTGTCAAATACATTTTATTTTCCCAGACTTTTAAACCAAGAGTTAGGAACAAAATATAAATTCTCCCATCCCACTCCCCAGTTACATGCACTGAAATATTTGGGATAGAACAAGTAAAAGAAAGTTATATGTATAATTCAAACTAATCTGTAACAAAGAGTTTAACTCATGAACCAGACATTGCTTTTGTAAAAAATATATTTGGAAATGAATTAAGTCCAACAAATATTTAATATATTTTCTGTTTATACATTATTTTTATAGATATAATTTAAGTAAATGTCCTGTTTTTTAATTAAACAGTATTAAGGCTGATAAATGAATATTGTTTAATTAAGATAGAGCATTTACTTAAATAAAAATCTATAAAATAACTAGAAAAAATAACAGATACCAAACAGGGTAAAAGAAGAAAAATATCATACCCTTATTTATCAATAATATGTAATGTTTTAAGATTAACCCGAATGGTGTGGGATATACTTGTTTTATAGAAACTTCATTTTTTGTGAACATATTTTATTTTCATCTTATATTTTGGGTTTCAAATTTTTTCAATTTTTTTTTGATATGACAGGCTGTTTCTTCTTCAGTTTTGGTCAAGACCTGTTCTAAATTTGTTTGTCATCCATGTGAAGAAATGAAAATATGCCATATGCCTTCAATAAAAATTTTCAATAAGATAATACATTTGCATTTAATTTTAATGGTTCAAAGAATGCCAGGAATAAAAGAATACTAAAATCCATACACATAATCCAACATCATCAGAATGGTTTTGGCCTTCATGTATATTCAACACATTCTATTTATCAAATCTGGCCCTCTTTGAAAGAGTCTAGGCACTCCTGTTCTAGATGGTTTTAGTTAAGTAGTATCTACATCACATTAAAAAGACTATCTAAAAATGGTAATGAAAAGTATTTAGGATCTAAAATTTTAGTGAATTAAATTGGTTTTGTGTTGGTCAAAATTTGGATTTTTTGAAGACTTTGCCTAATCAAAATGTTCCCCCCTGAAACTTATTTAAAGCCAAAATATTTTTTATGGGTTTATTATAATTTTTTTTTTTTTTGTCAAGTGAATGTTGCATGCAATAAAAACAATTTTTGAGAAAAAAAAAAAAAAATGATTTTTCCATGGAATAATACCCTTTTTTAAGGGTATCACATTTTCTAAAATGGTAATGAAAAAGACTAATTTGGATTTTTTTTAGAATATCAATGAACTTATTTAAAGCCAAAATGATTTTGTATTAGATTTTTTTTTTTGGGGGAAAATTAACAATTTTGAGAAAAAAAAAAAAGTTTTTTCCATGGAAAAGACACAGAGAGAAAAAAAAGAGAGAGAAAAAAGACACAGAGAGAAAAAAAAAGACACAGAGAGAAAAAGAAAAGAGAATTTTTTTTTTTTTTTTTTTTTTTTTTTTACATGAAATTAAGAACGCCATATAAATTAAAAAAAAATATATGCAAATTTTATCAAGATTTTATGGTAACGTCTGTTGAAAAATGACCAAGTCATTCAATATTGATTCTACAGCTTAGTTTCTATACTGAGAATATTTGTTTTAAAAGGATGTGCAGTAAAAAGGAAATAGATTGCAACTGTTTTTCTCAAACATGTTTAGGGCAGTTGTCTTGAAGGATGGATAACACTGAAGTAGTTTGGGATATTTATGTATGCCATGTAATGCTAAAGATATATATAGATTCTTGTCTTATGGGAATATTTTTTTTTAAAAATTCAACTCAAAGTGACTTATTTGATAATTACCCAAGAACCACAAGCTCTCCATAGTCATCACAATCAGTACTGCGCCCAGCCACAGATGGTGAAGGATGAGACGAACAGGCATCAGTATAGTGCTGCTTGGACATAGGATGGTGAGGATGGTGTGGGTGATGAGACCGTTTGTCGGATGAAGTTTCTTTGAATGGACTGCAAAAAAATTCAGAGCAATTCTTTAAATTTATAGAAGAAAAAGTACAATTTAGATATTAAATGATTTTAATTATATTGCTCAATTGGAATAATTAACTATTTGTATGTTTGTTGCAGCTCGTTTACTGGTTTCTAAAGTTACAATCTATTCTCAGGAATAGCAGAGTAGTATAAACATTTGTTCTTAATTCATTTTATCTAGAAAAAAATAAATAAATAGCTGCATTACTTCCCAATTTACAAATAAAATAATAAAAATGAGCAAATCTTCAATGTTTTTAAAGAAAAAAATGTAATTAAGTCTAATGTAAATTAAACAGAAGATTATACAATGTTTTTGTGGAAAACATTTTAGAATGTAAGTAAGTCCTACATTAGTAAACACTTATACGAGTGGGTTAGTTAAGAGGGGAGACAATCAAAAAAGCACATTCTTCATTGTTTTCTTATTTTGAAATGACAAGTCTGCATGCTATTTGCATAAACATAAGATCATGTATTTAGTAAAACAATATAAAATAATTCCTTCAAAGTAAATAGTCAAAATAAACATGGATACCAATATATACATATATCTTTATAATTTCACTTTCTGATAATACTCAAAACTTAAAAAAAAAAAAAAATTCTTTTAAAATGTAACATGAATGAAACATTCAGTTATATTTAGTCACTTTATAGATTCATATTTATTTTTATTGAAATATTTTAAAATTTTAGAATTTAGAGTTATGTAAGTTAAAAAATAGCTTTTTAAATCTTTACGGTATTATACATTCATCTTAATAACATTTAATTGATACATTATCTTAAAGAAAAGCTGTAGATACATTTCAGAAAATTATGCAAGCAAAAACAACATTAATTTTATGACCGAGAATTTTTTTTTTTTTTACTAATAGCATTATTATATTTCAAACATTTTTACTTTTGTGGTTAATGCTAATCTAAATAGATTTCAATAATATATATATATATATATATATATATATATATATCTCGCTTTCTTTCTGATGACAAATTGAAATGACGCTTTTTAATGAATTTTACTGGTTTTAAACTTTTACATATCAAGGGACATAACTCGTTTTAAAAGTTGAGCGTAAAAGAACTAATTTTAGACTTTCACTTCCATCATGAAAATAAAGATCATCAGCTTAACGAAAATAGGTAAACTTTTTTTCTTTTCTTTTTTTAAAATGGATCCAATTATTAGTAAAGCTCGTTTGAAGTGTTGAAATGCATAAAACATGTGGGCAAATAAACAAATTACTTTTACAGGACATTCAAAGCAAGAAATAAGTGTGTGCAATTGATGGGGAGGCAGAGCTTAAATAATTAAATGAATGATTTCAAAAAAAAAAAAAAAAATTAAATAAGAGAATGAATAAATAAAATTATAACCAACCATATTTGTAAGTGTATACATCACACAAGAGAAAAACATTTAGTTGACAAAAAATTAAATTCTTTTTTTTTTTTCCAAAATTATTATGGCTAAAAATATTAATGAGAGTTTTGATAAATTGTATCTTAATAACTTCTATAATACAGGATGTGGGAGAAATACCACCCACATAATGGTAAAACATTAGTGGTAATTGTGTCTTCATCTAACTAATGTCTTACCATTATGTGGGAGGTATTTCTGCTGCACACCGTATTTTAAGTATTCAACCAAATCTAAGTTTTGATTATAATTGTCTGACTAATCAAAATTATGTCATTGAAAATTATACCGACTTTTCATAGGCATAATTAAAAAATACTAAAATAACTACCTTTCATTGTGTGTGTGTATATATATATATATATATATATATATATATGTGTGTGTGTGTGCATGCACACACATTGTTTAAGGTAGAGTTCTGACATCAATTTTTTGGGGCCTTCATTTCTAGTGCATGAGAAGTGTATATATAAAAACTCATAGTGCGCAAAGTACCGGGTTTTATATGCAGTGCTATTGATCTTTTGTGTGTGTGTGTGATATTTAAAAATGAAATTTACATTAAATCTACATAGCCAATTAAATGATGGAAATTCAGAAATAATTCATTTAATTAAATACCTTAAAAAAACAACAAAAAACGTCAGTGTTTCAAATCAAAAGGAAAAAATGCAATAGAAACTGGAAATGATTGATGTTAATATTTTAACACCATCCTGCATACCTTTCATGATGAAATCTTATTAACTGAACAGGCTTCTCAATTCTGTTAGAAGCACCAATACAAGAACAAATCTCTAATATCATTGTTGATATACCAATCATTTAATATGAACAGTGAAAAAAGAAATAGTCTCATCTCTTGACTGTTGCAGTATTTTTTTTTTTTTAATAAATCATGATGAAAATGATTGATTCATCAACATATGAAAATAATTATCTCGTTCCATTGTTTAATAAGCTGCTTAATATACTGATCAGATAATCTTTCTATTCAAATTTGAAAATTTCCTCTAGCTTTACAACCATATTTGTCTATTGGTGTGATTAGTTCACATTTAATAAAGAATATTAAACAAAATATAAAAAGTGGATTTACTTGCTAAGTTACTTATTCATTACATGACCTTAATTCTGACCCTCATTGTCATGTGATGAGAAATTCTCAAAGGGAGATAAAACGCGAGTCAATAAGTAAATTAATATAAATCCACTCGTGAATGGGATTTATATATCAACAGTGTTTAAATTAAAATGAACAAGGTTAGTTAGAATTCTTCCTTTTCTACACTGTCTTTTATTATGCAAGTTAGTGTTTACACAATTGTTATTAATCAACAAATGTTGGTAGAATTTTCAGAATATGGTTATATTTATATAATAAATATATTAGGTGAATTTTTGTCAATAATATCTGATTTATTAGATTTATTTATATTAACTTATTTGCTAGAGGGGAATTTTATTATGCAACACAAGGATTGTTCCTCATATAAATAAATATATATATATATATATATATATATATATATATATATATATATATATATATATATATATATAATTAATTAATATTTATTTTTAATTTCAAATATATAAGAATGCTATGGGTTGTAAGAAAGATAACCTCAAAAGATATTGAGTAATAGGAATGCAACAACTTTTCTTTGCAAAATAAACTTAATCAAAAAAGAAATTGAAAACATTGGGAAATATAGCTTTAACCTTCAGCACTCTGCATTATTAATATTTCTTCCCTTTCCAGTGCATTCTTTTTCAAGGACTCTCAATTACAGTAACTTTATTGTTAATTTCACTCAAAGTTGTTTTCTGTTGCCATAGCAGGATATGACAACACAACTATGAAATTCAAACACACTATTCTTCAGGGATCAGGGCCACCTTGAGCGGCAGGATAAACTTTTTGCACATGCAGAATGATAAGGTTAAGACTGACAGAAAAAAGAGATTTGAGAAAAATTAGATCAGTAATAACCAAGAAAAGTGAAAATATTTGAAGAAGCTGATATGGTAAATGTAAATGTAGAGAAAAGATGCAGAATATTAAAAAAAAAAAAAAAATTGGCTGAGGACATGAAAGCAACCAAACTAACAAAAAGTTAGGCACAGTAAATTAATTTTTCAACAGTAATGTTTAGTGCTGAATACAGAGCTACCATTGGTGGACCTGATGAGTAGATTAGAGGTTGGTTCCTTCAGGAACATTGCCAACCAAAACTTTGATGACAAATGAGGGGAAAGTGGAACAATGTCTGAGCTAGTATTCTCATCAGTAAAATTATAGGTCTCTTCAAAAGTTGACAATGGCATCAAAATTAATACAGAAAATTGTTGTAAGTTTTTGGACAATGGTTTTTCAGTGATGCAGGTCACGACCAAGAGACTAAGTTGACGAGTATATTCATGAAAAATAAGTCTCTTTCACTTACAAAGCTGACTATTGCCCACAAAACAGTGGTTCTCAACCTATCTTGCTTGATGCACCCTTTTCACCATGAGTCAGGATGTCATTCCCCACACTTTCCAAGATTGTTGGACTCAAAAGGTGCATTCCAAATAATATGCATAGATTATTGAAAAATCTTCATTCTTTTCCCTATTAGTATGTATACATTTACATGGATTATTTTTGTAGTGGTAAAAAAACAAGAGCTAGCGGAAATAAAACCCAGCATGACCTCTCAGTTACACGGACCAGGTTGTGCTTCCTTGGGGCATTTGAAAGTTAACATTTTGAGTCTACCTATCTGTGGCCCCAATTCTCCCACTGAAATTTTCACTGGTTTAAAAGATATCAAAGTAATGGAATGGACTCCATTCCCTGCAGATATTAATTCAAAAACAATAGTTTATTCAAGCATATGGGATATTATGTTTATGAAATAGCTGTTTCTATAGCCTATATCTTTTGGATTTATTCATAAAAATGTGTCAAACTTAATTTGTGTACATAAAAATAAACCCAAACAAGTTATAACTTTAATGCAGTTACATATCATGATGAAATTCAATATATTGTTCATATACATATATATATACCCTGAAAATGTTACCAACATAAGTTCATATCAATTTTTGTGAAAACTGACTTTTATAATAAAATTTGACAGTGTATTTAAGATAATTGTTGTTTTTGTTTTTTTACTTCCTTGTTTAGTATATATATATATCTCATCCTTGTTGGTTCCAGGATCTAGAGTATCAGATCATGTCAAAGCCTTCAGAGAGTTTCTAAATTAGGAAAATTGCCAACATGTCCTCAAGTAATACAAGACAGGTGGTATTACGTAACAGGGAATAATCTCTGACCTGTCATGAGTTCTGGGTCATTCATTATAGCTTGCCATTGTTGAGACATTAGTAAAAATATCTGTTGATGAGGAAACATCTATTCATATCTTTTTCCAAGGGCATGAGTATATACCATATCAACTGGTATTGAAATGATTCAGTTCCATTAGAGTTTTATAGAAAGGTGTACGAAAGTGAATATAATAATTCATTGTATTAATAACCATTTAATCATCTGCATATACTAGGCTGAATTTTATAAAATTTGGTCAATTATAATTTTCAGTTGTTTACTACTATAACTTAGCTTCCTGTTCCAATCCCAATATTAAAGACAAATTTCTGGTCTTGAACAAGCTTTCTTTTTAACACCATTTTCCCAGTGAGTAACTAAATGCATATATTTAGTATATTTTAAAAATTCAAGTACAGGTCATTGTTGACTTACAACCATGAATGGCTACAACTGAAAAGTCCTAAGTTGGACTGTAATTAATTTTAGAATCTTTATCTTTTAGGTATTCTTATATTTTTTATAGTTTCTTTCTGTTTTATACTATTTGTATCATCTCCCTACACATTTTGTTTCTTATTTTTACATTCACCAGGTTTAAGTCAAACACTGTATACTACAGTTGGTTTAACATTTGCTAAATATACAAAAAGCAAAACATTTCAATTGCAAAACATACCAAAATACATATAAATACAAAACATCTTATTAACCACTGATGCTTGGTTGTGGAGCATCAATGTCTTTTGGTTAGGGCAGTTTTGGAGGAGTTTTATTTTTCCACAAACATAGGGAGCTTTGTCTGAATTGTTTGTTTCTTTTTTTCCTCATAAATTTCACAATATGGACAAAACACATCATGCCCTATTCATTCAATCCTTGCAAATTATTTGATGTTTGGGTTCATTTCTTCAAAATATGCAAGGAGTTTATTCAATAGAGATAAACCTTCTGATTATCCCTTAATGGTAAATTTCCTTCCAGCCTCCTCCTCCTCCTCCTCTGACATTCTTCTTCCAATGTGATTAGCTAATCATTTGTAAACTCTCCAGATTCTAAGTCTAAAAACTCAAATGTACAAGCTGCTTCTTCATCTGCATTTGCTGCTTTTCCAGTCACTTGAACATTATGAATATGGAATCATTTCTTGAAGATCTTGAGCCAGCCAGTACTTGCTACAAATTCTTGACTGTAGTCTTCACTGGCACACTCCTTCAAAATTTCAAATAGACTTCATCTGGGCAGTAACAAGACTCAACGGAGCTTTTTTCTGGATCAGATCTATCCACATATGCAGCAATTTCTCCATTTTGTGGATGAGCATTATAACTTTTGATCACATAGGTACAGAACCTTTCACAGTTTTACAAATTCTTTCTCTGTCTTTCAAAATCCTTGACATAGTAAGGTGTGATAACTTCAGATCACAGTCAATCACCTTCTCTTTCTTTCCTTCTTCATATCTGTTTAATCAACCGTCATTTTTGTGTTGAATGACAATAGCCTTTCTCTTCTTCTTGGCAGGTTGGGGAGCAGACAAAGACAATTTCCACTTGATAGACATCTTCGGAAGTTTTTAAGAAAAATTTCAAAGATACAAATGGACTTGGGAGTGCTCTACTGAGTCTACCCTAACACTGAGCTTGAGGTGCACAAGGGAATGCTAGTGCTACCAGGAGCTGGGACAGAAACTGTCATATGCCAAGCTAGGAAACACACTTGCTACCAGACACAGAGCAGTTATGGCCAGAGAGTTACCAATTCCCAGTCAAATGGTCGTAAGTCAACAATGACCTGTATATAAAAATAATAAACTCCAAATTTGTGAGAAAAAAAAGGGACATCAATGAATGAAATGCAAGATGCAAATTGCTAAAAGTAACAATTTTAACTTCTGAAAAATTGCTTTGAAACCAACTTTGGTAGAGATAATATTTATGACAACAAATGCACTGACACTTGTGTCATAAATGGTGGCCACCTTCACATCATTTTACATTGAATATAGATTAACATTTACAAATATCATGGATCAAAAAAAGATTACAGGCAAAAGGGAAGTAATATTAATAAAACAGTGTGCTAAAGGTTAAATAGAACTAAAAGTACCTGTGAAAATTTCATAGTTTTCCTATTTTAATTTTCTGACTAATCAATTCTTAAGTTAATAATTGAATCACCTCATGGCAAGTTCTATGGCAATAAAATATCCCTAGAAATTCCCCTATCTTATTGTTAAATATTTAAATAACTTTAACAAAATATTGTAATAACAATCATAAATATGTATGCTGGGTGTTATTTTAAGATGTAAGGGGGTACTAATAAAAAGACCTGAAATTGACAACTTTTTCCATTTCACTGAAACATCTGTTAAACACTTATCTTCCCTTTCTTCTTTATTTAATTTTCTCACTGAAACCAAGTAGCATCTCAGATGTCTACCAATCAAAACAAAATAGTCCATCATTTATGAGGTACTGGCAAGAGACATTAAACACTTCTATCTTCCCTTTCTTTCATTCATTTTCTCACTGAAACCAAGTAGCACCTCTGATATGTTTTTTCCATTTTTTTTTTTTGCTTGATCAAAATGGAATCTGTCCATTATTTATGAGTTATTGGCAGTGCATAACAGCCATGCTAAGAGAGGGACAAGTGGAATTATAAGATATTTCAACAAAAAGAAACAAAAAAAAAAAAAGAAAAAAAAAAACAATGAAATTAATACTAGGGGTGGAAAAAAAGATCAAAACTTGTAATTTATGTATAGGGAGAAAAAATGAAGAACTTTAAGAAATTAGTATATGGTCTCTTGCTTTCTCCTTTTCCAAACAAAAACTTAAAATTTTTAATAACAACATTTAAAAAGTCAATTTTTATAGCAACTGAGAGTTAACTACTACTTTCCAGTGAATGCAAGAGATAGACCTCACATTAATATACTAGTAGTAATTATACTAACAAACATCTCAGATGGTCGATTTCTTTTTGTTTGGTAGCTCAGCTTTTGTTACTTCCCCACCACTGTCTTTTCTATAAATACCTTCATGGTAAGTGTTCAGATGAACTCTTCGCTACAGTACCAAAACTTTTTGAATTTAAAAAGTACTTGACTGGTGTCGAGATCTCATCATCATACAGTTGATCTGGCTAGATGTAGCCATAAGTTCTATGCTAAAAGTTTCTTTTCTTGCACTTCTCACTTGTGGAAGTCCCTTCCAGCTCCATGCTTTCCAGCAAACTTTAATCTGCAAAAATTTAAGTGCAATGTCAATCGCTATCTACTGTCTTCCTGATTACTCTTCTCTCCCTACTAATTATTAATGTTTCTGTTCCTAATACTTGCACACGCTATAACTCATTGTGCCTTAGTGGCTTTACTGTCTTGCATGAGTTGAAACTGATTAAAGAAAAAAAAAGAAAAGTTTTTTCTTTTAAACAACCATTAAAAGAAAACTATATATGAGAGAGAGTGAAAATCAGAAAATATCCATTGTAACTGTAAAACTTTATATTGTTTTGTTTGAAATATATGAGGGGTAAAAAAAAAAAAAAAAAAAAAAAAAAGCTTGGAAAACTTATCCTCCCAACTCCATGCACAAAATAATACTATGTTAATCAAATTTAATATTTAGCTACACTTGCCGCACAAGCATTTCAATATAGAAAATTCTGCAATAGTACATTTTTATTTTTTCAAATGTCGTAATTGGTGGAATATGGTGTTAGTATTAGCAACCTAACCCTAAACAAAAATCAATCTACTTAAGTCTCAAGAAAATTCTTACTCATTGCCATAAGAATTTACGGAACAATTGAATAGTACTTAAAATGAATTGCTAAATAACTTTTAGAGTTCAAGAAATCAGTACCAGCTTCTATTTTTCTTAAGTCATTGGAATATTGACAAGCAAATAACTATACTGTTTTATTGTATTACCATCCTTCTTAGTGGGTCATGTAAACATTATGAACAATACTTTTTGTTATAGCATAAAGAATACATTTCTCAAGTGGGTGGTTAATGTTTGAGAAATACTGGTCTCGGCAATTATTCAAGTAAATGTAATTTTATTATATTTTCTATGAAATATTTTTTCTTAAGTGACTCATTCAAGAAGAATACATGAGTGGAGTTAATTTAAAGATGCAGATTTTTTTAATTTACATGAATAAGAAAAGTACTGAAATTTCTTCTTTTTTCTTTTTTAAATTTGAAGAAAAACGTTGGATTCTTATTTACAATAGAAAGACATTCAGAGAAATAAATGTGGACAGTTTGTCTCAATCAGGTCACATTCAAATTAGGAAACCCCAAATGAAAGTGGCCCCAAAGCAAATGGAGCTTGCAACAAACAAACAAACAAACAAACAAAAAAAAAAAAAAAAAAAAAAAAAAAAAAACAAAAAAAAAAGGAATTTTGTATTTTCTTGTCAAATGTTTTGATAAGAAGGCCTTCACCTATGATTAAACAAAATTTTATTTTCAATTTAGAAACCTTGCTGAAAATATAAGAATGAAACAGAAATTTAGCTTGTTAAATAGATAAAAACAGACCAAAGAGGTTGATTAAAATTTGTTCAAAACTTGTAAAAGAAAAACAGATTGTCTCCAAGATTCTCTCTTTGTTTTTTTTTGTAGCCATATTTAAGTTAGCAGACATTTTTTAAATTATATGTAATACTCATAGGATCAATTTAAAATAAAGATATATATATATATATATATACTTGACTATTAGCCAAAAAAGAGAGAGATAAAACAGTGATAAGTATTAAATTAACAGGATTATTATTATTTTTTTTTTTTTTTTATTTATTAAATCAGATTTTTTTGCAGTAGAAAGCTAGTGGTACTCTAATTCAATATATTCATCAACCTTCAAATTAAATTTAATTTGAAACAAAATAAAGTAACTTAAGACAAACTTACACTCTAAAAGCTTGTTATGTAAAATTGCATTTCTAACTGATGATAACCAATTACTTTTAAATTACATTAAAGATGTCAATGAAATTAATCAACAGTTAAATCCAATTACAAGGTGAGGAAAATAAAAGGTGTGACAAACACCTTCCACATAATGATAAGACATTAGTTAGCTGAAGACACCAATGTCATTAATGTTTTACCATTATGTGGGAGATGTCTCTGTATAAACATAGGGCATTTGATAAGAGAAATTTACTTTAAACATCTCAAGAAATGACTACAAAGTTTAAGATAACATTAACAAATTTAAATTTTTAATGTTTTTGCTTTTCTTACTTATCCAATTTATTTGTAAATACAATATCAACTATAAAGAAAAATTAAGTTTTTGATGTATTAAAATACAAGTTTCAAATAAAAAAAAAAAAACATTACATGACAAATCCTGATTCACAAATTAAGATAGGATGGAGGAAATATTTTTTCTAGAATACATTTTTGAAGGTAAACATTTTATGAAGGAGAATGACTCTAAACATCACTATTTTTAAAATTCATTAAGAATTTAAAAAAAAAAAAATAAATAAAAAAAATACAAAGACCTCGCTCTTGCACAAAAGTAAGAACTGATAGAACGCAAAATCAGAGAGAAAGGACAGAAGAGTAGATGTTTGGCTGTAGCTAGTATTGAGAAGAAAAGTTTTTTATTGCTTAGTGTATAAAAATACAAATTGCATGCTAAGAAGCGTATTTGGCTGAGCAATCATGCAAAAAAAAAAAAAAAAAAAAAAAAAAAAAAATGGGAAGGTTGATGAAAATGTAATTAAAAGAAAGTAATTAGTACTTAAACAACCTTGACACATTGGTTTCTCAAAATGAATTCAACAAAAAGAAAGTGTTTATAATTAAAAAAAATCCATAAGCCAAAAATGTCCTACATGCACAGAAGTGCAAGTGGTTCTTTATAGACATGCACAGCTGCAATCTTACATGCACCAGTAGCATGAATGAAGATAGTTTTAACTGATGAAAATGAAACTGGATCCCCCAAATGACAGTAACTACAGGTATGTGCCTGACCATGAAATGACAAAAGAAAAACAGATGTGAAGAAAAAAAAACAAAAAAAACACAGCTCTAAGAAATGTGTTTAATAGTTCCAAGAAAAGATTCTGCATTGAAATTCTCATGCGCAATGTGAAATTTTTCCATACCTTTCACAGCGATACCCAACTAACCGAACTGGACAATCCAACATGATTGGAACCCTGTTAATGAAGGAAGAAAATCTAATTGCAGCTGCTGCTTTTTATCCTTAAGCAATTGTATAACAATAACCTGTCAGCTAGTGTACAAACTAGCTTTTATTTCCTATCGCCAAGAATGTTGCTATTAACCCTTGCATCAATCTGCTTTTAATAATTAGTGACTGGAGTTTAGAAATTTCATTTCACTAATATCCTCATCTTTCTTGCTCCTTTCTGATAACAACATATAGAAGAACCTTCAGATCTAGGTCTTAATTATTTAATTGCGGAAGATTTTAATTCATAGATGTTAACAAGCTCAAGCCAACACAAAATTATTTCACTCGGGTCCCCATAGATAAAACAATAGTTTCAAAACTTTTGATATGCAACAAGTAACAGAATTTATTTTCTCTAAATAGCTTTTGGAGCAGAAACGTTTAAAAATCTAACAAACAATTATAGCTATGCTTATATAGATGTCTATTATACTGAATAAAATAAATCCTAGCCATTAGGTTTCGATTTGTTTTATTTACCAACAAAATTTAAAATGCAACATGCTCATCATTTGATAATTTATCTTTATTAATAGTCATTAAGGAGATATATATATATATATATATATATATATGAGAAAAACTTTTTCATACAAATAGAAAATAACTTTATTTACCCATTTACAGCCTGTTTCATGCATGGGTATTTTTTTAAAATAGGTGCTTGTTCATCTGGGAAATAATTTTAAAATGATGTGCAAATGATTTGCTATCTATTCAAATATAGGAGACATAAAAATACCACCATGTTGTCAAAACACCATTAGTAGAATGGTATAAAAGATTTTTTTAATTTGTAATCTGTGTATGGAGGAGAAACTTGAAATCATACAATTGAAGAATGTGAATGATAATTCCTTTTGTGTATTAAACTATTTTAAACTGTAGGTATACTGATGCAGTATGCCTACAAGATTTAGCATCCTTTTTTCACCTTTTTAAAAAGGTGGGGAAAAAAAAGACGCTATATCTTGAAAATGTTCAAGATAAAAAAAAAATGCCCATTTTGAAAAATTGCTACACATGAAACAGGTTGTAAATAGATAAGTTAAAAAAAATGTAATTTTAAAATGTAAAAAACCTATCTATACTCTTTAATATTAAATTATAAATAAGAAGCAATAACAAACAGGTATATTCCAAACAATAGTGATCATTATAAAAGCTTCTATTAAATTACAACAAATCCTACACAATAATTACTTATTGACTTATTGCTACAATACTACAATAAGTGTTTAGTTCCCGACAAGCATGTATAAATGTGCAATATTTTAAAAAGCACAGAAGACAAACAGGAGTGAATAAATATATATATATATATATATATATATATATATATATATATAGTGGACTCTCCCGTCATATTTGGCATATGAGGGTCAAGCAGCCCAGTTTCTAGGAACTGATAGCCCAGATATTAGCACATATGATTTGATTATAGTGGTAAAGGCTTTGTGCAGAACCAACCACACTTTATGAAGAGCCGAATACAGAGACCTGGTGAACTACGTGCCACAAGGTCCCCAAATGACTCTGCAGGTTTTGAATTCTGAGTTGTCCTTCTCCTAGACCAGTTGCTATCCAAGGCTATAGAACCCAGTGTGTCCTGTTATTTACCCATAGCTGGAGGGAGAAGAGGATTAATATCTTTCCCAAGGGTATTAGCAAGTAAGTGAATGTAATGGATTTGACTGGAATTCAAACACGGCTCTCCAATTCCGCAATCCAAGCAGCTATCCATTATTGGTAGGGGGGTAGGGATGTATTTTTCAATGAAATCTGACATCTGTTGAATGCATGTCATCTGGATTTTTTTTTAAATTTATTGTTAACGGCAAAAATTCTTACGGCATTTTTTTCTATTTGTATATTTAAAGATTTTAGGGGTGTTTAGGTTAAAATACGTTTTATTTAACTACGATTTGAAATATTTTAATTTTTATTATACTATATTTTTTTAAGAACAATTAAATGTATTAGAATCCCTTATAGTATGTAAAATTATTTTTACATCAAGTATAATTATGTATATTAGGTTACAGAATTTTTTTTTTTTGTATTTAAATATTATTATTTAAGTAAAATTTATTTCAATGACGGCCCTTGTCCAGTTGAAGTAGATTTATCTGTAATCTTGGAAACGTGAATTATGATTTTAGCTGTGTCTTTAAAACCCAGTAATTTTAAAAGTTATTCCAAAATTCAATTGAGGATGAAATGGAATTAATGTCATTAATTTAATTACAAAATTAAATTTGTAGGTTTTAGCTTCCATTTTTGAAACATGGTTAGAACTGTGTAGCGAAAAAAAAAACATATTTTAAATAAATCAATTTATAATATATATATATATATAAATGAACATAGAAGTTAACACTCAGAGGTGACAGTGCTTTATATACACACACACACTCACTCACTCACACACACACACATGCAAGAGAGAGAGATGTATGTATGTATAATTCTTTCCTGTTTGTCTTCTGTGTTTTTAAAACATTGCACATTTATGCACATGTCCTTGAGAGACTCTGAAGAGTGAGGATCAAAACTGGTTAGACCTTTTTTGTCATGTGTTTTGTTGTTTGTTTTGCTTTTTCTCCTTTCATTTCTCATCTTTATGGTAACTTTATTATCCTTGTTTTTAACCCCTTGTTTGTTGATTATTTATAAGTTTGTCTTTGTATGTTTGTTACACATTTTAACATGTCCGTATTTCTAGGAATAATAGTTTTTGTTGATCTCTAAGCAAAAAAACTTTTTTTTACAAATACTTGCTATTAAATTAACAAAATTTCTTATTTTATAGAACAGAAAGAAAAAAAAAGTGCAATGATTTTAGCTTAAATTATTTAAATTCTTCCTCCCTAGCTTCATTAGGAGTGTGCCCTTTGTCTGTCATATTTGATGAAGCTTTCTTGAAAGAAGGATTGCTGCCTAAAAAGTGTCTGTATATATATTCGTTTTAAGGTATGTTATATTTATGTGTTAAAGTGCTCAATATCAGGGATAGAGCATATGTAAATATAATAATGGACATTGAGGTCACAACAGCCAGCAGTGACAGCTTCATGCTTAAATGTATAATCAGATGGCCTGACAATTATGATTAAGCATGAAACAGACTGTCACTGCTAGGTGTTGACTTCTTGAAGGAAAATTATTTCTATGCAATATGCATGATTCAAAATTAACAATTCTTTTGATTGTTCAATAATATTACATTAATATTATATATAATACATATAAATAGTCATAGCCAAGAGAACCAGATGTTTTTCGTCACATATAAGAAGTAAGATACTTTAATAGCATTTTCTTTCTTCCAAAATTATAATTTACAAGAAAACAGGAAAAATGCCCTCAGAAAATTATACATATCTCATTAATAAGACATTTCCAAAAATATTCAAATTACTTGGAAATTCATCAGCAGGAGTAGAAGACTATTATTAGGTTTAAAACAGGAGTTTATTTAGGTAAATTTCATGCCGATTGAACTTAAAATAGCTAATCAACAGAAAACAACCTTTACCCTTTTACAAATATAAAATACAAAAAGTTACAATTTGAACTTTAAACATGTTTTATTGAATAGAAGCCTTTTGGTGAGTTTCACCTGAACAATGACAGCTGAAAGTAATAGGAACATTATACACAATTGCAGGAAATTCCATTGCAAATTTCCACCTGACATCAAATGACTTATTCGACATAAGAAAATCACTAAAAGGCATAACAGATACCACTTGTTCATTCTACTTAATAAAACAGGTTAAACAAGGGATTGCTGCCTAAATATACTAGGTTTCAATATGAACTTTACCAACAAAGCATTCATTGTATTTGGAAGCAAAAAAAAAAAAAAAAAAGAAAGAAAAAAAAAGCTAAAAAGAAAGCTTGTTCTAAATGTGAACTTTAGGCCTTTTTATAAGAGTTTTAGCCTTGACTATAATTGTTGACTGAAATTTTTCATGAATATTTCCTGTTAAGATGAAAATATGTCATATGTACCATCAAATATAGTAAATAAAGAGTTTTTTGTCTCTGAACTGATGGACATTCCCTAACTGTACAATCATCATTGGGATCATGGGTTGGGGTGAGATAACTAGTGATGTATACATAAACAGACAAGGTTTGCAAATTAGTACAGAAAAAGAAGAAAAAAAACTTTACAGATAACAAACATGGACATTTTATCATCATCATCATAATAATAATAATACACATCAAATCCTACATTTTTCAAAATTGCTAAGAGAATTTTTGTAAACAATAAAAGAAACTGCAGTTTAGTAATTCTCTAAAGGAATCCATTTTGGAGATGAAATGTATAGGATTTAAAAACATTTAAAAATTAATAAGTCTTTTTCATATCAGTTTGTTCTTTTTAAATTTCATTTATATACAAAAAGTGTAATTTGATATTGCAAGTAATGAATTATTAAAAAAAGCATAAGTCAACATATAGAGAGAGGTTGGGGTTATTTTTTTTTTTTTCTTAATGTAATTTGCCATTTTGGACTGTATGAGAGAGGAAATAAATGTGAACATTTTGTCAAATTAAGGCATCTGACTGTAATGCATTTGTCTTAACCAAATGACTGCAAAGAAAAATCAATGCTAATTTACTTAATTATAACAAAGTCGTTCGTGTAAAACTTTATCCCTGGCCTTGAAAAACTTCTCATAGGGCATCATCAATAATTTCAACTGTTTGTTCTCAGTTGGTGGGAAGGCACCAGTCTATACAAGATCACTTTCATCTAAGTAGTCACCAATCAATTAAAAAGAAGTTGTCTGCATCTTTAGAGAAAAAAAAAAAGAAAAAAAAAAAAAATATATTATTTTGTCATTCTAGCTACCAACCATTTTACTGGCAACCATTTATTCTCCTATGGGAGCAAAATGTTAATGTTATATTATTGAAACTATTTCAGTAGAAAATTATCTGAAGAATAAAAGAAAAACAATTTTCAAAACAGAGAGGGGGGGAATAGTGATAATGCACATTTACTTTTGGCAAAACTTACTTCAAAGTTAGTCAAACAATATCATTTTTTACTGATTGAGACCCTTAAATTACAATACAAATAAGATTTAGACCTCTCTTCGTGTTAATGAGATGTATGACCAACACTTTCATTCATTAGAGTGTCAAAGTAGCAGAAATATTTCTATTATATATTAAAGTTTTAGTTATTTTAATATTCCAGTATAAAAATTACATAGATTTACATTTGTTGGAGCATGAAGCTATCATTTCAAAATTATTTTACTTGGATCAGATCTTAAAGATTTGATTATCATGTTTGATGACTTATAAGACCTCTACTCTCATTTATATTGAATGTTACAGTTTTATATCAACATTGAATGTTATGGTATTATAGAATTAAGTTAGATACATATAAAATAATCTATGGTATGTGAGCAAATATTGACCTACCAGAAATTTCAACTTAGCATTTAAGATCCAGAAGATATTCTTTTGAAAAAAGTAGAGAAGCAATTTTATAAACTCCATTAAATTCAGGACTTGGACGTGGTTATCATAATCTGGATACTATTCATAGCAAATGGTCAAATCTAGTCACACTTTAGTAGAAAACAGATTAAATACTTTTTACAAGCAAAATCTTATAAGCAATATGTTTACTGAATAAATAACATTACAAAAATAACAAAAACACTTTCATATCATATGTCAAAATATCAAAACAAAAAATGAAAATAACATTTCACACACAAAAAAAAGGAGAAGGAGAGAGAAAGTCAATGCAATTTAAAAATCTAATTAATCCTGTTGAGGACATAAAACTATGGTTGAAAATATGACAATACTAAGTCAACTAAATGGAAAGAAAATTTTTATGTAGGTATAGACATGGTAAATAATTTAAATGTCTTATTTGAACTTAAATTTTTTTTATTTGAATGATAATAGCCTAAAGCTAGTCTAAATTAAAAGAAAAATTAATTTCCATATATAAAGTTTTTAGGCATTTTTAAAACATTGGCATGTTCATTTGTCATTTATTGAACTGCCATTATAGACAAAAAAATGAAGCAAATTGAAAAATCTCTTAAAAGTCCAATATTTATCCTAGAGGTGTGTTTCGAAGTCATTTAGTAAACTTAAGGATTAATTAACTGGATTTTGTAAATATAATACTAACTTTATGTTTAAAGCATAATAAAAATAACGTTTATTTACACAATAGACTATGAGATCAGCTAAAAAACTATAAATCTCTCTTAAAAAGCATACAAAAAAATAAATAAAAATGAAAAGAAATACAGAACAGCAGCAGCGCAATAATCAAGAAATTATTATTTATGTTTAAAAATAAATTATCTATAACCTTTTATTCTATACAATTTTATGAAACTTATAATTAATAATTTTGTTTTTTTATACATTAGATTTTTTTTTACTTTTTAGTTTAATAAATTGCTTTTATTATTTTACCTTTTTGATGCCATAAAATATTTAATTGCACCCAGTGAGTTTTAATTATTCTGAATTGAATTATATTTCATGTTATTTTTCTGATAGGAAAAAGTAGTCAAGACAGTAATTCAGAATTATTTCCTTTTTGAATATCTATACCCAAAATAATCTAACAGTTGCTAAAATATATAAAAAAAAAAAAAATTAAATAAAATAAAATTCTTTCAGAAAAGGTTCACACTCGAAAATGGCATTAAACATTACATTTGTTGATGCTTCAAACAGGCCTTTATTTAAAAGAACTCTTTTTATGAACAGCAACAGGGTGAATTTCAAAATCGTACTGAAAAATTACAAGTGTTTTTTTTTTTTAAATATTAAGTGTAGATTTTTTTTTTGTCCAATCTGAAAGAAAACATGTTTTATTAAATTATGAAAGCACCAACTTTCAATGAAATTTATTGTTTTACTGAAATATTTTTCATAAGATACAGGACAAATTTTCCATATATTCACACTTGATACTGCATAATTTTTTTTTTTACTAAAGTAACATCTTCAATGATTTTTCTTTATATACCTGTAAAAATATTTCACGAATACTCCCCACCAAATTAAAAAAAAGTACACATGAAACATCGAAAATATGGGGGTGAATCAAACCCCACCAAAAATATTTTCAGCCTTCTAATAAAATAACCTATTCAGAATACAATTTATTGATTTATGAATTAAGTACTGATAATTTTGATCAAATCAGATAATTCTGATTTTAACAAATATTTTAAAATGGGGTAGTGGTTTTTATGCTTTAATTTTAGTAAAAAAAAAAAATTCATTTTGGTGGTACCTATATGAATAGCTCAGTTTAATCTTTTCAGCCCAGTGAATTTCTGAATACTGACTTCCATTATTTTTGCTTAATAATTGGTTTATTGGCTACAATATAAAGTAAAAATAAAATTAATTTTTATGGTCTTAGAAAAGTTATGAATTAGAGAATAAATTGTAGTTGCATATATCAATAGAGACAGATACTGCTTTAATACACAGTTCCATATATGCATAGATAACTGGCTAAATAACATCTTGATTTTATTTATTAATTCATTAAGTATGCTTGTTTAGAACATAATTTTGGCCCAATACCAAGTTGTTGATCTGATCATCATTGTAGAAAGTGTATATTTTTGGCCCAGAGATTGTGTCAAACTGATCTACCATGAGAGGAGACTAATATTGTACTCTTACACATAAAAAGAGAGCAAATAAAGCACCTGGGTTTTTCAATACTCTCCCTGTCCCAAATAGCCATAAAGGAACAGGCATTAGGTTTTAATAAGAGGTTTGAGGGAATTATATCACTGACCTCTCCCTCTCATACCATGCTAACCCATGGCACTGAGGGAAAGTAATAACTACTAACTAGAGACTGATTACTAACTTTTTGAAATTTGTCCCAAATTAAGAAATAACAATGATGGAAAGCAATTCTGATGAACCAAAAAAAAAAAAAAAAAATTTCAAAAAATTTTAATTTCTGGAGTTATTGAGTGTATATGCTGAGTCAAGAAGATAAAATTTTGAAAGAGCTAAAAAATGTCAATCTAGGACAGGGTTTCCCAATCTGGGCGATATCACCCACTGGTGGAAGATTTCAACTGTTGGGTGGGTGATGAGCAACTGGACAGAAAATGGCGAGTGATATAGGGTTTTAATTATTAAAAAGGTAATTCAACATATGTAACCCAAAAAAAAATATTGAAAGGATATATGCAAAGAACCTGTATAAAAACAAAAAAAAAAAAAAAACACTGGGAGGCTTTGGGAATAACTGGGTGACATTCTGAGATAATATCCCAAACAAGAAATATTTTGTATAGTTGTGAAAAGGTTCATTAACATTCAAGTAGTTCTTCACACAAAATAACATTTTTTTTTGGATATAAATCAGAAAAGGGAAGACCAAGAACAACAAAAATATTTGCTGAATATTTATTAGTTGCTAGTAGTGTATATTTTTTAATTTTATAATTATGAACAAAAATTGTTTAATTTTTTTATCAAGACCTGCAATGTTAATCCTAACCATAAAACTAAATTTGTGTGTGTGCGTGTGTGTTATAGTTTTCAATGGTCAAGTTTGCTTTCATTTGTTCTTTAATATGTAAATCAGTTTATAAACGGGTAACAAATATTTACCAAACAATTTTGGTATGCTTTTGAATGCTTAATGTACAGATGGCCGATGGAAAATTTTCCATGTGAAAGTGGGCGATGACACAAAAAAGGTTGGGAACCCCTGATCTAGGATTTAAAAAGAAAACAGTATTTCCTTACTTATTTCTAAAAATTATACAGAAAACAATGGAAAATACAAAATGTGTAACAAATATTAAATCTGCCTTAACAATTTCCAAACTGTACCTGGAATACAACTTTAAGATATAAATTAGATGAACATTAAATATGACATGTTTCATAACCACTTCAAAATAAAAACTTAAATATGAGCACTGCTGGGACCAATTTGTGCAGGTATCTTTATTTTCTTCCTCTATGATGATTTAATAAAAATGCATAATGGTATAAAATCCTGAAACCCTGGAAGTAATAAGGGGATTAAAGAAATAAAGATGCTATAAGAAAGTTTTATTAATTACCATATGCTTGGCAAATGTAAATGAATGTTTAAAAACTGATAGGATAGAGATGATTACAAATGCTCTAAAGATAAAATTTTTGAAGATGTTTGAAATCAATTCTATACACACTTTAATCAGTAAATATGTTAATGTTTCTACTGCTTCGCAATTTAAAAAAAATAGATTTTAAAAAACTTGCCAGATAATATTTACCAAGAAACCATTAATAATTAAAGGCAATGTGAATCAACTAATGTTTATTACATGTAGGTCAGTACTAATAATTTAACCTTAAATCTGAAGTACGATAAAACAAATTATAATAAATCTTATCAAAGAATCATTATCACTTCAACAAAATAGTTATATAACTTTATTATTAAAATACACAAAATCTTTACAAAGAGCTTAATAAATAATTATTAAGCTCTTTGTAAAGATTTTTTCCTTCAAATTTTTCCAGGCAGAATATTGAATTTGGATAAAAAAGAAAAATAGCATGTAATGTTATGACCAGTATGAAAACTTAATTTTATACAATCATTACACAACTGATGGTAAGATATCAAAGAACTACATGGAATTTGCAATTAATTCATCCTAAATATTTAAGAAATTCCCCCTCAACTTAAACAAAGAAAAAGTCCTTGATTACAGATACAAAAAAAAAAAAAAATGATAGTGTGTTTCTCCCCTTTATAATTTTATCATTTGGAAAATTGCTCAATACAGAGATTACTCTCAATTCAGCTTGTTTTCATTATCAAATATTGATTATTTAAAAAGCATGATTTTCAAGTCTTTTTTTATCTTCCTTTGTACTAATTTATTGTAACAATGTACAACACGAGGCATCCATATTCACAATTAAATCTTAGAGAACTGGTTTCTTTTCAAATCCTTCTTAACAATATTTTATTGTAAGAGAAGTTTCCAATGCATGCTTCTTTTGCTGCATCAAGAATTATCAACAATAATTAATTTGAAAAACAGATTCTGAAAGCAGTTTTGATCCTGGCAATAAAACCAGCAGAAATTTAACCTGCTCAAGAGAGACGGAGGTCTTCAAGTGCAGGACTTCCATTATGAACCATTTGACTAAACTTATTGTTCAGATGGAAGCTTCAAACAACACAGGACTAAAAGTAAAAAGAAGATTCAGTGTATAAAGATGGCAAGTATGCAAAGTTGCTTTGCCGGCTTATTACTCTTGTGGTATGTTTATTTAATTGTTTCAGTAGAGCAAAATCTTTCAGAGTGAATGAATATCACACACACACTTAAAGCTTGTGCTGAAGCAATAGAATTCACCAAAGTTTCTAAGCTTTGATTTCAGTAAAATTCAACAGAAAGTAAGGTTGAAATGTATAAAAATGTTGCAAATTAAATCTTATTGAATTTATGCTAACAAAGAAACTTTAATAATCAAATAGAAAAAGATTTAAATCAATTTATCTTTAGTTACCTGTTATGATATCTAAGATCAATAGTCATGTGAAACTAGTGAAGAAATGAGAAAAAAATTCTTCATTATATATATATGGTATATTTCTGCATATAAGGCGACCTTTAGATAAGATGAGATAAAAAATACAGCAAATTTTCATGAATTTATCCTATACCTGTAGTATGACTAATGAACCTCAGGATGTGTTAGAAAAACTTTTTGAAACAGATACTGATGAGTGTGAGGAATTTGATCGGTTTTTAGATAGTGATAGGATGATAACAATATTTTTACTGATTCTGATACAATGCCAATTCCTACAATGATTAAAATTCATGATTTTCAGGCCCTACAGTTGTTCTGGGAAATTTAATGAACAAAATACATTTATTAATAAAACATTAGTAAAAAAAAATGAATACAAAAACTTATGAAATAAAGTTAGATATCCTTTTTATTTAAAAAAATTGGGTAAGAGTTTAAAACAATTTCTTTATGTAACTCACTTAAGTTGAGATATTGCTTTACTTTGGTTATCATCAGAAATCTTAAAAAGAAAACTTTCAAACTACACTTTTCTGCTTGGTATTGGATAAACTTGCCATAATTGGGGTCTGAAAAGAATAAACATCAGTTTAAATTTAAATTTTTCACTGCTAGTGTTAGATAAAAAATGCTTTTAGTTTTCTAATGTGTATAATTTGTAAAGCTTCAACTAATAAGGATTTGCTATTAATTGTAAAATAAAAAAAGGGTCTATTTTGTTGTCCACCTTTTAAGTTTTAACAAGCAAAAGATGCCCTCTAAATATTATGAAATCTTCTTAAAATTTTATATTTAGCATTTTTCAATGAATGGAACAAATTTAAGGGTGACAATTCAATTTCAGCATGCACTTCAAAAATAAGAGAGATGCTTTTTATATATATATATATATATATATATGCATACACACAATATTGCAACAATAATACTCTAAGCAGAAAGGCATCACCGTATGTATAGTGCTTTAACTCATGCATATATTTTGATGAAGTACAAGGAGTACCTAATCCTGCAGGACAGTGAATAAAAAATAAATGCAAATTTGAAATTTGCTTACAGATGTTTAATAAGAATTAAATAGGAATTATCACAGCAACTTAATAAATAAAGAAATAATAAGGGGTCTTCAATCTTATCTAAAAAATTTAATCACTAATATGTTTTCACAGTAGAAGTGGTGTTTCTTTGGCAAGATAGCATGACAAAGCCCAACCCTCTCCTAGACTGGTTGCCACCCAAAGATATAGAACCCAGACTTTCCTGCTATTTACCCATAATTGGCAAGAGAAGATGATTTATACCTTAAGGGTATTAGCACATAAGTGAATGCAATTGATTTGAGTGGAATTTGAACTCAGATTCCTCAATCTGAGCCACTGTCCATTACTCCAAGTTTTACGGTCTAAAAAAAAAAAAAAAAAAAAAAAAAAAAAAAAAAAATTCTCACAACTAAAAAATTTAATAATTTCTAAAAAGAAAAAAAAGAAAAAAGAGTAAAAGTGCAACAACACAGTAAAAAACATATTCCTTGATTTTTTTTAAAGAGATACAAGCAATTTTAGCAAATTGCACAATAATTTTTTTTAAAATATTAGGAAGCTGAAAGCTAAATAACACTGATATCCAAGTTCATAATTTTATATGGTATGAGATTCAACTGTTACAAAGCATTAAAATAAAAATGAGATTAAAAATTATTAAAATCTTCATAAGAATGAGAAAAACTGTAAATGTGTATTTTTTTTTGTATGGGACTGATTTTCTCAGTTATTTATTAGATTCTTAGATGATGAAATTTAACTAGTTTTATTTTAAAAATATTGAAACAAATGTTAAAAAGGGAAAAAAAACTATAGCTTAATCACACCAGATAAAAATACTTGTTTTTAACTTTTTTTTTTTTATACACTTCTACTTATAAAACTTGCATCTCGTTTAGCTCCAAGGAGGAATAAATGAGAAAAAAGTTCAAAATGTTTTAAATTCCATAATAATTTAACACAGGAATGTTCAATCATGCCAAAGAAAAATATTAGTAAAATAAAATTAAATACAATTTTTAATGGAAATTAAATTTTAGGTTTTTTAATACAAACTTTTGTGTGAAAAATCTTTTTCAGGAAACTTCAAATAAAAGTTTTCTTTTTTTTTAAGTAAATAAAGATGAAAATCTGTTTCAAAAGTTATAAAAGAAATTTAAGAAGTACAATTAAGTTTCATAAAAAGAATGTTTACATTTTTAAATCTCAATTGAAGTTTTATTTTTGTTTACGTAGTATGCTATATAAACAAAAATAAATCTTTTCTGAGACTAAAAAATGAGGACAATTTGTGACACAAGGTCAGTTTTTATGTGAAGAAATCAAATGTGACAGTGATAGGAATTCCATACATTCATATTTTTATCTTTTTTATAAAAAAAAAAAAAAAAATTGTCTTAAAAGAGAGCCTAACAGAACAACATGAATTCATCTTGTGTTTATATTACATAATTTTTATTATAATTAAATTAATAATATTAAATGGGTGATTGAACAATGTTTAAAAAAAATAAAAATTTTATTTTGAATTGAAACAGACTTTAAACTAGCAAATTTTATGGAAAGTTTGAGAACTGAGTAGAAACTTGCACTTATTTTTTTTAACACAAGTAAAATAAATTTACATCATACTTAACTTAGGTGTCATTATGATCTATAGATTATAGTTTTACTGATAATTTAAAATCAATATTTATATCTTTTTATCATTAGTACCAGGAATGAAAAATTAAGTTTTAAACAAAAAAAGTATCGCAAATTAGGTTAAAAATTCTCCGATTCCAATACCCAAAAGTTCTGATATTTTTGATTGCGATTAATCATTCCATCTTCTAGTTTTAGATATACATATAGCAGGGTTGTTTTATTAATATTGATAATTTGATGGGAAATAAATAGTTTTACAATATCCTAAAAATTGACAGGCTCTTTAACTGTTCCAAGTTTTAGGATAGATATTCTGCAGAGCAAACTTGTTGGTCTAATTCATCCCATATATGTTCAATAAGTTGGGCGCCCCAAGGCAGTGTAATGGTTAGCAAGCTTGTCTCGCTAGATCAATTATGACTGTGTAGTGAGTTCGATCTCCATTGGGTGCCCCATGCTTTTGGCCTTGTGCCACATCTAAGCTATGCTTAGAAAAATTACTATATGTTCACTATGTAGAGATCTGGAGGAGTTTTAATGGTCAGCCAAGGCAGAAAAGTTTCCTTATTGTTGCTGAAACCATTTTCATACAATTTGAGCAGTATAGCAGGGAGCATTGTCCTACTAAAAAAGGCCATTGCAGAAAACTGTTCACATGGTCTTCAATGTGGCGTGATATGATACATGACAAAGTACCTTCTATATGAAAGATAAACCCAGTTTCCTAGCAGAAGGTTGTCTAAAACATTACACTACTGCCTGGTGCCATCACTTAACCAGGATAATGACACATACCCTGGTGTTAACCTTATTCAAAAGAAAGCAAAACTCATCAGATCAGGTGATTTTCCAGTGATTATTGCAGAAACAATTTTTTTTTTTTTTTTTAGAAAAACAACAATGATTTTTCCAGATACAAGTCCTACTTTTTAACCCATAGCTAGAGGAGAGAGTTTCATACCTTTCCCAAGGGTATTTACATGTAAGTGAATATAATGAACCCAGCAGGAAATCATATTCGGCTCTCTGATTTCTCAAAGCATTGTTGATAGTGGATTTGTTTTCTTCCATTGGCTTAGTTTTCTGGCCATAATTACTCAGGCCTTTCTTCTTGCCCATTACTAGGGCATTCAACCTGTTAAAATGAAACACTTGAGACCAGCTTACATACCTCTGATCCTGACACGTGCAGTTGTTGTGAGAAAGTAGCAGTCATTCTTATTACAATGTTTTGGCTCATCCATGTATAATACATGAAACTTAAATTAAGATTATTTGCTGAGCTTAGCCATAGAAACTCAGGATCTAATAAACCATAACACCATGGTGAGGTGCCTGTAAATATTATTCTATTGGGTTGTCTGGAAAGTTCATGTCGTTTTTAAGGGAAATTAAAACAAAACAAAATTATGCCATTAAATATTTATTTCACTAAATATGAACCATTTTGTTGCACAACCTTAAAGATTCCATCTTCCCGAAAGTTCAGTGGTTTCTCATTAAGGTGGTTTTTTATGTCATCCAAAATATTAACATTTTTTCCAGTGAGATTATTTTGCAAGGACCTGTATAAATGAAAATCCGAATGAGCAATGTCTGGTGAATATGGCGAGTGGGGTAACACATCCCAGCTGCAACAATTTTTGCCAGGTCACCAAAGAAACATGATGTCTGGCACTTTCCTGATAGAAAACATTACCTTTCCTTTTCACCAATTCTGGGTGCTTATCTTGAATTGCTGCCTTTTTAATTTGTCCAGTTGTGAGCAGTACTTTTCAGAATTAATTGACTGGTTACTTTGAAAGAAGTTCATAGTACAGGATTCCTTTCCATTCGCACCAAATGCACAGCATGACTTTCTTAGGACGAAGACCTACTTTTGAAGTGGCTAAATTAGGCTCATGTTTATCCAGGATCTTTTTTTTTTTTTTTTTTTTGCTGAATATTGTTATAAATGAACCATTTCTCATCACCTATCATAATCTGCTTCAGAAAGGGTGCATTTTCATTGTGTTTATACAGCAAATCACAAATGAAATGCGATCCAAAAAATTCTTTTTACTCAGATCTTGTGGTACCTAAGCATTGTAATGATTTGAGTACCCAAGCTTCACTATGTGCTCATGGATGGTGGATTTTGATAAATTTAGTGTTTCTGCAAATTCCCACATTGTGTAATGTGGGTTATTCTCACTCAATGTTTTGATTTGGTCATCATCTGTAACTGGGGGGAAGGAGGGCTGCCTGAGGGTTCACCAACTCTAAACTTAGTGAACCACTTCAATACAGTTGTTACTTAAACCACCTTGACTTGTACACAGCACATATCTTGCTTACAAGACATTTTTGCCTTTATGGTGTTAAAAAAAAAAAAAAAAAAAAAAAAAAAAAAAGAAAAAAAAGAAAAAAAGGCTTCAAGAGTCTAAAAATGCACCTTATAATCTTCCATTTTCATAGGGATGTAAAATTGGTACGAATTAAGTAATTTTAAACTTTTCTTTCTCTTTTCAAGAGTCTGAAGCGTGCTCTAATCAGAAATGTAAGCATATATCTGTCAATAAATTTGATGTTCTAACATGTTGGAACATGAACGACTAAAATTCAGCATGAACTTTCTGGACAACCTGCTATTTTGAATAATATCAATTTTATAAGTAAAAAAAAAAAAAAAAAAAAAAAAAAAAAAAAAAAAAAAGGGAAAAATTCCTTTCAGCTTAAAAAGATGACTGCACACATAATCTAGAAAGACTGATTAGGTTAATCTCTGATTCATTTAAGCATTCAGTAAAATACTAGTCTCCTTAACTGAGAGGAAATTGATAAATGTTAGAATTTTGTAAGAAGAATTTATTCTGCTAATGTTCCCTATTATATAGTGGTGTTTTAATGATATATATTTGTTGACCATGAACTGAAACAAGAACCAGTCTATTTGGGTTAGCAATCTGTGCACCCAGGTAAAAGATGAATATAATGTCATCTGATGTTTTAGTGTATATATTTTTGTTTATTTATTGAGAGAAATCCAGCTGAACATAACAAAATTTCAGCCTTATGACAATAGTTACTCAATTTCCCATCAGTGAAAAATCCTAAAAATATTAAATGAACCACAAAAAAAGACAATGTTCATGAGGTTTATGGTCTTGAAATTTATCATTTAACTTATCTTGTATTCCATATTTTCTCAGTTACAATCATCAACCTTTCTTATTGAACATAGTATGATGTGTTGTGCATTACAAAAAGAAATTTTAAAAGAGACACATGGAGATATAGACATACATTGGACTTTCCAGGATTGTGGATACAGTTTTTTTTTCTTTCAATATGTCCCGACTATTAAAAGCACACATACTTCAATCCAATTAAACACATCAGCATGTGCTGATAAATGTATCTTGGCAGTTCTAAGTAATCTATTAAGATACCAAATTGATTTACTCCAAAAGATTATCTTAAAAGTAGATTTAATTTCTTTTCTCCTGGATCTAGACTAAATCTAGTTTATCTGCATTTTATCTTTATTATTCTTTTAACTACTGATAACTAAAATAATCAATTTCTATCTGAACGTACAATCATAAATTAGTCCTTTTGCTCATTCTTGAACAACCAGTTGCTTTCAAAAGGTATATTTTGAAACCTCGAAGAGTCCTCTTTTCAAACATTTAAAAGTAAAACCTATATTTTTCTCCACCATATGTACATTATTAAAAGTTTCAACAAAATCGGAATATTTTTAATAATGTCTTTCTAGAAAGATGTTATTTGATAGTTTAAGCACATAATTTATACACTGGAAAATACATTTACATCCTTGGCTTTCAAATAAATAATTTTTAATAAGGTAAGCAAGCACAAAATTTGTAGATTTTATTTAAAATCTAGACTTGAGAATCCAATGTTACTTTATGTCTAAATAAACTTTATGTATCATATGAATGTTAAAGCCAACATTTTTATGTAAAAAAGTCAGATCTACGTTTTCATTACAGGCTGGAAAAGAACAGGTTCAATTCAAGATTCGTAAAATTGGTGCAAAGATTCTTTTTATTTTTTAACCTTTTTTTAAAGAATTAAATGCTGATGAAGCAGAATATGTGACTAGAAGTCATCTTTACTTTTTTTTTTTTTTTTTTTTTAAATTAGCGATTGTAATTTGATTTTCGCAGTCGTAAAAATAAAATTCATATATCCCATTTAGAACAAAGTTTTGGTGTGTGTTCGTTACATTTTGATTTATGTAGCATCCAAAATTTTCTTAGATTGCTTTCCTTTACCTAATCTCACATTCTGAACACTTCTTCCATAAACAAACAAACAAACAAAAAAAAAAAAAAAAAAAAAATGAAACTTGTGACCGACAAGAAGAAGATTGAACCTGTATAAATTTTACTTAGCCTCATATTTCGAGCACACATTACTCCTGGGATGGTTTTACTTTGGAAAACCGAAACGAGGTACCTCCAGCCAGACTATGGAAAAAACAATCTAGAATAAATATTCAAGATTTTTTTTTCTCGGTGACTAAGTAGTGTATGAAATGCAATAATTTATTTCGTATATTTAAAACAGTTTCGTTTTTGCTGCAAGACTTCATATCCAAAAGGAGGTAGGTCAACAAACCTCATACGTTTTTGTTTTTAAGTAATTTCATTTTACAAATTAAATTCTCATTGGTTATTTGTTTTGTTTTTTAAATGGAAAAATGTGTGCTCAGAATATGAGGCTAGGTAAAGCAATATATTAAGAAAGATCATTCAGTATTTCATAGGTAGAGACAAAAAAAAAATGTCTCGGACGTTAAACTGGAAAATATCCACGTCTTTTTCCTAAATAAATACATTTTCCCATATTTCTAGATTTCAAAACAAGCGAATGTTTCTTAAAAAATTGTTCATTGCCAATGTCACAATGTGCAACAACATTCTTCTTAATCGAGTACAAAAACTTTATCAAATCGATTATTGACAGGTATTGTAAAATTCTGAGATTTGAGGTCGTCTTAATAAAAAAAAAACCATCATCCTCATCATTTTATAGATAATAGCCAGAATCATTCATAAATACAACAACCATTGATTTTGATTGGTATTGAACAAATTTCATTTCATTTATTGGTGGAGAAGAAACAAAGAAATGATTGGGAGAGTTATGGTATTTGAACTAAAATTGCCTTATGATACTCACAGTTTGAGTTATGGGAGGTAACAATTTAAAAAAAAAAAAAAAAAAAAAGGGGGAAGAAAAATAAAAATTCAATAAAAAAAAAAAAAAAAAAAAAATACTAGCTTTTTTTTTTTTTTTTTTTAACGAGAAAATATAATTTTCTAATTTTAATGACTAAGTTTTTAGTCACTAGTTTAATTATTAAAAGAAAAGCAAAAATCCTATGAATGTTCTTTGTCCAAAGTGTGTTAACTATGAATATATTCTTAAACACACTTAAAATAAACCTGGTCCCAAATAGAAACGGTAAAAAATCACTTTATATAATTTCGCTTGAGAAAATATCCCTTAATTCTGTACCCCTTTTACAAGTTCAAAGTAAGAGTAAGAAAAAAAAAGAAAAAGAGAACAAGTCTGTTTAAGTGGCTTCTTAGTCCTTAAAAAGTTCCAACTCAGAACAGGGTAAAAATAAATTGATGGGGGTGGCTATTTCCAACTAAGTCTAAGAAGAGTCTATGCAGAAGACAAGCATCACCATAAAAATGCACACAAATGAACAGAGGTTGAAATGCAGTTTTCAAGCAAAATAAATTAATTTTAAATGTGTTTTTGTTTTAAAGTCGATTTTAACAAGTGATAGGGAGTACGAATGGATTTGAAAATAAATCTAGCTAGTTAGAGACTGGAATGAAATCTTTTGTTTTGACTGCTTCACAAAAAGTTTATTTACGTTTTTTTTTTTTTTTTTTTGAATAATGAAAAACAAAAAAGAATTCAAAATTGATAAGAGACGAGAAGTAGTGAAACATTTTAAAAACAAACAACACAAAAAAGTGACAAAATATTTTATTCATTTTTTTTTTTTTTTTCATCTAACTAAAAAATAAAAATTGTTGCTCAAGGTTTTTGTAGATTTTCTCATTAAAAATATTTTTAAAATACCAGAACTTTACTTTAACTCACACAATGAATACAAGTGAAGTAACTTACTAAGAAAAATATGAAATCATTTGTAAAATTTAGTAAATAGAAAAAAAAAAAAAAAAAAAAAATTGGATTTTTTTTTTTTTTATTACCATCTTCACTTCATTGTTTGGGATTTGAGATTTTGACAAAGTTAACAAAGCAGTACGAATTTGTCAAAGAAGCACTTATTTGAAAAGAATGTGAAAATTACAAAAAGTCATCACGTAAAAACAACGGGGGGGTAGTTAGCATGTTATTGTTAAATTTTTACAAAAACAGATGCAAATTATTTTCAGGATATTATCTGGGGGGCAACAAGTGTTAAATTCTTTTCCTCCTAAATAAATTTTATTTTATTTAATGCGAAATTTTTCAAATGTATTCAAAGTTTCCCCATTTTTGCTGAACTCTACAGAGATTATTTGATTTTGAACGTAATTTATTCAGCTAAAAAAAGTAATTCTTACAGCAATAATAACAACTGTTGACTTTATCAAATAACAAAGACAGCAGTTTGAAATGAAAATAATAATAAATAATAAAATCAATAAAAACGGGGGCATACTTATAGACATTTTTTTTTTAAGAACAAAAGACTCAATGCTGCTAATTTACACAAAAGATTGAAATCGCCAGCTCAACTGGTGATAATTTCAGCAAAAAGTGTTTAACTCTAAAAATTAAGAAATATACCGATTTCAAGGTCCTGTGTGTACAATATGTACTGGAATTTGGTTTCAAGACAAAAATAAATGTGACTTTGTTCCGAAAACAAAGGAGTTTTTCAAAAATATACACCAATAAGTGTTTTAGGATTGTAGGAAAACATTCATTCGAGTTAGTGAAGAATAATAAGATAAATAGCAAAAGAAGAGGGAAATTTTAAAATTTCTTAAAATTCTGCTTTATTATGTGGCATCAATAAGTGTGAATAAAAGAACGACTCTTCAAGCATCACAATAAAAATCTCACACGATTTCTAGAAACAAGCAAGTACTTTCGATTGGAAGTTAAAAGAAAAATGTATTAATTAAAAATGTTTTTTTTGTCAGAAAATTTACAGTCCATTTTTGTTATTTTGAAAACAATCTTTAAATAATTTTCAAAATCCATGAATCATGAACTTAGTAATTTCTAAGTTAAAGTTTGGAGGGAAAAAAACGGAGTAAACTAAACACTTATTTTTCTAGTTTTTTTTTTTTGAGAAAAAAAAAAAATGATCTAAAATTCATCACGTCATCGAAGACCATAAAAAAAACAGTAATTTCTTTTTGTTTAATCTTAGAGATTCTTTTATATCTATTTATATATTTTAATCGATAGCTATCGCAACTTGAAGAATAAAAGCATTGGCCTAGCTGGAACCAACATTGCACAACACAACAATATATACAAACAATCATGTAATTATTTAAAAGACTACATAAAGTCTTCAAAGTTTTTTCTAAATCTAAGATCGGAAGGAGAGAATAACTAAAACTTAAAAACAGGGGCATCTTTCTTCTCGTGGGAGATTTTAGCAGAATCATTGTAAAATAGAAATAATCCGAAAGAAAGACGAAGCAAAAATGAATGACAGCAAAAGAATCGACAAAACAGATTGGCGGTTTTAAAAAAAATAATAAATAAAGGTGGAAAGAAAAGAAAAAGAAAAAAAAAAAGCAGCCTTTTCAAGCAGACCCCAATTTGCCATTATATAACTACAGGTTCATAAACAGATCTCATTCAAATCCAGTTCAATAATACAGAAACAAAAATGACTCCCACGAAAGTAATCGAGGGAAAAAAAAGAAATAAAATACAAGTTGAAATCGAGCTTATTTCATGCAATAGTAGTAGCAGCAGCAGCGGAGGTTTCTTTTCTCAAAGAGGAGGAGAATTTGAAACACATTTGGAAATAGCTTCCACTTGAATAACAAAGTAATTGTGGTTACACACCTGTCTTTTGAATATGGCATGGCCTCTCCTCCTCTTCTCTTGGCAAACTCTGATCATTTCAAGCTATTGTATTTTCCCAATCTGTATTATTAAAAGTTATTTCGTAGACTATTTATGACCTAACCACTGCAACAGGAAGTGGTTAGCAATTGCAGATGGCGCTGTACATCGTGTTTGGCTGCATTACGGAAGTGATCTATAGACATTCTGGTAGAGTCAGCACGTATAAACTTCGCTTCGTATAAATTAACTTGATTCAAGTAATTAATAAATATCTGAATGTTGTGGCTTTTAATATAGCATAATATAATTAATAACTTTTATAGACGAATAAGGGTATCTTAAGATTTTATTGAGTACGTAGGTATGGTTGTTGCTGTTACCACTGTCCTGATTGTGAAAATTAAAGCCCGAAGTCAAAATTTAAAGATGAGTTCCTTGTTTGATATCGATTTAAGTGATAGCGAGTTGCTTCTACAACTGGCTACATTTGCAGCACTTCAAAACAACGACATTGCAATGTATAAAAACATTGTCCTAGCACGAATTGGTCAAGACGTTTGGCAGCGACTGTCCAAGAAGGAGCAAGAGATTGAGGCTTTGAGATGTCGAACGATTATATCGATAGCTGATTTTGTCAAGAAACACCCAAAGACAAAGGAAAATGAACTTGCTGCGGTAATCCAAAAGCACATTGACCAATTTAAGGTAGACCTGGAACCTCTCATTTGAAAAAAAATGTCACGTCAACTGTGAGAAAAATGGAAAAAGTAATGCTTGAAAATTTTTTTATTGGACAAATTTTAAGTTATTTAAAAAAAAAAATGCTATTTGACAAGTTTTTCCTGTTGAATTTATCTTTTTGTGGGGAAAAGTATCTTATTTTTATTAGTATACTTTTATATTTAAATTCTATTCAAAATGTCCAAGTCCTCTTTTTCCCTTCTTTTTTGGCCCTCCAATCCAAATAAGTAGAATTTTTTTTCTATCTTTCCAATGAGTTGAGTTGACACCTGAAATATGTTGCTAAAATTATAACCCGAAAATGAGTGCTGATCAACATTGAAATAAATAAATTTCACAAAAACCTTTTCAATTCATCCTTTTTTTTTTCTTGATGTTCTCTACACTTAAGTTAAGAAGTCTTTCCCTTTTACAAAGTAAACAGTTCATTTTCCACTCTGACTTACATGATAAACCTGAATCACTAGATAGAATAAGAATTCCAAATCAGTTATTCAATAACTAAATTAAGCCTAGTCAACTAAATAAAAATAATGTTTGTAAATTTCAACCAATAGTTTTTTATGCATAATAATCATTTGATAATTTATTTCCTGCCAAAGTAACAATAATGCACTAAATCTTGCTGCCACTTGTCATGAGATTAATTTCACTTTATTTTCAAAGATGAATAAAAATAGATATAAATAGAGGACTTTTTAAATTTAAGGTCAACTGTCAACAAACTCTAAATATGTAATAATGTGACATGATTTCTCACTCAGACCAATGCCTTCATATGAACTTTGATCCCAATAACTTCAATTATTTAACTGAAATGTATTTTACAACCAACAAGACAAATTGCCCTGGAGAAATTTGGAAATCACTTTTTTCTAGGTTATTGGATAACAACACACTGCTGCATCATCACCAAGAATGGAATTTGCCTTAACCATCATTGAGAAGTTCTGTAGCCATCAAAGAACTTGTCCATAAATAAAGGAACAAAAACACAACATTCTTTAAAACTGAAAAAAAATGTCTCCATTTGAATCTTTCTGAATGTCAGTCTTTTTACCAAAATGGAGTTAAGAAAAATGCACTAAGAATGAATGATTTAATCTCAACAAATTTGTATTGAGAACTGAGTTTCTCTAAAAGTACACTAATACTGTTTCTTTTTACTGGACAAGATTCATTATCATGGTGTATAGATTATGTGTGGATGGTGAAATCTGCAGATAATTACAACCACATATGATAGGCATGTCTGAAGAAAATTATTACCAGCCCATTTGATGACAGAAGAGATACAACTACCTCTTCTCCACAAGAACTGTATTTGATTATAAAAATGGAGTTAATTTCAGCTTTTTCTTTCAGGATCTGATTATTCAAACTTTCATGTCTTTAAGGACATTTAAATTGTTTATTTTTTTATATATATATTTTCAAAATACTATTATTATTATTATTAAAGATTATGTCAATATATATATTTTTGTTTATATTTTAATCCTTTGAAATATATTTTGCAAAATAGTTTTTGTTTAATAAAAAGTTTGAAGTCTTTTTTTATTAGCCCAACTCAGGAAAAGTGAAGCTGCTGGCAATTCTGTGGATGGTGAGATTCTTCTGTAGAATATTTACCAAAATTTAGTTTCTAGCACACTCAGGATGAATTCTTGCTGGATTTGTGCATTTATAAAAACATTTACTCAAAGGATATGTGTACGAATAATAAATTCTAATGATTACAACTGATGAAAACAAAGATGAGGATATTTGTCCAAACATGGAATAAAGAAAACACTCTCAAAATTTCAAACAATAAATATATTTTTGCTTAACCAATACTTTTTTAATGATTGATTTCATCTCAACAAATTTTTATTGAGCACTGACTTTCTCTAAAACTACGTCAATACTTTTACTTTTCACCTGATAATATCTGAGTTTTAAAAATTCAAATTTAGCTTTTATGCATTAATTCACTGTTGAAAGGTGAGATAATTGAATATGTTCTAACCCAGGGGTCACCAAACTTTTTTCACAGAGGGCCAGATAAGTGAGAGAATGATGAGCACGAGCCTGATAACCATTTTGTTCAATACACTGAATGCACAAAAATAAAAACAACATACTTATTTACTAAAAAGTTATCCAGAAGGCGACAATAGAAATAAAATAGTTATATCACACCAAGTGAGAAGACATATCCGAGTCTCACAAACTAAGCAGCGGAAAAGACTAGTGAGATTTGTGAAACTGGCTTTTACCTTTTAAGATATAATTAATAATTTGTTTTGGTATTGCTGCATCCAACCCAGAGAAATTCTTTCTAATGTTCATCAGTCAACCTCGTTACATGTGATGATGACATACTTCAGATTTTATAATGAGTTCAAGCAAAATATATGACATAATTCGCTGAAATCATTCCATTTTATACATGGTACTCTTCAAACTGGTTTAAACACAGCAATGCAAGTTAAAACAATTACTACAGCAGGCTTGAAATCACTTTTCTTAGAAACTTCATTGAAGGCACTTACACAAAAACGCTCAGATATCAAAAGTTGCCAAATTTTTTATTTCACTGATTTTCCTAAAACTTATGTTACTATCAGATGCAAAAATCAGATTGGTCAAATTTTGGTATTTTATTTACATTTATTTTTTTATATAGTAACTTTAACTACAATTTATTGATAATTCCATATAAATAATTATATTTTAGCTCATTTGTGGCACAGTGAAGCAGCGGGCTGGATGAACTGACATTGAGGAGCCGGATCCAGCTTGTAGACCATAGTTTGGTGACCCCTGTTCTAAAAGATCCAAATTTGAATCAGGACTGGTGCTTTGTCATAAATTGTAGGGAAAAGAAATAAAATCAATAACATAATAATAAATATAAAAAAAATACATTTTCCCATGATACTATTAAAGGAACTGGAAATTTTATAACCCTACTTGGCTTCAACAAATGCCTATTAGGTGGTGTTGTTTAAGTGTATAAAAAGACAAACCTTTCCTTTCTTTCCCTTGTTCCTAGATGTAGTAAAATGTAGATGAGTATGTCCCCACTGGAGCATGTTCATTTCCACTGAACTCTCTTTCTAATGCATAGTGTTCGCATGTATCTTCCAAAACCTCCACCTGTGAAGTAAATCAACCTTTTTTGGTTATTCCAACTCTGCACAAGGCTAACTTGAGCCCAACTATTATAACCATGCTTATCATCACTTGCTTGGATTTACTTCTGAACCAGACAAAGAAACTCTCCTCCACTTTGCAATGCATAACGTTTGTATGTGTTTTGCCAAAATTCCACCAATGAAGTAAGACAAGTTTTACTTTAGTTGTTCCAACTCAGACACGGCTGACTTTAGTGCGACCATTATAATGAAGTAAATACAACCTTTCTTTAGTCGTTCAAACTCAGCACAAGGCTGACTTGATCTTATTCCAACTGCTGGACCAGAAAAAGAAAACGGACGTACCCAAGATACATTGAGAACTTTGTTTCCCTACAGCTTCCTCTACAAGAAAAGAATAAAGAGTCCATAGTAGAAACCCAAATTTTTGTATGCTGCTTCTTTAATTGTTTAAATGTGAATGTGCACACACCTATCATACACCAACACACAACCTTTAAATTCTATGTTCATATATAAACTAACTAAACCATAGAAGAGTATGGGGAAACTTGTCTTGTTTTTATCAACAGGCATTTCTTCTTTCTCAGCTCTAGCAGAAAACCAATATTAAATATAAAAGGCGTTAAGAATGTTCTTGTAACTGAAAAATCTAAAAATTATAACAAATTTATTTGGTCAACTTACAGTTTTTCTTATTAATCCTATAAACCCTAAAAGAATTAAAGACCTGCCACTAAAGGACTTTTCCCTCCCAAAATATAAACAATTACAAGGAGGAAACGTTAAATTCACTGCTTGGTTTAATATTATTTTCTTCATTATTTGTGGTTTACATCCATATCAAGTTGAAACACTATCTCTCGTACAATCACCAAATAAATCAGTGAGGCAATTTCATTATATTCATTTACGCACAAATACCTTTAGGAAAGATATGAATCCACCAGCTATGGACTTGTATCAATAAATGATTATTATTATTATTATTTTTTGAAAACTTTTATAATCTAAAAATATTTTCTGGCTTTAAATAACCTGCAAACAGTTGATAAGCTGTAAAAAAAAAAAAAAAAAATCAATCATTATTTGTATAAATGAAAAAATAAAGTCATCTGAAAGAAATTAATTTTAGATTATGGCACATATTCTAGCCATGACTAAAGACAGTATTAAACAAAAACAAAATGCACACAAGAGAAGCAAGATATTAAAAAGAAGAACTTGAAAAAAATGTGATCTATTTAGATATCACACTAGTGAACTTTAACTTGGTTAGAATGTTTTAGACAATCTGTTCTTTGGAATTTTTTAAAGTATATTGCTTGATACTGTCATGTCCAGAAATAAATACATAAATAAAAAACGAATTATACTGTCATGGTGTTGTGTCTATAAAAAAAAATAGATAATAATTAATTATAGTGTCAAAAATAATTATAACCATTATAATTATCCTTAATTCACTTATTCTAAACTATTGAGAATCGACTCCATTTATAACAGCTTTTACAGGTCATTAACATGTGCATCAACAAAAATTTCATCTCTTTTTCCTTTTTCAGGCACTAATAATAACATTTATCTTTTAACACTCAACAAAAATTTGAGGTAAGAAAACCCCAGACACTTGTATTTTTCCAACTAAATTATTTGAACACTCATTACACATATCTATAAACATATGGGAAAAACTGTATACAATTATTCTTTGTCTTATCCTCCTGTCTGATTCTGATCCATATTTGATCTACATTTACTCAATATTGCTGTCTCTCATGTCTCCAACACCATATAACAAACAACCAGATAATAAATAATACTTGTTTTATTGTTTGCATGTCTTGCTGTTTCTCATTTTTACAAATATATATATATATATATATATATATATATATATTACGAATACAAAGTTGGTATAGATTAAATAAAATTCAAGTAACCAAAAACACTGTTTTTAAAAAATTGCTCAATACAAAATAGAGCAAATAATATTTATTTAAAAATTATAACCTAAGTATGTTATAACATCACTACAAAATAGCCATTTTGAATTCTGGTGTCATGTCAAGTGATAGATTAAATAAATATAATCTAATATTATTTTTAAATCATTATTAATTGTATCTAGGGTCCAAATTTGATTGGCCATTACATCCTATGTTTGGGGGTAGTGGTTGGTTTTGAACTCTTTAAAAAAAAAAATGTTTGGCTGTAGTGATATACAAAATTTTTAAATATATATATATATATATATAATATTTATTTTCTACAAACTAATTTTTAACATTGCAGGAAGGCTTGTTTATAAGATTGTTCTCTGGTTAATCAGTTGATAGTGATTTACTAAAGTATAGCTTAGATGTGGCACAAGGCCAAAAATATGGTGAACCCAGTGAAGATCAAACTCATTTATAACATGATCTTAGAAACAATCTTGTTAACCATTACACCATGTCAAAGAGCCTATTTTAAGAACAAGGTTTCAAGGACGAACTCCCAATTCTGGTGTCATGCTTTAGAACCATGAAACCATGATTTGAAGTGCCCAAATGATTTTCAAATGTGGCACACCACCAAAAGTATAGGGCACCTAATGAGGATGATAGTTGTGAATCTAGTGATCTTGAAGTTTGATTGATTGTTTAGTAATTACTCCAAAAAAATCAAAAAAAAAAAAAATAATAATGGAAATATCAGAAATTTTAAATTCATTGTTAAATTGATGATCTGACAATGTCTGGTGAAATTGTTGCATAAAAATTATTTGCAATTAATTATCAAGATTTTGAATGCTGATTTTTCACCACATTTTCCTTTCATTTGGCCTTCTGTTGGGCTAAACTGGGTTAAAACATTACAGTTTAACAATTATGTGAGACTAAGTGTCAAGATATAAAAAGAAAAGTACTAATCAACCTTTAAGAATGACCAGATGAAATATTGACCTGAGGAAGGATGAAGAGTGTATCAGATACTACTCTGAATAATGTTTTATAAATACTCAAAACCAAGTTTAAAAGAAAGATGTTTTGTAAATCTTATTGCATATACTGATTCCAGACACACTGCATAAAGCAAATACCAAGAAATTAGCATCTGAAACATCTTTTATTCTTGTCTCAGTGTGAATAAAAGTTGCCTCCTTGTCCTCTCCATTTGTCTTGCGTTGCCGGGATGTAACAATGAGATTTCAAGTATCGACCAACAAAGACTGGACAAAGATTATTTTGAATGTTTAAAGGTTTTTTTTTTTTTTTACAATCAAACTCAAATCATTGTTTTCAATCGTTATGAGTCTACCCGATTGAATAGAATTTTTATTTGACAAGACAAAAAAAAAAAATGAAGTTTGTTGAAATTGGTTTGAAAAAGGAAATCCGATCCCATATATAAACGAACACACACATACACAAAACAACCTGGGTTTTATAATAAGTATAACTCGATATGAGTTGTCCCCTTTCAGAATCGTGTTTTTAAAATTGGTCAGAACCATCACAAGGTAATTTTACTTAGTCCTGTGAAGTTTTGTTGAAATCAGTTGAAAAATGAAAAATCAATCAATATAAACGTACAGACACACACACAATCTGCTTTTTAAATGATTACTTTTTACAATATTCTAATTCTGTCAAAATATTTCATCTACCCAATTAATAGGAGTAGATATGTTCACCTATTGTCTGGTTCATACACCTCCTCAGTCTTTTGAACAGGAGTATAGTTTTATCCTTGTTTCCCATATAAAGTCTTCTCATTCTTTTTCACTCCCAGTAACCTCTTATATCATAGTAGTTGCTTGGGATGAATTGATTACCAAAAAAAAAAAAAAAAAAAAAAAGCACAATGTCAAACCTTTTTTCCTTGAACTGCGATAACACAACACTAAACAATTCAATATCCTGAAGACATTACACAGAAATCTGACCATCTTTGCATATATGTCTTCAATATACAATGTCTTTCAGAAATATTATTTTAATCTCAAAAAAAATGTATTATCTTTAAATATTGAAAATTAAGTTTATCAAAAAGTTATATATTATGAAAGATATATATCTATACAACCAGATAATGAAAAAAATTGATCTGTTGAATTTATTGCATTTGTGGAAAAGAGGTAAGGAGGTATCAATTTCAATTTTAGACTGTGTTGGTTTCTTTTAAAAAAAAAACAAACTTGTCTTGACATTGTTTACATTGCGGACTATTGTCCTCATCTTTTTATGAGACTGTTTCTAATTATATTTTGTTATCTCCTGCTAATTTTCCCTCTGAATATATAAATGTAAGCTAAGGGGTTTATAGTTACAAACTTACTTTTCAAAACCAAAAACAAAATTATAATTCCTAATACAAAGATTTTAATGGCTGCATTGTCATCTTGTTTTCAAATTGAACAAATGGTTTCTTCATCACATTCTTTCAATCAATTAGGTACAAGAGGGTTACTGAGTGTAAAAGAATATGAGAAAAAACAACACTATTAGAACAATAAAAGAACAGGAACTAAGAAGCCAGAAAATTACAATTGATATTGTATTTAAATTTCTGAAGATCAAAGTTGGCTGGGAAGCAAGAAGCTTAAAGAGAGTTCCACAAGTGAGAAGTGAGAAAGATGAAACTATTAGCATAGAACTTATAGTTACATCTCACTATTTCAACTGTAAAGTACCAATCTATTAAATAAAAGTCTAGTTACCATACTTCATCAAATTGCTGAAATATTTATAGAAAAGGCACAGAGAAGCTACATTATAACTGTAAAGATGCCAGGTTGGACCAATAACATTGCACATTCTTTTCAGCATTTTTCTAGAATCTCTAAATAAATGGTAGAAGCACCAATACATAAAATATTCAAAGCATAACAAATGGTAGAGTTATAAATATGTATAGATTCTAGCAAGAAAAAAAATTCAAACTAACAATTGATTCAATATGATCTTTCCACATCATGTCAGCAGAAAACATTAGTCCATTAGTGCAATAAGTCACTCTCCTGAATGTTAGCATCAGCCATGTGGATAAAAGGCATTCAAATAATTAAAAAAGAGCAGTTTCATTTTGGAGGCATTAAATTTAACAAGCTATTCCTTGCCCCAGTTCAAACAGACTGTAGGTCATTTTGAGAAGCTGCCAATTTTTTTAAACAGTCAGATTTACAGTGTCTAGATACCAAGTTGAGAACATATGAACATTAAGAACAACGTGGGTCAATGATAAAATGCCTGCATTAATGCAAAAGATCTATCCGTTCAAGATAACCTTTTGGGCATAAAAAAAAAAATTCAAAAATTTTGTACATAATTTGAAATTTTCAAATTTCAAGATGTCCTTCATCATTCATCCTTTCAGCAATAACCTAGAGAGAGAAAAGCCATATTTGTTGAAAGACCTGAGATGTAACCAATTCAGAGTTGATTAGAGCCTCTAGTATTTTACTAAAAAGAGAAAGAGGGCTTATAGGCAGATAGAAGGATCAGATGGTTTGTCTGATTTCTTATAGACTGGAACAACAGAAGAGGATTTCTAACAAGCAGGAAAGTAAGAAGCAGTAAGGCATTTATTGTAGAGTTTCGAGAGAACAGGAGTCAGTTCAAGAGCACATTTCTTAAAAACAATTGCATGGATACAATCAAGTCCTCATTTTGCAGGGATCCAGTGCAGAGTTTTTTGGGCAAATCATTGTATCCCTTAAGTCTGTTGATATTTTATCTCTCAGTGACTTTGATTTTTCCTGAACCTAAAATCACAATTGAAGTAGGATGAATGGGATTAAGGAGAACACAATAAAGCAAGAGAACTTTGCAGACTGTTTTGAAAAGGAGGTGTGTGTAAGGAGCTTTCAAGGGACAATACTTACAAGGAGGCTAAGTCGCCATTGCTCTTGCCAGGCTAGTTTTTTTTATATCAAATGGCTACATAATTTCTGGATAGACTGCATGAAACTTTGTGCTAAATTTGGAAAAATCTTATCAGAAATGCAGCGTGTCCCCCACCCACTAAAAAATCACATGTCTAGTGAACATGGTGGCCATTTTAACAGCACATTGTTATTATTCAAAAGCATGCAATCCATTTTCCTGGTAGATTCTCATTGAGATAAGTCCACACAGTCAGCTTCCAGTTGAAAAATTAATTGTTCATGCTCATTAGCAATGAGCTCATCAAATAACCAGTTCTAAAGCTTTTCCAGATAAACATCGCAGGTCACATTTCTCTGAAAGAAAATGATCCATAAAGACAAAAAAAAAATTAAAATTCAATTTAGTTTTGACACATTTTGCTAAAATTTGAGATCATTTGAGCAAGAATGGGCTATATTATTTAATTACAAAATGTCATTTTTTGTGGAGGGACACCCTGTATATTTAAATGATTGTCAAATTGACAGACAACAGTTTTCAATGTCCTTTTTCTGCATGGCAGCAATATTTTATGTTAAATTCAAATCTGATGGCTGCTCTGAACAATTATCATCTGCAGTGCCGAACCAACTTTCTTTAAAATGCTGATATGATTTGAACATAGTTGTTCCACTTTTACTACTGGATTGTTATAGCACTTTTGCCTGGCTGTGCTGGTTCATTTTGAGAAAAATATGAAATTGCCATTTACTGAAATGAGTATAAAGACACTTGTTGTGTCCATAAAATATAAATTAAAAAAAATCAATTTTGACCCAATTATAATTATCATTAATTCACTAATTCTAAGCCAATTTCACTTTTCTCCTCTACACACACAAACACATGACATTCTCACTATTGGACAAACAGTCAACACAGACTGGCCATCAACATGTGCGTCAACAAAAGTTTGGGCTCCTTTTCAGACCATAATAGTAACATTTATCGCTTGGCTCTCAACAAAAATCCAAAGTAAGTAAACCTCAGATACTTCTTGTATTTTTCCAACTAAATTATCTGGACACATATTACATCTATAAAAAAAACATACAAGAAAGACTGTATACACTTTGCTTATTCTTTCTTTTATCATTCTGTCGAATCCTGATCCATATATGATCTACATCTGAACCCAAACTCACAATTTGACTCCATATTACTGTCTCTTGTGTCTCCAACACCACATATTTCAGATAATAAATAAATTGATTTTGGTTGCTTCTCATTTTATGAGTATTTTGTATATATCCATGATCAGAGTGCATTGTCATCTTGTTTTCAATTGGATACTCTACTGTACAAACTAAGCTAAGTGACACCCCCAACATAGTATAATAAAAAGTTACAAAATAGGTCATACTGTATGGTACTACATGTCTACACTGTTTTGGAAAAAGCAGTAAACATTAGTAAGTTTATAATGCAAAAGTGTCTTGAAAACATATATTACATTTTTGGGCATAAAAAAAAAAATTAATTTTGTACATTTGAAATTTTATTTAATCCCCTTCATAATACTTCCCTTGGAGTTCATACACTTCAACCAGCAGTTTTGTCACTGCTAGTAACATCTCTGGAATGCTATGGAGCTCTACTGTCACTTTTCTCATAATTTCCTATCACAACTCAAATTGCTTCCCTTTCAACATGGTTTTCAGATTAGCAGGAAGTCATATGGTGCCAAGCTAAGAGAGTAGGAAGCCTATCAAACGAGTGGGGTGTTGTTCTTGACCAGGAGAGCTTTGATTATGTGGGCAGAATGAACGGGAAAATTTCACCGGCACTCCACATGCACAGATCCTCTGTTAAAACTGATCTTTTACTTATTCCCACTTTGTGAAAAATTTTCCTGGATTGTTACACAACTGTCTTCCATGACTATTTCCTGAGCCTTTTCAATCAACTTCTCATTTTGGCTTGTGGATGGTCTGCCTGAGCAAGCCTAGCTCTCCACTGAGGTGTGGACATATTTGAAATGGTTATACCACTCCATGATCAGAGTTTTGTTCAGAGCATAATCACCAAAGGCTTGCTAAATTTTCTGGATAGTTTGAGTATCACCAAGCTTTTGGTAAAAAGATGATGCAATATCTCTGCTTGATGCATTCAGTCATCATATGTGAAAATGAAAATCCAATAAAGTATGCACTATACATCTGTACTCTAGGTGTAACAGCCAGATACTGATGCGGCTTACTGACACAAAAATGTTCATGCATGCATGAGAAGGATGGCGTCACTTCCCACCCAAAAGATTTATTTCCCACAGTACACAAGTTTTGGTGAGAAAAAATAAAATCAGATACTTTTCAAACACCTTGTATATCAACAGTAGACAATGTAAGTTACATAAACACAAAACACATCTTGAAAATGTATGAACAAAAAGATATTAAATAGTTTATTAAATTTCTCTTTTGTCATAATGAACTTTTCTTATTTGAATTTTTGAGATATGGAATCATCCTTTAACAAGGAATGGATTTATTGAAAAATAAATATTTGTTGTGCAAAACAAATGCTTGTTCAACTTTTGACTATAGATTTATTGATGCACCTATGCTTCCACCAGCTAACAAGAGTAATGTTAAATCATAGCAAACATATATGAATAAACATGGCCGGTACAAGGGTCTCATACCCCCTCCCACTCTACTATATCTCATTTTCCATAAGATCAGTCAGTTATGTGCCATGTACACATGTAGGTGATCATGTATCTTTCAATACATGACTGATGAGGCAGATTTTTTCTCGCAGTAGGTTGCCATTTCTTTCTGCAGTAGACCAGTTGCTATCCAAGGCTACAGAACCCGGTCTATCCTGCTATTTTCCCATAGATTGGGGGAGAAGAGGATTCATAGCTTTCCCAAGAGTATTAGCATGTAAGTGAAAGGTAATCAATTCAACTAGAATTCAAACTTGGCTCTCCAATTCCTGAGCTGCTATCCATTACTGCACATAAAGGGTGTTCCAATAACTTGGACTGATTTTAAATGTGAATTAAATTTAAGTGTCTAATGATTTTTTTCTTTCAGATTTGGTAGACATTTGGGCGATATTATTTTTCACACATAATTGCCATGACTTAAATAACATGATCCAATAGAGAAATAAAAAAATTTTCACCAATAACACTGATTTATTTACTGCTGACTTTGATTCGTCTTAATGAAACACCCTTATATATATTCCGTCTTAATGAAACACCCTTTACAAATTTCATTGTAACCTAATTATGTATAACAATGGACCATATTCAGTATAGGTGAACAAGTCAACTAGAAAAATTGAAAATAAATAATTTATTTAAATACAAATTAGAGATATATTATAATAGATCAGGGGGGTGAATTTGGAATTTTCAGGGGTGAATTGTGACCATAGTAAGTTTAAGGGAGGAGGAGAGCAATTATAGAATTTAGACTATCTGGCCTGTCACCTTGAAAAGGAGGGGGCGATGGCATTCTGACAACTGGTGAAAAGGGTGCATGGGGCAAGGATGGTTGAGGACCCCTGTAATAGATTATTCTATCTTAAATAAGGCAACAATGTTTTATAACATCAACTTGAAATTTTTCTTGTTAAAAAGTTGAATAATTTTTTTAACACATTCAGCATTATGGATAAAAATATTGAATTTTATATAGTGTTTTTCCAAGAAGCAAAACAAATTCATGGATTTGGATAAAAAAAGACCCCAGAATGACATCAAAATCCACTAAAATTCTTCATCCTTTAACATTCAGTTGTACTTAGTTTAATTTGTAACATATATAAATATAGGTAGAAAAAAAGCAAATGTTGATAAGATAGTGGGAGTCACAAAGCACTGTCCATGCTTACCATGGTTGAGTAGGAGGGGGTGAGTATATGCCACCATCCCTGTGAATAACTATCAGCTGTTCTGTATTTATTTTAATTAATGAGTCATGGGTAATTTTGTTAATATTCCAATGTTTATTCACATAATCCTCAGAATATTATAAATGGAGGTCATTTTCTTTGTCTATTTATAGGAGATGATATCCACAAAATAAATAAACAGAATCAAATGCTGTAAAAATAAACATCAAAATATAAATAAAATCACTGAAGTGAACCGGGGGTCAATATTCAAAAGAATGTCAAAAGTATAGCATTTTCTATGAAGCATTTTGATATCCACTCTGGAACACTGACTTACAATTTAAGAAAATTGATATCAAAGGCCTAAATCACCAGAACTTAATATTTAATTGTTTATTTATTCTTCTTGTCATTCTGCAATTCACAATGAAATTGGACAGCAGACCCCAGGTGAACCAATACACACACACTCAAAAATAAACACCCTCCCACCACAAAAAAATCAGTCTTGAATAAAGAAAAAAATTCAACATTTAAAATATATTGAAATTTTTCAGCATACAGCAACATTCATTTTATGTAGAACCCAAGAATAAAAGCTGTCCTGTAAGTGCTTTATCCTAAAATCCTAATAAAACTGAAATGTCATTCTAGGGGTAACAGTTCAAACAGGAATGCCCACCAAAGAAGGGCAGCGAGTAGCTGATTATCTTCTGGTCAACATCTATAAACCTTTGGAGAGTTCTTCCCCACTGGTGAGCAGCTGGCATACCAAACAGTGATTCAATACACCAGCAAACCCTCAATAGAACTGTGATATAATATAAATAACTGAGAAATATAGGCTGTCAATCAGTAATGAATATTTTTAGGGAACTCTTCACAACTTATTCTTTACAGGTCAAGGCACCATTCACAAAAATGAATTCCTAAGGATGACAATGTAAGATCAAGTTCTGTTTAAAGTCACCTCTTTCTCTTAAATTTCTGCAGTTTAGTTTAACTCACGGAACCAGTAGTACCTGCTTACTGGTACAATGCTCTGACATCTAATCACCATAGTACCAGTACGAGCATGTACCTCAATTTTAGTTTGTAAAATAACTTATAATATTACGTGCAGTATAGATTCATATATATATATATATATATATATATATATATATATATATATATATATATATATATATGTAAAGTAGACATTGAAGTCAAACCCCAGAAGGAACAGTCTGTTTTATGCTAAATGTAACCACCAGACCATGTGCCTGATGATTGCTTTAATCATGAAACAGACTATTGACTCTGGGTGTTGACTTCAATGTCCACTTTTATATTCACATACACACTATCCCTGATATGGACCACTTTAACACATAAATATAACATAGCTTAATATATATATATATAAGCACATTTCATAGAAAATGACAGACAAGTTGCTTTGATTTAGTTTTTTTTATACAATTTCATGAGAAATTGTATAAAAAAAACTAAATCAAAACACCTTGTCTGTCATCTTCAATGAAATGTGCATGAAAGAAGGATTTCTGCCTAAATACACACACACATATACAGTGGGGGAAATAAATATTTGTACACTTGAAAAATTGTATTTTTATAAATGTAAAAACCTTAAATAAAACAAATCTCAGCACATTTTTTGTATAAAGACACATACTATTAAAAAATAATAATAAACTTAATTAATTCTTATTCTAACAGAAATTAATGCATTTTTTTAATTCTAACTGGTGAAAAAAGTATTTGTACAAATCAATTATTAGAATAAAATAATCAATTAATTATGAAAAAAGTATATTCTAGAATGTTCCAGTAATGTTATCAGTAATTATAGTTAACACTATTAGCCATTATCAGAGCATTCTGCAATTTCTAGTCTTACGAGAAGGTTCTAATAATGCCTAAAGGTAAAGAATTGACTATTTCACAAAAACAACACATTTTGTCTCTTTGGAAAGATGGGAACAGTTACAGAACAATTTCTAAGAACCTGAATATTCCTTTTACTACAACTGCTTCGTTCATTGCAAGGTTTTAAACTCGTAACAGCGTCGAAAACCAAAGACGAACAGATGCTCCGAGGGAGATTTCTCTAAGATCAGCAAAGATATTAGGACACCAGATCCAACAAAATCCACAGAGATGTAAGAAATGACACAGAGATGTAAGGCTAAAATTCGTTAGAGAGCATAAAGATGAAGAATATTCATTTTGGGAAAAAGTACTATGGACAGATAAAATAAAGTTGTTTGGTCATAATTATCGAAATCATGTGTGGAGGAAGGACGGTGAAGCCTACTTACCAAAGAACATGTTGCCAACTGTAAAATTTGGTGGTGGCAGTATCATGATCTGGGGATGTTTTTCTGCAAAAGGTGTTGGCAGAATATCAATAATAGATGGCAAGACGAATGCCAGAAGATACCAGAAAATCCTACAAGACAATTTAATGCGTTCTGTTGAGAGACTTCGGCTACCTCCTGATTGGGTTTTCCAACTGGATAATAATCCTAAGCATACCACTAGATCTACAAGGAAATGGTTAGCTGAAAGTAACGTTGATGTCTTGCAATGGCCAAGTCAGTCCCCAGACTTGAACCCAATCGAGAATTTATGGCGATATTTGAAAATTCAAATTGGGAAAAGAGCACCAACAAATATCAAGAATTTGAAGACAATATGCCAAGAAGAATGGGACAAAATACCACTCAATGTGTGCAAATCATTAGTTGAGATGTACAGGAATAGACTGGTAGCTGTTGAACTCAATAAAGGATATTCCACAAAGTATTAAACTAAGTTAATATCCTTTTTTTTGTTTTGTACGAATACTTTTTCATCAGTTAAAATGAAAAAGATTTCTGTTAGAATAAGAATTAATTAAGTTTATTACTATTTTTTAATAAAATGTATCTTACACATAAAATGTATCAAAATTTGTTTTAGTTAAGGCTTTTACATTTATAAAAATACAATTTTTCACATGTACGAATATTTATTTCCCCCACTGTTATATATATATATATATATATAGTTAAACCTAGAGAGCCAGACAAACCAACCAAGATTTCATCTAAGCAGATTGTCAGGGAATACCGGCCTTCCCTGATGATCCACTTAGGTGAAATCTTGGTAGGTTTGTCTGACTCTCTAGGTTTAACTAGGTCTGCTCTACTCATTGTATTGAGCACTTTATTTAGTTGTTTTGAGTACTTGCATCGGTTTTTTTTTCTTTGGGCCTTGAACTCTTATGATGGATGATTATTTTCATTTAATGTACACGTTCTTGGTTCTTTTTTTTTTTTTTGTACCTTTTTTTCCCTTTGGTATTGGCTTGTTTATTTGCAAATCAATACAACAAAGGTTTTTCGAGCAGTATAGTTTCTTATACTTATAAGATTTCTATTAATATATATATATATATATATATATATATATATATATACATACATACATATTTAATGATAATATAATATACATATAATAAATATACATTTTAATATTAAATATACATTTTTTCCTCAAAAGTGTTGAGGAAAAAATGTATATTTATTATTAATATAAATTATAGCTCTGTTATTATACATTGGGCACTATTTTATTAGCACCTGCATTCAATGTGTATATATATATATATATATATATATATATATATATATATATATATATAGTACAAAAAATTAGGAGATCAGCTGATTCTGCTAACTTGGTTTCATTCAACCTTTTGGTATCTTCAGGTGATTTCAGTCAACTGATGTGGTAGAATGTGAGGAGGAAAACAAATGTATTGAAAATGTATCAGTAGTGGGGGGGGGTTAAATGAAATATATATACTTTCTTTTCATCCCACTTCATATTAAGTCCAATGCAGTTGCATTCCTCCTCCTCATCTACCACACCTCATGTTGTGTGCTTATTTATTTATTTTTTAAATATTCTAATGGTCATAAATTTTCTTTTTAAAAAATAAAGTGTTAAGAAATCAACTGACTGAAATCGCCTGAAGATACCAAAAGGTTGAAACTAAGGTAGTGGAATCAGCTGATCTCTTAATTTTTTATACTTAAAAGCTCTACATGTAAAAATTTTATCTTTTTATATGTGTATTGAGCAATTTTTAATACTACTGTTTCTTGGTCTAATTCAACTCTAATCATTCACTTTTGTATATATATATCTGATTGAATAAATTATAGACATTATGTCTGCTAATTTTTAACAAAATCCGTTCATACTCACGAATAATCTTCTGTGTATTGATGTTAAAGGATGAGAGAAATGTGCTATAGCTGTTTAAATTTATTCAATCAGACATGCCTAAAAAAGAATTTGCTGCCTAAACACACACACAAACACACACATATTTATATATTTGAAACCGTAATTTTGTGGTGGTGGGGGGGGTTCTAAAACATGTAAAGTAAATTACTGGCCCATAGAAGCCGGGGTGGGGGATGGCTTGACTTCCACAAAAAAGGTCTACTTAAAAAAAAATTATTTTTTCATTCATTAATGAATCTATATTTTCCCTGTAGGCATTCCAAAATAGATGAAAAGTTTTTTCATTTGCAACACAGACAGTTCTCGGTTATTTCAAAGATGATTTCTTCCTATCTAGTGATACCAGAAAATTTAAATGTTCTTGCTGCTAACCATGTTTGATAATTTAAGGCAAAATTCTAAATCCCTCCCGTCAGTCATTTGTCTCTGCTACAGTACTAAATTACATATGTTTCAAAGGTTGCTATAGCTGAGGGGTTAGCAGGGACAAGATTCCAGTATCAATAAAATGCTCCCATAGCATGTATCTTAAATAGCCTTTGACAACTAAGTCCAGCTCCAAGCTAGAGAAAGATTGAAAAGAAAGCACTGCCACCTCATAACCAGGTGCTTCAGGTAGATGGAGCTTGACAGTCCGGGAAGGCAGTTCATCTAGAGGAAGGAAAATCCTGATTTTAAACCTACGCTGCCTTGCAGTTATATCCAAATGCAGAAGAGGCTATGGAAGTAAATCCAAGTTCTGCCAAGAAGGGAAGGTATGCAATCTGGGCAAGTGCATGATCTCCATATAGTATCACCAAGGCCTGTGCCTTGGAGTATTCACTCCAATCTCACCATCAAAGAACTGAATTTTGCTCAAACCGGGCACTACCTTTATCGTGAGATAAATCGATGCCTACCATAGTGATGTAATGGAATAACCTGGCAACCCCATGAGTGACTACACTATAGGTAGTAAGTACCTATAATGTCAACAGACTACGTGAGACTTGCTGGGATCTGTTATTCAGATCTTGGCTGCTGTCGAACTCTCTTTGGGCAGAGAGGAACCTGGATGAGGCTATGCTGAAGGGCAGGGTCTTTTCGGGGGAGGTAGACAGACCTGAACCCATTTATGTGGGGTTACGGGGTATTTTTGGCTGAGCCTACAGGCTCAGATTGCCCCACATTAAACTCAGCCTTGTGCCACATCCTTTCTTGTGGGGAGGCAGGTAAATACTGACTTACAAGGATCTGTTGAGTATGACTCCGACTTACTCGAGAACTATTCGACCTTCCAAAAAGCAGCACTCACTACGGGTGTTACAATAACCTTTATTTTGTTATCCACTATGTTGTTCCAGTGATATTCCTATTAGCACAGAATATAACACATAGATTCCTACCATTAAGCATAGGGTAATTTTAGCATCTGTATCCTTTCTAAAGAATTGCTTCATGTTATTGAGTGTCTTCTAGTCTTGGAAGGGCTGGACTCTGAGCCTACAAAGAAAGAACTTACAAAGTCATTGATGCTCTAGCTTGTGGTAAAAAACCAGGTGAAGATGACATACTGCCAGAGATCATCAAATGTGGTAAGCCAGCTTTATTTAGACCACTATAGTCTCCTGAGCTTCTGCTGGAGAGATGGCAAGCTCCATCAGGATATGCACAATTCCAAGATAATTACCCTGTATACAAACAAGGGCATCCACAGTGACTGCAATAGCTACTGGGATATCTCTCTGTTAAGCATTATTGGAAAACCTTATGCCCGAGTTGTTTTAATGCAACTCCAATCCTTACTGATTGCATCTATCCAGAATCCCAATGTTTATTCAGGGCTAAAAGATCAACAGTTGATCTTCTCTCTATGTCAGCTTCAGAAGAAATGTCATGAACAACAGATGTCACTATACATTGCCTTCATTGAACTCTCAAAGGTCTGTTTCAGTTACTAATGAAACTTGACTGTTCATCAGCTCCTTTGAGGAGAACATTCAGGGTATAATCAGCTATGATGGTGAAATTTCAATTCTCTTCACTATTCAAAATGGCATAAAACAAGGATGCATTTTAGCACCAACTTTGTTTGGCATCTTTTCCATGTTATTGAGCTTTGCATTTAGACAAGCCAAAGAATGGCAAATTATTCAACTGTATCTGCTTTAGAGCATAGACCATGGTGTGTAGTTATTTGCAGTAAATATTTTGTTTTCATTTTGGCAATTGAGGTTATACTGTTAGTATTGTTAGAAATATAATTTAATAATTTTAATTTAGTATCTGTCTATTTCTGAAATGAGGTATTGTAACTATTTTTACATCGTTTGGACTATTGTCCTCATCTTTATTGACATATTCACAATGTTTTGGATGTTGTACACTCTGGCCTTCTTCAGGTAATATGCATTGGAATTTCAAGCTGAACACTTTATTTTGCCCACTGGGATAAATTGTTCTAGTTCCACATGCCATGCCTTTTCTGGATATCTCAGTTTCAATTTGTTTCCCTTTAGTAACTCAACTCTCCATGTTTTTGTTCACCTCTACTGTGGCCAGGTATTGAACTCACAACACTTTGGGTAAAGTCATTAGATTACTTCAACCAACAATTTTAATCACATGTCCCATGTGAACAATCTACCCCGGTGGATTCAGTTCAAAATTCCTATGTGTAGCACCTGAAGAAAGTCGGAGCATACAATATCCAAAACATCATGAATAAAGAGGTACCCAAACAATGTAAATAAATAGTGTAAATATTTTAATTTAGATGTGTTTTTTTTTAAATATTCCAGTAATTTTATATTTTGTAATTTTAAAAATCTAAAAGTTTTTTATACTTTAATAATTTTAAAGTTTTAGATGTTTTTTTTTTATTTATTAATAATTTTAAAAAAATTTTAATCATTTTTTAAAAAATAATTTAGGTTATACTGGTAGTATTGTTTTCAATACTGGTAGTATTGTTTTCAATACTACAAAAAGATAAAAACTATAACAACTGAATTTTACTTATTATATTAGGTTGTCATACATGAAATGACACACTTTATAGTAAATAAATAAAATGCTTCTGAAATGGTACTTGTAAATTCTTGATCCTATCTTTAAAAAAATTCTCATTCTTTGATGTGATAAACAGTTCAAATTCTTCAATTACCTCTTCCTTATTGGAGAATGTCTTGTTGCGTATGAAAAGCTCAAAATGCTTAAATAAGTGATAATCAGTAGGAGAGATATCAGGTGAATATGGAGAATGAGGCAAAATTTCATAATTCAGGCTATGTAGCTTTTGGACAGTTGTTTGAGAAGCGTGCAGTCATGTGTTATTGTGCAACGAAATTGGGCAATCCCTATTCACAAGACTAGGATGTTTCTTTTTCAATTTTTCATGCATACACTCAATTTCTTACAATACAAGGTTGCTGTTATTGTTTTCCCTTGAGGCAAGAATGAATAATGAATAACCCCTTTGAAAGACCACCACACAGTAACCATTAACTTTTTAGGGTGCAGTGGAAGTTTTGAATATTGTTTTGGTGATTCACTTGCATCTAACCACTGGCCTACTCTCTTACTGTTATCAAAGAGTATCCATTTCTCATCATATGTAATGATTTGATGCAAAAATGGTTCTTTTTCCCATACAATAAGATTATTTGACGTTGTTTCATAGTAATCATTATCACTGGGCTTATGAGTAACCATATATTGAAAGAAAAATTATCTGGAAAGAAAAAGAGTCAAGATTTTTTTATATACTAAGGAAATTACTTTGTTAGACAACTGGATCAAAAACCAACCCAAAAATATGTCATTTCATGTGTGACAACCTAATATAAATCAATTTTAAATAATGTTAAAGTTGACACTTAGAATACTCAATCTGAAGTATATATTGTTATTTCCTGACATCAGTTCAAAAGGACAAAAAACAGTTAAGTATTTCTGAAAGAACTGCTTATAATATTTATAGTTGTGAGAGTTAACTCCTCCTTAATTGTTCAAATTGTTCATTAAGGGACGCTCTCCCTACACTATAAATACTGGGCAATTTCTTGCCTTGTTCTCTTTGTCATTTCTTCATTTTCAGCGAACACATAAACGCCATGAACATTATACACACATACATGTACATACGAACATTCACCAAAATACAAACTCTTTATGTTCACATACAAACACAAATGTTAATGTCTATGTCCATTGTAAATTTTGTTGTTTAATACATATATTTGTTGATAAATATATCAGTTTTGTTCGTTTCCTTTACATATTTTTGGTTGGACCCAACTTGAGTCTGCCATATTCTTGTAGTAGACTTTTAATATTCTATCAGGAGTTACACACGTGTTCCTAATTTAACATCATGTAAACCCATAGTCCACTACATAGTGTTATTACTTACCAGTATTCTCTTGTTTGTTTAATAGTAAAACCCTTTGCACCACATGAGTGCATTTAACAAAAAATATTTAAGCATGTCAATTGTGCTTGTCCCTACCTTCATTAATCTGTACAACCATTACACCCTGCTAACACTTCATAAATAATGGACTTACTGATTGCATAAAAGAAGGGAAAAGACACTACTTAGTTTCAGTAAAAAAAATGAAAGAAAGGAAGATAGAAGTGGAGAGAGAGAATCAGATTAAGCTGATAAGAACACATACTACACTTTGATCTTAATCAAAAGGCCGAGAAAAGGTATTTTCTTGCTGCCCCATGCTGATAGGATGTGACACAAGGTCAGTTTAATGTGGGAAGATCAAGCATGTGCACCCAGGCCAGGTTAAAAAATAGCCTAGCCTCTTCAACCATCAGTTGTTTTGGCATCAGTATTACTAACCCTGTCTTTAATGCAATAAAGGAGTTACTGCCATGGTCACCTGTTTCCTGAGACCAGGCAACTTTCAATAATATTTTCAATTGCACTCTATCCACAGAGACACAACTGAGAGATGTAGTTTATCTGCCTGAGGACAGATGCTACACTTTGATCCCAGCCAAAAGGCCAAGATGAGAGAGCAACCAATAAAAGTATTATTCTTCAAATCGTTTGCTGAATTATTTTTAAATTATTATTAAGAGAAATGTTTGTAAGACAAGGATTTGGTTAGTATTTATTAAAATGATTATAGAAGAAAGTATTTTATTTACTTTCTGCACATCAGTTTTCACATTTCTTTAATTTGTAATATAGGGCTCATCTTAGATCATGCGGAATAGAATTGGCACTCCGCCTTGAACCTAGACGCAGGGTTGGTCTGAGGGATGACCTCCTAGCTGGGAGATGGAGAGACACACTTCACCCAATAACAGTGGAAACCCCAGCATAATACTCCAGCTGTGCTTGGATTGAAAGCATGAGAAAAAATGTATTACTGGCAGATATATTTGCACCAACCCCAGAGAGGAGACAGCCAATCTCTCAAACATTGCACACATTTATATGTAAAGCCCATGTTCAAAAAGGACCTGGGACCCAAACATACTGGCTGACAGTAATTGACAAAGTCCAATGGGGTTGAATAAAATGTAATGTTATGTATGAGAGATTAAGCCTGATGTTTTCATTAATAATGCACAACAATACCTCATTGACCTCATAGAGTTCATGACCTCATACCACAGTTAATTGTGAACTCCACAAGCCTTTTCATGGCTCTATAGAGTTGATTTGTTCTAGACTGGTTGCCAACCATAGCTAGAGAGCCTAGTCTACCCTACTATTTAACTCATAGCTAAAGGGAGAAGAGGTGGATTCATACTGTCCCCACAGGTATTTGTGCGAAAGTGAATGTAATGAACTCAAACTGGAATTTGAACTCAGCTCATGGATTTCTCATTCCAAGCCACTAACCATTATATTACCTGCACATTGTGGATATTACAACATTACTATATTACAAATTAAGTTGTATAACACCTAAAACATATGCCCTCAAAAATCTTTCAATCTCCAGCATTTTTTTTCCTTTTTAATCATTTTACTTCCAAAGAAGGCAATAAAGCCACTAAGGTACAAGAGGGTTACTGAGTGTGAGAGAATCCACGAAAAAAAAACATTAATGAGAAAGAACAATAAAAGAACAGGAATTAAAAAGACGGAAAATAACGATTGACATTGCATTTAAATTTTTGAAGATCAAAGTTGATAGAAAAGCAAGAAACCAGAGGACAGTTTCAGAAGCAAGAAGTGCAAGAGAAGAAACTGTTAGCATAGAACTTATGGTTCCCTCTATCCATTTCAACTGTAAAATGATGAGACCTAGCTGCCAATCTAGTACTGTGCTTAAATTCATAAAATAGATACCAAAAAGGAAAGTTTATCAGAATAATTGACATGAAAATATTCATAGAAAAGGCTATGTTATGGCAGTAGGAAAGTGACTGAATCTGAGATGCCAGGTCTGGACCAATAATATGGCAGATTTTTCTTTAAACTTTTAAGCTTATGTTGACATCTTAAAAACAGTGGTTCATGTATATATATGCTTATATGGATATAATATGACAAAAGTGGAAAATCTATTCAACTATGCATTTTACGACTTACGTAACCTCAGACTGGAATAAAAGACAAGCCTGTGTATGAGAAAAGATTGTTGGAATATGGAGAAGAGATAATAAAAATCATTATCTGATGCTGTGGTTAGAGAGTTGATGTTTTTCCTGTTAAAGCCACTAATTTTTGCTTGATTTTAAATTTAGCCCACTCCAATTAAGAATTTATTTTTCTCTTTTAATTCATATGCCACAGATTACTCTTTTCTCATACAGGGGCTTGTCTCTCTTTCCAGCAAAATGTGTATCTTATCTCCCCTTTTATTTGAATGTTGTTTTACATTCTACTAACACTCATACACTGATGTGTCAAAAGTCATGAGAGGTACTGTGTATTATGTAGGAGCCACTCTAGCCCAGAGAAGTGCAGCATTGTCCTGCAGGAATATGATATCAATTCCACAAGTGGTCAAAAGACTACTGGAGAGATGTTGGACCATGCCCTCTTGATAGCCATCCACAGCTCTCTGATATTTGTCAATACAGTGCAGATAGACTTCTCCACCATGTCCAATAAATGCTAGAGTTGGGTTCATGTCTAACAAACATGATAGCCATAACATTTTTGGAAGTCTCCAGAATCTTCCTCAGATCAATGACATGGTGCATTATCCTAATGGATTAACACATTGTTGTTGGGGTAAATGGAATCTGTGAATGGGTGCAAATGGTCAACAGTCAATGACATATTTAAGTCGGCCAGCAGTCCCAGCCTATACCACAAAAACACATCCCACGCCATTATAGAATTAACACCAACTTGTGTGGCTTTAACAACTAAGGCCCATAGCTTCATGGGGTTTGCACCAAAACAGAGTCCTACCATCAGCCCAAAAGAACTGGAACTATGATTCTTTGGACCACATTACTGTTGCAACTTAAAGCATTGTATCCAGGGTTTGGGTGTCAACAGAGGCACCCTAGTGGTTTACCTGCTCCCATGTTATATTGGAAGCTAAAGAATGCTAAACTGACTTGCTGGAGATGTCCAGCACATTCTGATTTAAATGGTTATCTGATTTGAGCCAGTGTTGCATGTCTGTTACAGCAGACAATTCTAACCAGACTTCTCTGGTTACACTCATTAGGTTGGTCACTGTACAGTCTATGGTAGATGGTAATGCTTTCTTTTCAGGTATGCCCAATACATACATGACATCATACACTGAGAGATGTCAAGTGTCCTCATAATTTTAGAAATTGAGTACTTCACCTGTCTGGCACTCTTTAGCATGTCCCATTTAAAATCTGATAACTCACATCACCTAGCCATAAGTGGCCTAGCTGGTGTTTGGATTGTCTTACTGGATGTCAAGGTTCTTATGATCACCAAAGGAAAGAGTATCAAGGTAACATCAAACCTGGTCAGTACCTAAATGAGTGACTGCTTGAAAATACCAGGTGTTGTAATGAATAACAGCTCAGAATTAGAAATTGGAAAGCAGAGTTCCAATTCAAGTTGGGTTTTTTATATTCACCTATGCACACTCTTGGGAAAGGTATGAATCCACCTTTTCTCCCCCAGGTATGGGTTAGTTAGTAGGACATATCAGTAAATCATTATTATCTCAAAAAAATTCTTACAGGCTAGAAAGATTTTCTCTCTTTAAAAATAACCTGCAAAACCAGTTTGGGACAAGTTTAGCTTATCTCTACCAAGATAAGCAGAGGAGAATTAGCATTTAGACAGCAGTATAGTGACAGATGCAAAAAGCAATCACACTGACAGCCCAGGAATGACTCATCTGTATGAAACACCAGCACTGCAAACTCCACTCACTCACTACTCCCAGACAAGGAATTTGACACAAAAACTAATCCTCCGGCAATAGATAATTGGATTTATTTGTAAGTACAAGCTTTGCATACTAAAACCAAATATGTTCACAAAAGCTTATACATATGATTTATGTCTGATGCTTGCTGTTCTCAAAATGAACTAATTACTCTGACAGAGCCTCATACCTTTTTTCCACGGCACCAGTGTTCAGCCTAATAAGTATTTGTTAGTATTTGTTCTATAAATCCATGTTTGGGCTTATTCACATTTAGTTAGAGGTGTTGCTACCTGAAGGCGGACAAAACAAATCATAGTTATCTCACCCTCTACTCACATGTACCCAACAAATATCATGTTTACAGTCATATATCCATTGTTTAAAAAATGTAATATATGTAAATTATTATCTGTGTAGAAATAACTATAAATGTAAAGGTGCAATTTTCCCCAGATTCAAGAAGTGTTAATTTAGAACATTTGATTTTGATAAGAAAGTCTTGTAAATTATTAGCTTAATTTTTTATATAATTCGGTTCTCTTTATTTAGTAACATTTATTCAAAATAAGAATTATATAAAGAAAAGAGAAGATCAAATTGGAAAAATATATATACTGATCTACATTTATATTAAACTAGAGTGTAAAAATTGTATTTATTTTTATTTCACGCAAACTAATCAACTGACAAGTCGGACTTATTATAACAGGGAACAGAATATTGCTCAACACCGTAAATACTTGAATGTGTATTTCTTGAAGATATTATATTGGTTATGACTTATTTAGAGTATTTTCGATTCTAGCAATTTGTGGTATAGTTTAACAAATTAATACACAAGTAGGCTATTAGGATCTTACATTTTCAACTTCAACATAATGCTCGTTTGGCGTCACCTGTTACAGTCTGTAAAAAAGAATGAATGAAATATATTGTAATGTAGTAGTTGAAGAAAAATGGAGAGAATTTCTTTTACTTAGTCAAAGCAAATAAGAAAGTATTTAATCTGACATTGTTCAGTTAATGCTTTTCTAATGTTTTCTTCGGGTAAGTAAAAAAAAAAAAAAAGAATCTCTCTCTCTTCCTTTTTCTTCAAGTACATGATAAAATAAAAACAACGGTTGTTGTGTTCACAACTATTTCTGCTTCCGGTTTATTTACTTTCCCTTCCGGTTATTTTATTCCCACTTTATGTAAGCGAACATGGCGAACTATTTAGAATTACTCCTACAAAACGACAGATTATTTCTTAATTATATTACATTTGGTTTTTTTATCTTTGCCATTTTTAGTTTAATTATTCTTCCGTGGATTCCGGCTCCATATGGACGATATTCTGCTTCAAAATGGGGCCGAACTTTAGATCCTAAGATATCTTGGTTTATTCAAGAATTCCCGTCTGTTTTTGTACCGATATGCCTTCTCATTTTCACCGAGTGTCCAAGATCTTCATTTTGGCCAAATAAGGTTCTTACAGCGTTATTTCTGTTGCATTATATTCACAGGTACATTTTAAAAATCTTTTGTATTCGTTTAAGAAGTATTGTTAAAGAAAAAACCTAATCAACTATTTGACCGTCCAATCTGTCTCAGCTTCTTTAGGCTATCTAGAGAGAGAGAGTGAGGAAACTAGTTTTTTAGCCGACGTTTCTTTTTAATATAAACAACCACCAACTAAATACACTTTGAAAAATATAATTTACACACTTTGAAGGGGTAAAAAAGGAAAGCTGCAACATACCAAGAAATGGAGGCAACCTGTCCGGATAGTAGGTATATTGAGGAAGTGTTTTCCGAGGAATGGAATTTTTTTTCAACTCAAACTAAATTAAAAAATTATGCACCGTAACAAAATTTTATTTAATTTTCTCACAGATAAAGCAAAAAGATCAAAGGATTAATTAAATTTACTTTTTAAAACTTACTCAATTCTTCTACCTAAAAGCTTTACGCCTTTTCTATTTTTTTAATTATTTTTTAAACTAGTTTTTATTATATTTTTAATTTTTTATCACAACAGTCAATAATATTATGTCATTCAAAACCGTTAAAGTAAACAGCTTGAATTATTGGAAATTTTAAAAAAAGAAAAAAAAAAAACGTAGTCTCCGACGAGATTTGAACTCGTATCATAGGATCGCTATAATTGTACAATACGCAAAATAGAAAATAAAAATAATGCTATTTATTTTAAATTTAATCTTATTCTTAATTCAGGTAAAAAAAATCAAATTATACCATTTAATAATACGTATAATATTGGGGAATAAAAAAAAATCAAGTATTCAAATAACATACTTACAAAAATGTTTGTGTTAACCACTGCTTCCTCATTGAACCTGACTGACACCCATGCTTCGATTTGTTGAGTATGTCATTTCTACTGAAATCCTCCTCTACACTACTAAGTAACCACCTACGTCTCTTGAGTAAGTCATCTAACAATCAATTAATGGAGTTACTCTATTGACCTCAGTCACACGGCCAAAACAAATCTCGCGTCTGATTCATGTCAGCCTTTTAATAACAAATGATTATATTGCTACGACATTCCACAGATACTAGATTGAAAAAAATAAAATAAAAAGGGTAGAGAACTTAACTAAGGTAAGTTGGGTGTGCTTATAAAGGATAAACTTGCAATACGAGGAGGTGCTGAAAAGTTATCAGCCCAGTCCAATTCCTAAAATCTCATCAAATGACTAAATATCAGAATACATTTTGGAATCCCATCTTGGTCAAACCGAGCATTTTCACCACCCCCTCGTATCTTGTTACCAGAAAAGAAGCATGATTATCTAAGATGAAAGTATATTAAAAAGAATTGTGAATTGCATTGAACAGTTGAGACTTCATTTAAGTAGTAATGAAATCCTTTCATAGTATTTGATCCTTATTTAGGCACCTCCAAAGATTTGCAATACCTAAGGTTTAAAATGAATTTTTAAAAATGAGAAATATTTCTTAAGCTTTTATTTTAATTTTAAATAGAAATTTAATATTTCTAATAAGCACTGTATTTAAAACAAAACTAATTTAAATTGACTGAAAGGAGTTTTCATTTTGAAATTGCTGAATTTTTTTAATTTAGCATCCTTTCTAGTGATTTGTCATCAGAATATAATTCTCTTTATTAAAAAATTTTTTCCAAAAATAAAATGTACTTTTCTGAAACTTTATTTGAAGAATATTAGCTGATTTAATGTTTAATTAATCTGATTTGAAACAAATATTACTTTAAGTTTGAAATATCACAGAAATACATTTTTTTAACACAACAGTAGCTGTTTATTTTAGGTTTTGACAGAATGACAGACAGAAGTTTATCTAATGTTTTTCTACAGTGGACATATCTGTAAAATTTAATTGAATATAACATGAGCGCCTTTTTATATCATTTTTAAATACCCAGTAATCTTAAAAATTTAGGAAAATATTCTTCATAATCTAATGTTTTATTGAATTTTAGGTACTTTAGCTTTAAATTTATCATAGTTATCAGTCTTATTTTCTGATAATCTTGTGTATTTAAAAAAATCAGCACATTTAAAAACAAAAAAAGTTCAAAATACTAAGCTTTTCATTTATGATTGGCAAATATAGTTTTTACTTAATAACAATATCACCTAACCTATACAAAGTAAGACAGAATTCTGAAAGTTTTAAAATTTTATAAATTATTATAATTAACATTAAAAAAAAATGTAAACAATTGTAAAAATTCATTGAAAATTTTTTTTTCTTATGACAATAATGTCCATAATATATCTTATTCATAAAAGCTTTTCTAATTAAATAATGTCTTTGTTTAATGGCATTTTTTTATTTTACAATTCAGAGCAGATTTTCGGTAACTCGGTGCCTTGTTTTACAAAAAGAAATTAACAATTTAAATTCTCCAAGGAGTTCTGCTTTTAACTAATATAAATGTTAAGCTCTACAAAACTTAATTTCTCAAAATTTAATAAAATTAATAAAGTTGTGGGGTGTCACAAAAAAGATGCTAAAATTTCCTATACTAATCTTTGGCTACAGCACTGTCACAAAAAAGATGCTAAAATTTCTTATACTAATCTTTGATCACAACACTGACACAAAAAAAACAATATTTTTAACTTAAATTTGGAACATTCTAAATTTAATAATCAAAAAATACTTTGGACTTTCCTTTTAATAATAAAGATTTTAATGATAAAACTTTGTTTTATTAAGTTTGGTGCATTTTCTTTTCACCAATGTAAGCTAATTTCTTAGTGAATCACTAATGATACCTAATCTTCTTATATATAATGTACAGTGTTTGTGCATGTGTGTATCCAAGCAACTCCTCTGCTCTGATGATGATTCATAGCTCATTCAAAAGCCCAGCAAAAGTTAGGTGCAGGGAACGATTTTCGTTTAGCTTAGATTCAGTGTTCCCAGATTGTGTGAGGTTAAAAATGTATATTATTATACTAGCCATTATTGTTGCTTTCATGATGTAAGGGCAGTAACTCTTATTTTCCTTTTGTATCCAAAATTGCAGTGCACATTTTATAAACTAGCTTAAAAGCCGCCCTATCAGGCAGAATTTAAGCTAACTCCTGTAGAGGACTCTTGGTTTGGCCACCATCATAATAACTAGGAAGGAGTAGATGCAATAGGCATCAATAAACTACAGAAAAACTCAAAATTGATTGCTGCATTTAAATATTGAATTACTGTTTAAGCTTACCTTTTAAAAGTTCACTGATAATTCTTCTGCTACGACATAATTTAAAGATGATTTGATGTATATAGATCCTTATTTTCCATACAAACATGTTTATTTCATGGGTGATAGAACAGGGTGACAATTTATAAGATAAAATTAATATAGTGTAAAGATAGGAAAATAGAAAATAGAATTAGTTATACATTCAACATTTGAAGAGTTAGAGAAACATAATAGCTAATTAAGTAAAACCTATATCATGGAATCTATATGAACAAATGCGAAATTGGAACACAATTATCCAACAAATTCTGTGGTTAAAAAGCCCCAACTCTATAGCAATTTATACGCTAAAAGCTCAATATCTGTATTATATATTATCCACTTCTAGGTGATATCATTCTTCAGGTTTAACAAATTTGCATATTGATTTTAAAAAAGTATATTAACTGTCCTTCATTAGTGTACTTATATTCAAGGATTGTTTTCATTTTCATATCAAAAATAGTTCTGTTCAGAAATATTGTCTTATATAATGCAGAAAAGTGTTTAAAATTTGCATTTTACTTGGACTTCAACAAGTTGGCATCTATTTGTAAAACTTTCCTTAACTATAACAAGCCAATTTATGAATGAAATGTTCATTTAAAACTTTTGTTTCAAATATTTCAAGCAGTGAATATATCTTACATTGCAAAGTGATAGAGAACGGACAAAGCCTCCTAGTTTTAATATATATATATATATATATATGTAAGCAAATATATGGATATAGATCTGACAGTGTGAAGAAAAATATACTGAAAAAACAAAAAAAAATCCTAATATGCGTTGACATTAAAACAGCATAATTGCATATTAGGATTTTTGTTTGTTTTTTCAGTATATTTTTCTTCATATATATATATATATATATATAGAGAGAGAGAGAGAGAGATTAATACAAATTTGTCACTTAGTTGAGGTTATATTCACCACCTTGACTCCAGAGTTTCGTAGTTTCAATAATTGTTCAGTCCACTATTCAGGAGTTTTTAGCAATTGACTACTGATTTTTTCATTTTTCATTATCTTTATACTAAGATTGATCTATGTATGTATGTATGTATGTATGTATGTATATTAGGTAAATGAATGACATTGTTTTGATAGATATAAATTTTTATATCATATTCTCCCATAAAATTAAGCAAATTAATGACAAAGTAGAAAAAAAAATGTCTGACCTGTTTCATACTTTAGGACTTCATCAGACTAAAGTAATGTTTTTGTTGATGTAATTATATATCCATGTGAAGGAGAATATAAAAACGTTAGTTATATTCCCTCTCCTCTTCGTACACATGTATAATTACATTAAAAAAATATTACGATAAAGTATGACAAAAAAATTTTGATAAAGTATTAAATGTGTCACATAGAAAAATTAATGGACAAAATATGTCACCACACACACAAAATTTTCTACTTTGTCATTAATTTGCCTAACATTGTTCTGATATATAAAAATTGATATATCATATTCTCCCATATATATATATATATATATATATATAGAGAGAGAGAGAGAGTGTCCCTGAAAAAATGTATATGCACTTCAAAAAAGGAAAAACTTGTATAGATATTGTAATACTAACTTTATTCAGACATCACAAGATTAATATAAGTTACCTTTGGCCTCTATAATCACAAGACATGCTTAAAATGGTGACCTTTACCTTCCAGACATTAATAGTATGGTGAACTACTTCTTGGGCAAAGTAGACCAAGGTGTCCAGTGGTATTGCTGCACATGCATCTTCAATTTCTGGTCTAAGGGCTGCCAATGTAGTTGGGTTTTTCTGCGATACACAACATCCTTTAGGACTTGTTGATGCTACAGCCATGAAAGTAATACTATCTGTCAAAAAAATATTGTACTACCATGAACAGTGTTATCACAATTTGATAAAATGAGGGAAGACAAATTTTTCCTTTCCTGAAGTGTGTATTTTTTACTCTGTGTGTGTGTGTGTGTGTGTGTGTGTGTGTGTATATATATATATATATATATATGATGGATAAATTGTCATCTAATGATGCAAAAATGAAAATTACACTGACATCTCATTTTAACAGATATATTTACAAAATTACACAAAAATATCTTGAAATACTAAAGAGTAAATTTATTCAATAAAATTACTATTGGCTTCAACCACGGCCCCCAGACAACTTCAGAATCTCCTGCAACTTTTCTGGACAGTCTCCTTGTTGGTGAATGCTGCCGCAATCCTTGATATCAGTTCATCTTTGGTGTTACAAGGAGTTTTGTTGGTCTCTCGCTCAACTGTGCCCAGCACATAATACTCAAGGGGAGTGAGGTGGCTAGATTTAATGACTGATGTGGTTGTATAAATTGTCTGACAGCCATGACTGGGTTCTCCTGCTTGTGTGGCTTGGTGCAGTGTCCTGTTGCCAGACATAGAGTTTTCCAGCAGCCATCCTCTTGGCCCAGGGTAGCACTACCTTCTCAAGGCATTTGATGTAGGCCTCCATGTTGAGTCTGAGGCTCTCACCAACAAATTCGAGAATTCTTTTCTTAGAATGATCAATTGGTTTTCTGAGGTGCTGTACCTTCATAATCACCATTAGGCTCATCCAACTCTTTCTGAATCCTCTTCACTGTCCTCAGGTTGACACCTAAATACTCTGAAATGTTTGTATTGGAACTTATGGCATGAATGCTAAGCAGTACAGCATGCCATTTCCAAATTTCTATTGGAATGAATTGTCTCATGGTGCTCTTTTTCTCACAGATGGTACTGTGCAGTGCAGTCGATAAAATCAGAGACAAACAACGTGTATGCGCAAAATTAAAAATATAAAATGGTGACAATTTAACCATCGCATATATATATATATATATATATATATATATATATATATATATATATATATATATATATATATATAGTGGACTCTCATTGTATTCAATGCATGAGTGTCAGGCACTCAGTTCCTAGGAACTGACAGCCCAGACATCAGCACAAATGATTTGATTATAGTGGTGAAGGCTTTGTGCAGAACCAACCACACTTTTTGAAGGGCCGAATACAGAGACCTAGTACACTACATACCACAAGGCCCCCAAATGACCCTCCGCCAAGTTTGAATTCCAGTCGAATCCATTACATTCACTTATGTGCTAATACCCTTGGGAAAGATATTAATCCTCTTCTCCCACCAGCTATGGGTAAATAGCAGGACAGACTGGGTTCTATAGCCTTGGATGGCAACTGGTCAAGGAGAAGGACAACTCTAAATTCAAAATATATATATATATATAGAGAGAGAGAGAGAGGAGTAATACAACATTTTTCAATCGCTAATTGATGTTTGTCTCCAGTGTTTCATATCAAACTTTCCAGTAACTGTTCAGCAAAGGATTTTTCATCCAACATTATTTCTTATTGCTATAAATGTTATTTTTAATGGGTGCACGTGTTTGAGTTTCTATCTTTGCTTTTGTTTTCTTAAACAGTGGAATTAATAACAACTGGTCTAGATCAAGAAGTCCTACTAAAGAAAAAAATGTGCCTCTGACAGGAATTGAACCTGTATCCCTTTTTTTCCATAGCTTTTGTGGTTGACACTTTTATTTTATTTTATATTATTACATAGAATAGGGAAAATATATTTTCAAGTTAAGGAATATGAAAGTTATAAAAAAAAAATGTTTGTTTAGGATGTAGGTGATCATGGCTCTCCACAGACTCCTTTTTATTATCTGCATTATTTTTTGTAAGAAATCTTAGCATTCAAGCCTTTTTAGGAAAGATAATGGAGTGGTTTCCCATTGTCTTCTCCATGGTTAGAAAATGAGTTTTTCCTTATCTTAGCTAAAGCTAGAGAGTCCAGTCTTATCTGCTGTTTAACCCATAGTTGGGAAGAGATGTCATATCTATTTTTGTGACTGCATGTCTTTTCAGTCCACCAGCTGACCTGCAAGCTTTTCCAAAAAAACTGACATAAATTCTCAGTTTTTTTTTTTTATCATTTCACCCCAAGCAAGGTGATAATGCCACTAGCATGCAGCGGGTTATGGAGAATGAAAGAGAAAGAGAAGACTGAGAATAGGAAGGACTGAAGAAAGGACAAAAAACTGAACCATGTTCAGGAAGACAAGATGTCAATTGACCTTGTATTTAAATTTTTGAAGATTGTAGTTATCAAGGAAGCAAGAAAATGGAAGGGATTTCCACAAGTGGGAAGTGCGAGAAAAGAAACTGTTGGAGTAGAATCGACGGTTACATTTAGCTATTTCAGCATTAAAATGTTGGGACCTCATTGCCAATCTCACTTATATTCACGTAGTTGGGGCACCTGGGAAAAAAAGCTCAGAGCATTTGCCATGAAAATATTTGTAGAAAAGTCAAAGGGAAGCTACATCACGTCGGTAAGAAAGTGACTGAAATCAAGATACCTGGTTAGGATCGATTACACTAAGATCCTTCTTTTCCATTTTGTACAGTAGGAACACCAGACCAGATATGACAACAGTATTCAATGCATGGACAAATGTTAAATTTGTAAATATGCTTGATGGATTCTGACGAGAAAAAATTTTCTGGCACAACATGTGACCCAACAACTTTCCTTGAAGGAGACAAAGTAATTGATTTGATATAGTTACTCCACTTCATGTCAGTTGAAAACTTGAGGCCAAAAAGGTGCTGTGTTGCTCTCCAGGAGTCTAGTATCAGCCGTGCTTGATTGCAGGCGGGATAGGTGCTCTATGATGGTTAAATGAGAGCAGTTTTGTTTTGGCGGCATTAAAATTTACAAGTCCGTTTCTTGCTTCAGTTAACCATTGATTGGACGTCCTTTTCAAGAGCAATTTCCAGGTTTATTTTGTCAGATTTGATACTGAGACAGGAGTAAATGGTAGTGTCATCTGCATAAATACCTAGTTGGGAAGTGATGATTAAGTGCCATTTTGTAATTGGTTGGTGCTCTGGTATGATGACTGCATATGACTTAATTTTCCTGGTTTACTCGGGCAAAGCTTATTACAAACAACACAAGTGAGATCATGCATGTTGCCTATATGATCTAGAAGTTCTACATCAAGACCTTTTTGGACATTTTTCAGATTTTCTTTTGTAATCCAAGAACTCTCAAAAGCAGCCTTTCTATCATGAACCTTCTTTCACCAGGTGCTACAGTCATTTGCATGGAACTCTCAGTCATATGTACTGATGTTTGCAAAGTTCAGTGATTCTTTCAGGCCATCCTTATAATGCTTTTTTGCCTTATGGATTGGTCACTTTCTGTTAGCAGGCTCTCCATACAGAAGCTGCTTTGGAATTTTGTAGGGCTGGATTATGCTTTAGGCCAGTATAGAGTTCAGCCTGGGATCCCTCAAGTTTTATAAAACATTGATTTTAATTTTTTAGATGTTATAATGTCTAAATAGTTTCATAAACTGAAATGATATCAATATGACAAACGTATTTATTTTGATTATTGTATTGTTATAATGCTGGTTGAAATATGTACTAATTTGGTTTGCAATAAATAGTAAAACAGAGGTATTTCTTAAAACATATTTTTATTGATAAACAAAAGATAGCTATTCCAGTTTATTTAAAGAATTTATAATAAGTTAACTTTGAGCTATGTAAATATTGCGAAAATAGATCACAAATTGGAGTGACATGTAGTCATATACAAAAAAGTTCTCATGCCTTTATGGCCTAGATAGCATATTATTCTGCCTGGCTAAAGTGGTTTCAGACAGTCAGTGACTACTCTCAGCTTTATGTACATAGAAGGTGAAATCTTCAGGCGACTGGCAGCCGTCCTTGGTGGCTTTAATTCTAAACCTTAGGTGGCCAGCATATACACAAATAGTGTACATGACCAAAGTCACTAAAGGGAGGTACTGCTACCTGGTAAAGATGGTACAGCCACAAAAACAATCATTAAAATATATAATAGTAAATAAACTCCTTGCAATCAGAACTTCAAAAATATATGACTATAAAAAAGTGATGAATTGTACTAAAACCATGAATTGCTCCATGCAGGTGCAATTATAATTAAATGTAAGTATAATCATATATTTGTGTGTGTGTGTGTGTATATATATATATATATATATATATACAAACACACATATAAGGGAGGCCTGAAAAGTATAGGTTGACTATGAAGAAGTGATACTAGAACTGTGAAATTAATTTTGACTTATTAATAATAGCATTGTTTATTTCCAGGTGAACTGACTTCTTACTGTTCAAAGAAGACTTCAAAATAACTAGTAGTGACTTCTCTAGAAAATAGACAAAATTTAGCATCCTATTATTATCAGTTACCTGCAGTAAAAAGGTTTAAGCCTTCAAGAACATTCATGCTGACATGGTTGCTACATTAGGATATGATGCCCAGCATTAATCAACAGTGCAAAAGTGGGCAACTGAATTTAGGAGGAGACAGGAGAATCTTGACGATAACCTGCAACTGCTACCATCAAGGAAAACATTGTGTTGCATTGTGGTGATTGATGACAGCACAATTGTTTCTAAACATGTGGGAGCTAAGACACAAAAACCAAAATACACAAAAAATATGGAAAATGTCACCAGCCTAAATCCAAAAGCTGTAAACTTTCTCTGGAGGAGAAAATAGCTATAATCACCTCTTCAGAGCAATACACGTTTTTAAAATAATCGAAACTTATCTCAACATGCAGATACAAAAATAAATTTTGACCGTGTTACTTAAAAACTAAAAATTAATACTTTGTAAAACATTACCAAGAAAAATGCAAATTGATGCACTATATACAATACAGAAAATGTAATAAAAAAAGCCAAAAATTTGAACTAAACAACATAGCCAACTCCCCAAAAGGAAAAGAAATAGCAATAAATTAAGTAAGTAAATAATTAACAAACAATACAAATGTGCACATACCCACAACTAAATAAATTTAATGATAATAATCATCAGCAAATAATGAATAAATACAAAATACCCTACTTAGGGGTTGGCAACCGTTTGCTATGTGCCAACTTAGGGTTTTAAAATCATTCAGTGTGCCAGCAGAATACATATTTTTATACAAGTCAAAGTCAATATACCTGTTCTACAATATATTTTATATAGTAATATATAGTGTATATATACTTTAGTATATATTAAAATTGAAACAGCTAAATATCTTTGCGTTGTAGTAGTTATTGGTTCAGACTTTGTGATGTCATTTGTGGCTGCGTGCTATTGCAAATTGCTTGTCATGTCACATGTGGTACACGTGTTCAGTAGGCTGCCGATCCCTGTCCTACTCAATAATGAGTAAAAATTTAAAAGTTAACAAAAATCCTATATAATAGCTATAAAATAATTGCATTCTTGCCCATAATTATTTCTATTTAATAGCCTTTAGACTCATTGAAAATATAAATGTCCTTGCTTATCCAATAACCATTGAAGTAACACAATAAACTGGAAATACCTGACCTTGTTCCCCATAATGCTCAATTTAGCAGTATACATAGTCAAGCTACCATCCACTACACATGGCCTGAAGATTTGTGTTTAAGCATGAAATAGACTGTTACCACACAGTAGTTGACTTTATATTATGATATATATATATATATATATATATACAAACATTTTTCTACATCATCAATTTACAATTTATCTATTGGACTCTTTTGTTAACATAGAAATCATTTCAATCCTGAATACAATGTTATTCATTTAATATTCAGGAATTATTTAACATAAACAAGAAGGGGGGCAATGATTTTAAGCACAATGAAATTGCAAAATTACTGAAACATTACCAACATTTTTTAATGGTATGGTTAAACATAGTAATAAAAGATTTTAATGGCATGGTTAAATTTAGTTCTAAAAGTTTTCAATCGCATGGTTACAGTTATAAAACTTTTTAATGGCATTGTTAATCATAGTTATAAAAGTTTTTAATGGCATGGTTAAACAGTAATAACAGATTTTAATGGCATGGTTAAATTTAGTTACAAAAGTTTTCAATAGCATGATTAAACTATTATAAAAGTTTTAATGGCATGGTTAAACAGCTATAAATGTTTTTAATGGCATGGTTAATCTTAGTAAAAAAAAATTACATACTGGATAGAATATTCATTGAACTTATAATTTTTTTTTTATTTTTTTATTAAGCCAAGAACTTTCACCTTTTCTTATAAAGGAAGCGATTTACAGCTTCTTTAAAATACCAAAATTACCAACACCACTACTATTGTGCTTCAGGACCAGCAATATCCCATATCCTTCAGCTGTCAGTTTAAACTGATACCCTTTATTTCCATATATTGAGACTAATTTAATTAAACTTCATATTTTCTACTTTTGAAATGAAAAATAAAAATTTTTCACTTCCAAAATTATAGTTCATATTAATTGAATGATAAATTTTTTATGGATTATTAAGCCATTGTAAGTTATTTAAAGCTAGAAATATATTTTTGGATTAACAATTTTTTGAGAATAACAATGATTTTTCCAGATGCAAGTCCGACTATTTAACCCACAGCTTGGGAGAAGAGATGGATTCATACCTTTCCCAAGGGCATTTGCATGTGAGTGAATGTAATGAACTTGACTGGAATTTGAACTCAGCTCTCTAATTTCTCATTCTGAGATGCCATCCATTACACCACCCTCAAATCCTATAGTTTTGTCAGATGTCCAGAAATTGATGTCGCTTTCTTTCAGCAATATGTCTAGTCTCACCGAAGCCTAGAAGAGCAGTGCCCCCCCACATCCATTCACCTGGTCTTTAATAGGTAACATTGTTCTCTTATGCAAATAAGTCTGCTGCATAAAAATGGCAGTAGGGGTACGTACGCGCAACCGACTCTCAGAGAATGGTTCGACACACGAGGCAGCGAATTCGTTTTGCTCCTGGTAAGTCACTGTCACATCTATTACACTCCCCCCTGATCGTATGATCACATAAGTGACAGTGAGGGGCTGGTCGTTTCACCCTTGCACTCCTTCGCGGTGGTATAACCATGTCTTCCACCCCGGCTGAATCATCAGATGTGTCCTGGTCTGAATCATATTCCAGGGGATCATTAAGGGTCAAGTCTACTTCTTCCTCGCTTTCAGACGGGATGTCGCTGCTGCTTGCACCGAAGCTTGGTTCTTGCCATTCATGACTCCCTGATGTGTCACCGCCATCATCCTGGTAACAATGAAGTGAGCCATGGACGTACATCGATGACTACCGACTGTGGACTGTTTATCCTCGTGACACGACCTTTCACAAACTTTGACGTGCAGCGTCCGTGCGGATTTTTTACCCAAACTGCGTCTCCTTCTTTATACCAAGTTGAAGTTGCCTGGTTAGGCAAGGGCACAACGTCAAATCCTTTTATTCGAATTTTGTACAAATGCAGCAGATTGGCAGGCGCAGAAGAGGCAGACACGTCATCCCTGGGGGTGATGTTATACCAATACACGGCCTCCATAATAGAGCAGCTATTTCGCGCAGAAATCCGTTTGATTGTCCGATGACACCTCTCTACAATACCATTTCCAGATGGTTTGTATGCGCAGCGTGGTCGGAATCGGACGCCCCATTCTTCTATGAATTGTTTGAATTGCGGAATGCAGTGTTATTATCAGCCAGGATCTCCACTGGGGCACCACGTTTGAAAAAAAACGACTCCAATTGCCGGATTACGTGTGCAGCGTCTTGCCAAACTAGCGGCTGCCAGATAGAAAACCGTGTGGGGCCACAATCGATCAGAATCAAAAAATGGCGACCATTATAGTGTGTGATGTCCATTCTTAGATGGCTTTCGACACAGACGGGTTGATCCTACGTGCGAAATATAGTATTCATTTAACTCCAGGGTGCCCGCTGTGTCGATGAATCTCAGTTAACTGAGCGGGGCTCGGGTTTCCTACGGCAAAAGTACATACTGGTTGAACAGGTTCAAGTTCCTTCACATTGTTGAACCACCTCTGGGGAACTCTAGTCAGCAAGTCAGCTCGGTTCTGGTTGGATCTAACTAGCGCTATATCAACCGAGAGTTTATATTCTTTCACAAGAGAAGTTAGAGTTTCAAGTCGTCACCTTATGAGCATCTCGCTAGCGGCCTTGGTGTTCAGCCGAGACTTTCCCGTAAAGGCATTAGTCACCCAATGGTACACGCAGAGGGAGTCTGTGTTCACGTGTAATACCGTATCCTGCCATTTTAGCGTGAGGTTGATTCCCTTCAGCACGGCATCCAGTTCAGCCACATTGATATGCTGGGTGTTTTTTATCGGCCATAGCCAGCATGTGTCCTTGATGATGGCTCCCTTAGCCTTGAGCACTACTCCTACAGCCAGCGAACTTGCGTCCACCCACACGTCTAGTTCCTTCATATTCATGCACCATTCTCCCTGTGCAGGATCCAGTTGCTGAGCCCGGGCGAGGGTGTCTGTTATCATACGTTCCAGGGGAGCATCACAAATTTTGTCGTCCCAGTGTTGTGTTACAGCAGTGGCTTGATGTTTGGTGAAGCCTGTCACCACTCGCAGCCATCCACACATGGGGAAGTGTCCCACCAGCCAGCCACATATGGAGAAAATACCTCTCCATGTCATAGTCATAGGGCCGTTCACCATTCTACTTCCTTGTCGTCATCACAGTCGACTCTGTTCCTTCCATACTTCTAGCCCCAGCACTCTGGCTCCATCCTGTAACTTCTCTGGATCCTTGCTCGTCAGTCCGTAGAGCTCGAGATGTTTCCTCACAGATTCCACCGACGCCACATCCTCGTTGATATATATATCATCAATATATGCAGACGTTGCTCTATTTATAGTTTCATTCTGTGCTAACACAGCATTAAGCACAGCTCGCATTATCAGGGGCGCTACATTCAAGCCGAACCCCAGCCTGGTCAAACAATATCGCTTCCCTTTAAACATAACTGTTTGATATGGCCACAGGGATTTTTCAACACGATCTGTAGATATGTTTTCCTGAGGTCCAGAATGGACACATTCGCACACTGCTGTCTCCAGTCTCGCAGTTTTTCTGCGCAAACATCCGTGGCACTTGTGAATGTTTCAACATAGGTATTCAGTTCCCAATAGTCCATCACAGGACGCACCTTATGCTTGTTGGTCTGCAGCACCGCCATCAGTGGTATCAGTTCCTTGAGCGGGCCAAACTCCTTGTTACTGTATGGCACCAACCAACCATTGTCCATCCATGTTTGCAATTCATGCTGGTACTCCTCTCTCATCTCACTGGATACTGGATATTCAGAGATCCGATTCTAAAGTTTCCCTGGTGCATGACCTGCCAACCACTTCCGTTCATTGAATTTTGCACTGAAATTGGCTTCACTGATATGAATCGCTGCACAGACGGACCGTGGTTTTTCAAACTCCACGCTTCCATGCTGCGTGATGCAAACTCCACCGAGTGCCTTAATGGCGTTGATGCCAAGCAACAGGTCAAAATCACTCGCATAACCAGCATAACCAGCACATCGATTGTAGCAGTATTACCGGTTGCTGTGCGAATTCTGACGGTGCCCCTTCCACGGCAAGCCTGCGTAGCTTCGGTTAATGTAGATACCGACATACCCTGCTTCGACCAAGACTGACATAAACTCACGCTCAAGATTGACCGTGAGCACCCAGAGTCAAGGAGAGCCGAGCATGGTGTGCCGTCAACACACACAGCAATGATGGGTAGCACCGAGTTTACTTTCTGTTTGGGGAGTGGACCGGTGCTGAAGTCTCATCCCCGCCTCCGTCTCCTGGACAATTTTTGGCCAGATGACCAGTCTTGTTGCATCGATAACAATGCGCGTTAGTTGCCCTTCGCATCTTCACGCAGTTCCTCGTGAAGTGATTGGGCCCATTACATTCATAGCATGTGACAAGTGGGCTCATGTCTGGGGAAGATCGAGGAGTCTGGTAGGGCTGCACCGCAGCGACGACTGGTTCCCTCTCTGCTGTCTCGTCCTTTATGATTGCCCGAGCTCAGGCCAATAGCTCCTCGAGAGACATATCATCCGCCCTGGCCGAGGACCGCAGGAGCCTTTTCACAGGATCAGGAAGCCCCCGCATGAACACGCATGCCATCGCACTGTCTGGCACACCTCCAAAAGGATGGACAGCTTCCGTAGATCTGCCAAATATACATCTACGATCTCACCTGGATGCAATACACGTGCCTTGAATTGTTCGTACGCCGTGAATTTATCAGGGGCAAATGCTGTCATCAATGTCCAATTTCTCTTCCATAGATAGTTGCTGGTAAACCGCGAATGCTCCCCTGGTTAAGTGAAGAGGGATGACACGATCAAGCCGCTTCACTCACGATAGGTCGCACACCAATTCCAACTTCTCGAGCCATTCAACCACAGATCCAGTCCCGTCAAACTCGGGAATAATTTTTAAATCAAACCGGCTGTCCATATCCGCCGAAATAGCTTGTCAGATGTCCAGAAATTGATGTCGCTTTCTTTCAGCAATACGTCTAGTCTCACCGAAGCCTAGAAGAGCAGTGCCCCCCCCACATCCACTTGCCTGGTCTTTAATAGGTAGCGTTGTTCTCTTATGCAAATAAGTCTGCTGCATAAAAATGGCAGTAGGCGTACGCATACGTGACCGACTCAGAGAATGGTTCGACATGTGAGGCAGCAAATTCGTTTTGCTCCTGGTAAGTCACTGTCACATCTATTACAAGTTTATAATTATAATTTCATCATATTGAGAAAAAAACATCAGTTTAAACTGATGCCATGTAAATATTGGTTAAAGAAAACTACGTAAATGTTTAACTCATATCCTCTAGATGTCAATTTAAAGTAAACCATTTTTTTTCCCTATATTGGGACCAGTTTCACTAAAGTTCTTATTTTTTTGGTTTCAAATTAAATCTTTGCATTTTTTCACTATATTTCAGTGAAATTTTCACTTTTCAAAATTATAGCTTAGATATATGGAAAATAAGAATACATAAATTTAAATTGATACCCGAAAGATACAGTAAAACATGATGTTTTTTTAATTCTGGGATTGGCTACTGTTAACTGAAATAACATAAGGAGGAACCACTGTACAGAGTGAACATAAAGACTTTGGGCAAAATTTATTCTGTCTTTTGGTTCATCATTGAAAACACACAATTACACCAAAAGAAAGCTTCTTTTTTTTTTATTTTGTTTTGATTGCTTGAATAAGCATCATGAAAAATACATCTTTTTCTTGATTCAATATCTTCACAAACAAGTTTGAAGGCTGAGTCACATTAACGTCATATCCTGATCAGAGAGTTGAGAATAATGTAAGATGGCGCCAATCCGAATTTTTTATTTATGATTTTTGTGAGTTTAGAGTGCAAAATAGCTTGATCACTTTGAAGAAGATTATTGAGACTGTTGTTACAAGTTTGTTTTGTTGAACAGCCAAGACATTTGAAATCAAAAGATGGCTCTTATAGAAAAGGCCTTCTTTTTCCATAGAAAGGGTTATACTGTGAGATGTACTAAGTAAACTTCTACAAAAACAGTTCTTCCATGTCTTCTAAGGTCTTCCTTCCACTCATCATGAATACAAACATTTGCAAACTTTCTTCTTCATGAAGAAACGTGAGTGTAAGAAATAACATCCAGTAAATATGAAAAAAGAATAAAATTAAAATATATGACTAATTAAAGATGCAAAAAATAATACTTCAGAAATTTGATACCCACTTTGTAAAAAGTTTTTTTTTTTTTACTAATATTCATCCTATACAATAGTTGATCTTTCACTTTTTTTAGAAAATTAACATTTGTCTCAGTGTGAAAGCTGGAGTTTGATGTGATAAGTACAGACATCAAAAATTAGATTTGTAGTGTTTACCAATTTTTAAGCATTTTTAAGCATTTAGTTTTAAAGATCATCTGAAAAAAATGTATATAAATACCTAATTTCCACAGTTTTTTGCTTACAAACTGACTTTGAAATTTTACTATTTCAAGAATAAATCCAAATAAAAGCTGATATTTTTTTGTATTAGATATATTGAATGCAAAAAATATATTCAAATTAGAATTCTAATGAATAACCACAAGTAAAATATGCAATTTTTTTTTACTGTATTCAATAAGTAAAAACTATAAAAAAAAAATTGTAAAAGATTACAAAAAAGGCTACACAATGAATAATTTTTGTTAGATCATAATTAATAAAAACAAAATAGATAAAAGTGTATACAACACCATAATACTACTAGGTAAAAATTATAAGAGAAAATGTTTTAAATTTGCACTGTTTATTGAAAATCATACTAAAACTATTACACTTTAAAACATATTACATAATAATATAGCTAAATTGTTTGGTGTAATTTCCCTTTGAAGCAAATGAAGGTCTTATTTGATGGCACAATGATTTAGTAATAATGTGCTTGTGCCATGTATTTTGTCCATATTCAATTTGTAAAGCTTCAGTAAATCATAAATTTTACAAGACTGTTATAAGGCTTTCACTGATCAACAGAATGAAATTCCAACACTATGATTTTGAACCTAAACTGAATCTTTAAACTCATCAAAAGACAATAATGATTTAGAAAAAATATTTTGTCGTTATTTATCATATCAGACCCCAACTTTCAAATTGAATGCAATACCATGGTCCCCAAATCAACCTGCTTTACTATACAAAGCCCAAGCCAAAGAGAGAGGATTACTGAAGAAGTTTGTTGTGTGAGCAGTAAGAGGTGCAGTTTATGAGGATATGTGAGAAAAATAACAGCTAACCCCAGATATGAACAAGTTGAGATTGTAGAGCTCATGGAAGAATCATCTTGGGAGTTGAGTTAGTGATTAATGGGAAGAAGCTGTATTAGTGGAAATTACTAATGGAATATGGATGGTAGTTTGCTATAATGTATGTAACATGGCATTCCTCACTGTGAAGGTTAGTGAAACTAAGGTATGTAGCTTACCTGAGTATTTTGCATGGAAATAGTGATAGAGTAGCAAGATGCTTGCAATGTTTTGTCTGTGGGAAAGGAATTGTAGAGTGGAAAATAATTCATCCTCTGTAAGGTAGCATAGACACTTTTGGACTATCAAAACTGAAAAGTAAAGACTAGACAGCTCTAAACCAGACATGACAGCAATACTCCATTTTCGATCTGATCTGGCTCTTGTAAAGATAAAGGAGAGCAGCAGAAGTCAGTTACTTACTGAAGTGATGCAGAGAACTTTAGCAGACAGTGACAATGATTTTTAATAGTATAGACTATGTCTTGTAAATGGCACCTGGGTTTGATATTCAACTCTAAGTAAAATGTCAGGTCATCAATTGCTGGTCACTAAGGAATATCAAATGCTGTTACAAGTAAAAATGTTTGAAAATATATATTTTTTTAATATTCCTTATGTCTGTCAACAATTTGATAAGCACTGACTGAAAAGTAGAATATTTAAGATTACTTACATTTTTTCTAAAGAAATTTTCAACATGTCTCTGCTTTGTGTTCTATTTATACTTTTTGTCCTACCAAAAGATTTATTCAAATATTTGTGCATTAAAAATAAAAACATTGACATTACTACTTAAAATACATTTTTGCCTACTTGTCAGTATATAAAATCTGTGAAGGTTCAGTTGACAATATCTACCTCAAACTCAGCTGGGTTAGTTATTGGTACTGGCTGTAAGCTGTCCTGGTAATACCAGTACCACATTGGCCTTAATTTCAGCTAAGTCAAGCATTGATGCTGGTTATATGTTACTCTGAAGGTCCATTCATCAATACCTGCTTGACATTGGCCTCATATTCAGATAAGACAAGAATTGATGTTGGCCATGGATTTCTCTGACCTTTCATTTGCCAATACCAATCTAATACTGCTTTAGCTTTATGTGAGTTAGACATCTACATTAGTTTTGAACAACTCTTGAAAGAACATACTAACCTTCTTTATGTACTGTGTCCTCTCAGGATCTAGGCGATCATGTCTTTCCACCGCTTCCTGTCCCTTGTAAACTTGTTTTTTTTGTCATTTCTCCTAAATTCTATTCTGTCATCCATTTATGCAAACTCACTATGTATATGATGCATTGTTTTTCTCTTGCCCTCTATCTGTACCATGAGTATCAGATTTTCCAAGAAATTCATGAACACCTCTTTCTTTCATGTGAATTTCCTCCATTACCTACTTTATAGAAGATACAGTTCGACCTCTTTAATCTGGCATCATTGGGACCAGACAACTGCTGGACCACAGAAAATGCCAGATGACAGAAATTACCCCTAAAAAATCCCTATGTAAAAATTGTCATGCCAGCTCATTCTACATATGTTGCTACGTTATCAAAGGTAGAACAAATCAGGAAATAAAACAATCATTGATGTTTAAGGTTTTAATTGTATCATGCAATCCAAAGGCTAAAAAAAAAAGCCTTAAACCAAAATAATGTATACTTGCTATACTGTATTAGGCCTTTTTTTAGAGAATGTGTAGCTCAAAAAGGATATAATAGTGGATGTACTGTACAATAATGCTTCCAAACAAGGTTTTTATTGTTTCACACAATACAGGACTCTCCCCTATCTCAGACATGACTCTTAATATAGACCAGCATCCGGATATGACATATTTCTGGTTTTGTTGCTCTACTTGATCTGCAAAAGTCCCTCATCCATTCCTTTAGTTCCCATTCTCCTTTGGTTAAAGTGGATGCCACTTAGAAAAATGAACTTCAAAAGGAACTATCCACTGGTCTATTAAACAGAAACACTTGCGATTGAGATAAAATTACCCCATCCTCTTCAATGTGGTTCTCCATAGTATCACAACCTTCTGCCTGATGAACTCCATTCTGGCAGTTTGAAAAAAGTTAAAAGTCTTTTTGCTTGTTCAATCACATATCTAATTGCTAGATTTATTTTGTACAGATTTAAATACTTGACATTTTTCTTCTTTTACTCTGCTGCTTTTGGCTTTCGAGATTGTTTGATCTCCTTGAGCTAAAAGAAAAGGTACATAAAACTCTAGCATGTTATTATTACTACTTAATTTGATGGTTGGCATTCAAATTGCTGGCCAACATGACATTTTGCTAGCGACCAAAGAGAAAACCTAAAAATTAGAATTAACTTCTAAGCAAGTTGAATTACAAATATTTATTAGCCTTGAACAAGAATGGTAATTTCAAGAATTTCAAAGCTGTTTGTTCAGCTTGAAAAACATTTTAGAGAATTTTGTGTCAGTATTATTTAACAATTTTCCTTTTTGTTTTTTGGAGAGAAAGTCGTGAGGATATGTGCAATTGGCATGTCATCATCATCATCATCATTGATTTGTTTTCTTACAGCTTCTTACAAACCAGAAAATATTTTTAGATTGTAAGAATTTTGTTGGGAGATAATGATTTATTGATAAAAGTTCTACTAATTAACCCATAGCTGGAGGGAGACAATGTGGATCTATAACTTTCTTAAGGGTATTTACACGTTAGTTGATATAACAAACCTGATTTCCAATTCCTAGCTCTTATCCATTACATCTGTTGTACATCTAAGCTTACAGCACCTGGTATTCCTAAGTGGTTACCCATCTAGGTACTGATCAGGCTCAACATTGCTTAATTTCAGTGATCATATAAGAACTGTTGTTTCAACATGATATGGCCATAAGCCCTTCATCATGAAGAAGAATTTGAAATATCAAAGTTTCTATTTGATAATGAATTCATCATTTATTATCATATTTCAAATCTTTAGAAACTGTTTTTTTCATTTTTTGAAGTATCCAAAATCAAGAAAAAAAATGAAGTAATCCTATAAAGAAAAATTTATTAAAAATTTGATAGGATTAACAATTATATTGATCTTGAAATCAACATGAACAAATTTAAAGCTTTTCATTAGACCTTTTATCTGTTTTTCCTATCATTTGGATGAGATTGCAATACAAAGTGCTAAACACAAAATTGATGGCAGCTCAAACAGTGCCAAATACATATCGTTTCTAAAGGATAATTTGATACCAGACTCAGGTGAAGACAAGATTTTTTAGAAGAGTGATGATTTTCAGAATATGCCACACAACAGTTGTCCTGGGTATGATGATAATTGGAGGTTTTGAGGAGTGTGGAACCACCTCTTAATTGCTGTCATTCCCTGGTCCACCCTGACCAGGGTGGTAGCACCTGTTAGGGTTCCAGCTATTGGCAAATAGTGAACCCCCACCAAATAAAAATCAACAGTACATTTTTATAGCAAAATGACCAACCAGTGAAATTACCAGCAATACATTTTATGATCTACAAACTATTTTAAAAACATACCTTTTACCCTGAAAGTATAAAATTATGTACAAAATATGTAGATTTTGTCATTAAATAACTTAGAGAAGTTGATATGCTGCTAAATAAAAACAACCAACCAGCCACACAACTGAATTTTGCTGATGTTACCATATTAAAAGATTGGGCATTGAGCAAATGTAGACAGAACCAAAAAGAAGAATTTGTCAAAGGAATCTTTGTTCAGCCACATAGAATGTGGGGATGGTGAATGGTTTATATACATCCCTCCCCAAGTGCATCGAAGCAATTATTCAAACTATGGGAAGCCACATGAAATATTAACAATATAAAATAACTTCTTGAAATAAACATTATATAATAAATTTTCATTATAGACTTTTTTCATCAGTTTTAACACATAGACTGCCAACCTTGGGCACCTTGGTGTGGTGTAATGGTTACAAAGCTTGTCTCACTAGAACAATTATGACTGAGTAGTGAGTTTGATCCTCACTGGGTACTCCATAATCTTGGCATTGTGCCACATCTAAGCGATGCTTAGGAAATCATAAACTGCCAACCCTAAAATAACTCCTGGTTGGCAGTTATTATTATGAATACCAAGTACAAGTTTTTTTTGTTTTTTTAATCATTTCATCCCAAGCAAGGTAATAAAGCCACTAAGAATCACGGGATTACTAAATGTGAGATAATATGAGAAAAAACATTATTACGGAAATAGGATAACAATTGACAAGGCATTTAAATTTTTGAAGATCATAGTTGACTGGAAAGCAAGAAGCTGGAAGAAAGTTTCACAAGTGAGAAGTGTGAGAAAGTTATCTTGTTTTTATGGTCTTGCCATCAAAGCTACAAGTTTTTTTATTGATTTAATGCAAATAACTGCTACCAGGCATCTAAAACAGGAAGGGAAAATTGTACTGACAATTAAGAACAAACTTTTATGGGAAAAATTTATTGAAAATATAAAAAAAATTCTATTGCTTAAGTTGGCTATTATATAGTTAGTGTTTGAAGTCAGATTTTGTAATTGACCTCTGGCAGTCAACATGTTAAAATACTATATCTGGCTTAATTTATATAATGTGATCAAAAACCTGTGCACAACCATATTTATGTTGGCTGGGGAGCTTCTCATATCTTCCTCTCTCATTCCTGACCCCTGCTACAAAATTTGATAATTAGATAGGAAAATGACTTGATTTGATAATTTTAGTCAGAATTATCATTATTATATGCTTTGCTATTTAGACCAGCATTATCATCTTAGTTGTTATGCTTATGTCCTATCTATTATTGATTTAATAATTTTAGTCAAAATTATTATTTTATGCTATGCTATTTGGACCAGCATTATCATCTTTGTTGTTATACTCACATCTCAGCTATTACTGATTTAATAATTGTAGTCAGGATTTTTGAGATGGGGAGTTATTATTATATGCTTTGCTATTCAGACCAGCATTCTCATCTTGGTTGTTATTGTTGTGCAGGAATATGTAACATAGACCTAGTTTAAGGTGTATGAAACATACAACAACATATATATATATATATGAAAAGTTCAAACAAAACACAAAAATCTTCACATAAAAACACACATATATATATATATATTTTATGTTCAAAATTCTTAATACAAGATTTGCATAAATCTACTTGCAAAGGAATGGATAATAAAAACAATATAAATTTTGTACTTATCTGTCTGGTTGTGTGCATTGTTATTATAATTGCAAGGATCAAAAAGAAAAAGATTGACTTTTCTGCCTAACAATGTCTTGTGTGCGTCTCGTCATATCACGTGACTGTTTCTATTCTCATAAATATTTATAATTAATTTTTATTTTTATTTTTTGTTTTGGTCAAGGAGAGATAACTTTTTGATTCTGGCTATATTATAATCACAATGTTTTGGCTATTACCGATTTCATAATTTTAACCGGATTTCTTGAGATGAGGAATTATCATTATTATATGCTTTGCTATCCAGACTAGCATTCTCACCTTCGTTGTTATTCTCAATCTTTCAGCTATTATTACTATGATAATTTTAGTTTGAATTCTTGTGATGAGGAGTGTTATATATGTTACTATTCAAAACAGCATTCTTATCTTGATTGTTATACTCACAATGTTTCAGCTGCTGTACCCTCTAGTCTTCTTCATGTGTTTCCTTTTTGGAATTTCAAATTCAATCCATATCATATCAGTTACTACTAATTAGTGTTATTTAGCTCTGTGACACTTGTCTATTTTCACCAAACAAGTATATATGACTTTTCTGCCCTACCAGTCTCAGAGATTGAACTCACAGCTTTCAGAGAACTAAATTTGCTTTAACTGATGCTTTTAATTCAGTAGACCATATGACTCTTGGAGAATCATGTCAAGAAATTCTGGAGTCTTCTTAATGAACTTAATGTCTTTACTCATTTTGGTGGGACTGTACGACTGTCCTGACTTGGGTCGGAGAAATTTTTCTTTTTAATGTTCTTTCTTTCTTAATCATTTCTTGATTTTAATGTTTTGAAACAAATCGAATTTTTTTTCACAAGAGTAACCCAATAACAGCACCAATTTTATTATTTTAAGATCTCATACATTTGGAATTTTATTATCTCTTGACCTAGTTTGTTTGCTTCCTCTCCCTTTTACCACCATTGTAGGTCAAATTGATTTCATACTAAAAATTACATTTGCAGGAAGACAGATGTATGGTTATATAATTAATGATAATACAATGTATAAAAGTGCATCATGTCTATTGCTTTGTCATTGTGGCCTAGAATACACCAACTGCATCTTAGCAGAAATAAAAGAGCACCCCATCCAAAAGGGTCACTTACTAAATAAATGCTTATCAACTCAAATATAAATGAGCAATATTTAACTATCCCTGTATGAAGCAAATGATTATAGACTCAAAAATAAAGAACCAATGCTTACCTATACCTGAACAAATTAAATGCTTATTGACTCAAACATAAATCTGTTCTTGGACCAAGTAATTACAGACTCAAATATAAATGACAAATATTTACCTGTCTTTGAGCCATGTAAATGCTTATAAACTCAAAATAACCAAGATTCATCTATTTCCTAACCAAATATATACTTACAGATTCAAATATAAATAAAATACTGATTTTGATATTAAATAACTCAGCATGATTGATTTGCTGTACAGATCCACCATCCCTAATATGAACATTGCAAGTTCAAAAAGGTCTGAAAACTGCACTTTTTTCCATGAAGTGTGTGCAACAGATGGTGAGTCCAGTCTAGCAGTATAGAAGGTCCAGTGATACAGTTGGTTCTGCAGTGTTATAAACAGAGGATGATGTGAGCTATTATTAACATAGTGTTAAATACAGAAAAGAATGAAGACAGTAGTAATGACAACATTGTGAACATTGGTGAAAAAAATAACCTTAAGACAATCTAGTGAAAATGTGTGACCTGTTAATTACTAGGCTTAAACAAGGCAAATTTATCAGTGAGCAGGAAATAACGTCAGTTTATTCAATTAAAGAGAGATTGCTGACTGAGAAACTGAAGTTGATGAAGTGGATAACATTCACAGAAATGTTTACAAAGGCTTGTCATAGGAGCCTGTGCAAGACCATCATGAAAGTCACTGTTGATTACAAAAGCCAAGGGGATAATGATGATGTCATAGGAATGCAACATCATCAGGGAGTCAACATCGGGCATGCAGGTCCTTCATGGCAATGATGCCCCTTCTGCAACATTGTCATGGTAAAAGACAGTGAGACTTTAGAGATGTAGCAGGGTGTGACTGTGAACAAGAGGATGTGTACTCCAATGACAGATGACTTAAGTTTTACCTAATGTTAATTTTAGAAATAAATTTCCCTACTGAATGTGTTTATAGAATATAATTGTCTCAATATTACATTATTATTGGATACATGGGGGTAATAGTGGCTCAGATTAAGGAGTCAAAGAGCTGAGTTTGAATTTCAGTCGAGTTCATTGCATTCATTTACGTGCTAATACCTTTGGGAAAGATGTGAATCTGTCTCTTCCCCCAGCTATGAGTAAATAACAAGACAGACTGGGCCATGTAGCCTTGGTTGGCAACCTGCCTAGAAGAAGGAAAACTGAATTATGAGTTGTCAGTTGGTGAACAATGTGAGATAATTGAACATTGAAAAAACATACTTTAACAAGAAACACATTACATAACGAGAAAGAAGATTGCTAAAAACATATTCTTTTAGTGGTTAAAAAGTCAAAGCATCAGAGATGAAATCCAAATATATATCTGTTTGAAATAGATGATACACTTATCTAAATGGTGTTTTTATTCAGCTTGTTTTAAATACATTGTCCTTGCATTATTCAGGTTATCTCATGGCCAGCATTGCCGGTTCTAGAGTGGGCTGGAGAAATATCTCATCTTCTGTGTGTTCTTCTTGGTGTCTGAAATTAGCACTGGAAGTCCTGTTTCATGCCTAATTTTGGGTTGTACCCATTATCATCAGTTTAATAGACTCTTCTCATTATTAGCAGGATCCATCTACCAAACAGAGATGGCCTATATTTTTTATAGTGGTTGTTATTCCTATTTATTAAGCTTGGACTGTTATGAGGTTCCAAATATGGGTTACTCAGTGAAAATCAAATTTACTACATAGCGATGATGGTTAACTAAACTAACTTGCTATTATTTCATGTTGAGGTTCCTTTTATTGTTATTATTGTTTTAGTAAAAACGAACTCATATATAGCATGGATTGGAGTTATTAGTCCTTATGAATGTTATTATCGAAATATATAAATTACAAACAAATCATATACAAGATACAACACAATAAGTATAAACAAAAACAATAACAGGCTTTTGTATACATTTCAGAGTACATATATATGTATACAAATAAAAAGTTTTTGCTTATCTGGTAGGAGCCACATGGTCTGTCAGAGCACTGTCCCTGGATATCTGCTTTGTTTGGTGGTTGAAGGTGAAGAGAGAGAAAATCTGATTTTCATTTAAATTGGTGGTAAAAACGCCTGTTCTGGTGCATGATGGGAGTCTTCATATTTAACTATTTTTTCATAATCTCACTTTTTCTTCCTTTCTTGTTAATTATCATTCTTATCTATATTTTAAATTAATTTTATTTAATTTTTCTTTTATTATTAATTATTTTGGTTTCATACTCCTATGTAGTCTAGTATGAAGGGTTAGAGTTTATTTAGTGATTTATTTGTTTCTATAACTACAGGACTAATAACACTAATCCCTACTGTACATGGGTTGTTTCTAATTATTAAGATGGTAACAGTAGTTTTATATTATCAGTAATGCAGTAGGTTGTGTAATGGTTATTGGTGCAAAAAATGGAGTTAGCAAGAAGAGTTCAAATTCTAGCCTAGTCTGTTGTATTAACTTCTGTACTAATGCTCTTGAGAAATGCATAAATTCCTATCTTCTCCCCCTCTTCTCAGCTCTGGATTAAATAACAGGGCAGACTGATCTATCTAGCTTTGGGTGACAGGCAGTCTAAGAGGAGCAAACCCTGAATTCCAAACTGGGGAGAAAATGTGGCATAATAGCTCGTCTATATGACCAACTGAACACACACAAAGTCAAGTGGGCCCTAAATGATGTTATCAGAATCAGAAGTGTTGGCTTTGTTTTTTTTTTAATGCCTGGAAGATAAAGTCTTTGAAGTCAAGTGAAGTCTAGTGTTCAAAGCGGCAATCCACTTGAGCAAAGGGGAAGAAAATAATAAACAAATAAATGCAAAATGAGATCACGTGGGGCTTTGTCGGAAACCAGATGTTTCCGCTCACATTCTTATATAAGTAGAGTCCCAGTTAAGGCTGTGCAGAGAGAGGAGCTGTCCATCCAACCAGTTAGATTGGTAGCAGTCATTTGGCTGAAGTAAGAAGATGAAGAGTTGATGGGACCTATGTGCTACCTACTTACTACTAGAGAGAATAGTAGGTTCAAACAGTGGGGAGGAACCTCATTGAGATAAAAATTAAATTATTGAGAATTGGACTTGTGTCTTCATTTCTGACTATTGTTTCATCTTCTGTTTCTTGTGAATATGCCACAAGTCTTTTCCAGTTTTGGTATACATTGGCACAAATAAGAAGTGAAACATAACATGGGGATTGATTTGTCTGGTTGATGAAAGACTAAGAGATAGGTCCCATTTTATGTTCACAAAGGCAACAGGAATTCACTCCACTATCTTTCCCAAGAATACATAGAAATTTACATATAATAAAGAAATGAAATCTGTGAAGATTGCTTACATATATCCTGAATGCAGGGCTGGTGTAAATGTTTCATCCCGCTCACAAATCTATGATATGCCCCCCCACACTACTACATCTCAATTGTCATAATGTAGTATTCATATAAATTACAAATTTTATTGTCATCTAATTATCTCTATAAAAAGCAGGATGTGTGTGTGTGTGTGTGTGTGTGTGTGTGTGTGTGTAACGAATGCACGGCTGCAATTTTTGACAGATTTGCATCAAAATTTACATGCACATGCTCCAAGTTAGCAGGAAAGCCAAGACTGACTTTGCATTTCCCAACTTCCATCGATAGTGGAAATAATCGATTTTTTTCATGCTTCTACGGCAGTTTTCATGTAGTTTGCAGCCATTTTCTACTGGCCAGAGTGAGAGCCTATAGCTGACTGCCACGAATAGGCAGGAAGATTCTATTGGTCAGTGTGAGAGCCAACAGCTGACTGACACAAATGTTAACTAGCATGCTAGCATGCACAAAAAAATCGATAGCTGCATTCGTCACAAGTGGGAAAAATTTAAATCTGCATGGCACTTTACTCCAATTGGCTCATTCGCTTGCTTAAACTCAACGTTGATTCTGATTCCGCAGAACTGGGTTGGGTGTGAAAAAGTATTTGTTATTAACATTCTTTTTTCATTTGGTTTTTCCAGTTACAAGTCCTTTTTTGAAGCTGATCATTTTGTGTTCGTTTTGTTTAGTTCTTTTTTCGTAACAAATTTTATAGAGCTTAGAAAAAATTGGCAGTGTGAGATAGGCAAGAAGTAAGGCATGTAGCAACATCAGCATGGCAAAGGGCACTCCTTTAAAGGCAAGGAAGGGCAAAAATATTTTAAGTCAAGTGATAGCAATTGCTGTATGAGTTGTACGATTTTTGAATCAAGCACGGGCAACGCCGGGCCATGCTGCTAGTGTACAATAATGTATCATATGCAATATAGGTGAACAATTCAACTAGAAAAGTTGAAAATAAACACAATGTATCTAAATGTGAATTAGAGACATGTCACAATAGATGATTCCATCTTAAATAAATCAACAATATTTTGTGCCAATTTTTAACATCAACTGGAGATTTTTCCTATTAAAAAGTAAAAATAATTTTAGCACATTCAACATTATGGATAAAAAAAATAGTGAATTTCATATATTATTTTTTATAGACTTAGCACAAAAGACCCCCAGAATTATGCTAAAATAAGCAAAAAGTTTTCATTCTTTAATAATTGTCAGTTGTTTAATTTGTAACGTATTAAATGCAAGTAGAAAAATGTAGAAAAAATAAATGAGGTGGGTAAAAAAAATCAAGTGTGGTGTTCACCGGTAGACTGACTCTTCTTCTTCTTCCTCACTCACCTAAAGGAAATAGATTCCAGGGCTCTTTCTTCGCCACCACACTGAACACTTTTCAGTTGACAAAGTCAGTCACATCTCTTTCTCCTTCTTTTTGTCCTGTCAAGCCACTTGTCAGACTAGCAAATGTAATCTGCCCAAAAAAGAAAATACATTTTTCGTTGCTCTTAGCATCTCACTTTTTATGTCTCCTCAAGCAGGCCAGAATTTACATATGTGCAAATCCTGTTTCGTAGAGATGAGACAAGCACTCATAAATTGTGCCTCCAAGAGTGGCCATATTTTCTTTTCAGCACTTTGCATGCAAGACACATCTGTGCTTGTTTCAGTCTCCAGGGTAAGACATTTCTTTCGCCACAACACCTATTACTACTACAAAAAAAGCAAATGTTGATAAGATAGCAAGGGTCACAAAGCACTGCCTGGGGTCCCCAATCAGGCTCCTCTTCAGTTAGAGGATTTAGGGGTTGTATATGCCAATCCTACCTGAATGGACATGACACTTAAGGAAGAATAATGCAGTAAGAACTTGAGTAAAAATAAATCCACCTAACATTTTCAAATTGTCAGCATAACTTGTTTTTAATGGGACTTTCTTTCCAATCATGGCTGTCTGTACTGTGATGGTAATAAATTTTAGGAGAAAAAAAAATTGAACGTTTTTTATGTCAATCACTGCAAAACTTGTATTTGATTTTCTCTGTGTGAATGCATTAATTTTCTTCCTTGTTTTATTTTTAGGACATTTATATTTCCTTTTCTAATACGAGGAGGAAAACCAACAACATTATTGACAGTTTTTCTGGCTTTCATCTACTGCTCTTTCAATGGTTACCAGCAAACTCGTTACCTGCTGAAATACGCCGTTTACCCACCTGACTGGATATTTAGTATTAGATTCATTGGAGGTTTGTATATATTTCATTATATTTTATTTAACTGAGACCTTTTCCCCTTTCTGATGTCAAATATCTTCATACATATACTTTGCCAATTTTCTCACTCATTTTGTCAAAGAGAAAGATGCTACACACTTTCTAATGAGATTTCAGAAAGCCAACCTGAAATTCTCTACAAAATTATTCAAACTTGATTCTGTTAAATGAGAAAAGCCTAAGACTAAAGTCTACTGTTGAAACTTGGATAAGCATGGAATAATAATAATACAACACAAAATGTACGTAAACAAAATGTATTGAAACAAGGAAAAGGTACACAATATTTACAGTTAGTTTTGGTATATTCTTGGGAAGACTGTTCCTGCATAATGGGTTGACTAAATCGCAGTCGGGCAGAGTCTCTGGATTGGATCTCTTCTTACTATCTCTTTTCCGTCTTCCGGTACCAACCCATATTTATATGGTCGGTACTCCACTTATGTAAATTAGGTGTATCGTACACAACATCTACTCCATATCATTTGTTACAGCTTACACGGCATAAAATGAATATTCTGTTTACTATCAGATTTATTCTAGTTTATAACATGTAGAACACAGAGATAAAAGATGCTTCATCATTGGGAAAATGAAAACACTACCATTTTGTTAGGCAGTGAGAGTCAAACATTCATTTTTTTTTTTTTTGCAAGTAGAGTAATTTTTTGTAGCCATTTTGCTAAGTAATAAATTGTTCAAACTCCATTTGCATTATTAGTTTTTAAAGAAATAATTAAATGGTGTTAAAATATGGGAAAAATGAAATTATTAATACAGTGATACCTTGAGATATGAGTAGCTTAACATAGAAGTTTTTGAGATGTGAGTGGTAGCTCATGCCATTTTTTGACTGACATGTGAGTTAATTTCTGAGATATGAGTTTTGCTTCAGGAAGCTGCCACTAGTCAGTACATGGGTAAAGCATCAGTACAATGAGCTTCTCATTCTTTCTTGTGTGTTACCAGTACAGTAAAGACGTATCTCATTCATTGTCCACGTTTGTGCATCATTTTTACAGTTTCTAGTTACATTACAATGATTTTTTTTTATGTACCATCATGAGTCCAAAGAAAGTGAGTGTAAAGAACAGTGAGGAGAAGAAGAAGAAGAAGAAATAAAAAAAAAAATGAAAGTGGTTTATGAATGATTGAACTGGCAAAGCAGTACAAGTGCAGTACATCTACAATTTGTACCATCCTTAAACAAAAGGACACTATAAAAAGTGCAACAACAGTGAAAGGAACTAGAATTCTGTCCGAGTTAAGGACAAATATCCATGAAGATATGGAGAAGGTTCTGCTAGTGTGGGTGAAGAAGAAAGAGCTTGCAGAAGATACATTGCCAGAGACTGCGATATGTGAAAGGGCGCGTGTTATTTATGGCAACTTGAAGGAGAAAGTACCATCAACATCCAAAGAGGCAGCAGAAGATACCTTTAAGACAAGTCATGGCTAGTTCAAAAATTTCAAGAAGAGAACTGGCATCCACTTGGTGGTGCGGCATGGTGAAGCTGTGAGTGCAACTGTTATCTGCACTTGTTGCAAAGGAAGAGTACATCCCCCAACAGGTGTTCAACTGCAAGGAAACAGTCTTGTTTTGGAAGAAAATGCCATGGAGGACTTTCATCACCACAGAGGTGAAGGTGCTACCAGGCCATAAACCCATGATGGACCATCTGGCCCTTGCATTGTATGCAAATGCTAGCGGTGACTGTAAAATAAAGCCACTGCTTGTGTACCATTCTGATAATCTTTGAGCCTTTAAGACTCACAAGATTCTGAAAGAAAAACTGCAGGTTATGTGGCGCTCAATCCTAGGGAATGGGTTATGTGGCAGTTTTTTGTTGAATGGGTAAATATCGTCTTTGGTCCTGTTGTGAAGAAATATCTTTTAGAACAAAAACTCCTGCTGAAAGCATTACTAGTCCTTGACCAGACCACCCACCCACCTGGTCTTCAAGGTGACATCCTCAAAGTTTGTAAAAGTCCTCTACCTCCCACCCAACACAACTTCAATCTTACAACCTATGAATCAGCAAGCCATTTCCAACTTTAAAAAAACTTTACATTTCCGCTGCTGTTTGAGGTTACAGAAAATACCAATCTTACTCTTCGAGAGTTTTGGAAAGGTCATTTCGACATCGTGACATGCTTGAACATCATTGACTTGTCATGGCAAGAGGTTACAAGAAGAACCTTGAACTTGGCATGGAAAAAGTTATGGCCTGATGCTGTTGCACCCAGGGACTTCAAAGGATTTGAACTCACACCCAAACCCAAGGCAGAAATGGTGGAGGAGATTGTGTCCCTCAGAAAGTCGATGGGTCTGGAGGTAGATGAGGGTGATGTAAACGAGCTCATCGAGGAACATGAGGAGGAACTCTCAACTGAAGAGTTGAAGGAGCTACAGAAGATGCAGTATACAAAAATTCTGCAAGATATCAGTACTGAGGAGAAGGTAGAGGCAGAGGAAGTGATTTCTACAAATGAAATTAAAGAAATGTTGGCAATATGAAAGAAGCTTTCAAGTTTCATTGAAAAGAAATATCCAGAAAAAGCTTCAACTGGTTGTGCTGCAGCATTTTATAATGACACTTGTTTGTTGCATTTCCGTAACATTTTAAAAAGCCAGCAAAAGCAAACCTCTTTTGATAGTTTTTTTTTTCAAAATGTCTGCAAGTGAAAGTGCCAAAAGTCCAGCCAAAAAGGCAAAAACAAATGACGATTAAATGAGAAATTTATATAATATGTAATGTTAAGTTTAGGTTTAGTTTAAGAAAGTGCAATTTTAGTTCATTTAATGTTAAGAAAGTGAAGTTTTACTTTGTTTATTATTAAGAAAGTGAAGTTTTTGTTTACGTGTCTATAGCCTGTATCACCTCCTCCTTCTCCACCATTCATCTCCGTTAGCTGTTTACATCTGTCTCTAAGGTAAGAATACAGTACTAAATAACACTTTTTTATTTTATTTTATATTTATGCTAAGCATTGATAAAGTATACATATGTTTTTTAATTAAAAACATGTCTTTTTCATAATTTAGGGGGGTTTGGGGATGTTTTGCAGAGTTGGAATAGATTAAATCTATTTCAGTTATTTTAAATGGGGAAAATTTTTTTGACATTTGAGCTCAGTTACGAAATGGATTAAACTCGTATCTCAAGGTATTACTGTACTCTGAAATATTCTTGATAGATTTCCATTGTAATTTAAAGGATTTAAAATATGTTAAACATTTTTCACTGTGTGGAGTGCATAAAATGATTTGCTTTGCTGGTACTGTATTAGCCCATTAATTCCCACCATAAAATCTAGTGTTGAATTAAAATAAAAATCTGGTATTATAGTTTTCTAACTATAACAATTTAATAATTACTGTCCCTAAAATGGAACTTTGTGCATTGATGGATAAAATGAAAATTACAGAAACAGGAATTGTGGGAAGTAATAAAATTCATTCCTTACTCCAAACAGAAATAACCATCTTTGATCGATACTTTTTATGAATATACTTTAATCTAAAACTATTATTACTCAATAATATTCTCTTTAATTGTATTGAATTATTTATAATTATTCTTTTATTACAATTCTAAATTGTTATTCAATTACCTACCACTAAGTAAGCAGCATGGATTTGAAATAAAGAATGAGTCTCTGGTGTTGTTTGAACTCACATTATTTTCCTTAGAAACCTGTCTTTCTTTGGTAGTATCTTACCAATGAGTTTTCACTGACCAACCAATAAATCATTTAAATTTGCAAGGTGGGCATGACTTCCTGTTCAGCTGGGTTCACTTCCTGTTTAGGTTGATGAATGATGCACACACCAACATTCTTCAAGACCTGATTCTGCACTTGGTGGCTTAGAGGTCACTTTCTGGGTTAACTCTTGGGTCTCCTAGTTTTTTTGACATTCTGAGGTGGCACCAAATTCAAGTGTGCTTACATCATCATTACCTGTATGCTACTGACTATGTCATTTGTTGTCAGTTTGTAATGTCACACAGTTACCAATGATGTAAGCATAGTTTCAAAATTGACTTTGGTAAATAAAAATCAAAGCACAGATAACTCTTTAAAAATTCAAGAATTGATTTAACAGGATCTCCTTTCTAAAATGATAAAAAAGTCAATATTTTTTGATTCTAACAAATGTCATGACTCAAGGAAAGTCAAATGAAAATTAATCTGTAAAAATACCCCCCCCCCAATTTTTCCCTATTTTTTATGAATGGACCAGTCAGTTTAAGTAGTGCCAGTTAGAATAAAAGGGTAGGTTATAAAATTCATTCAAAATTAATTTGTTTTGAGGATGAAAAAGAAGGGAGAATGTGTTGAAATTAATAGACAAGTTGGAAGAAGACAGACAGGTTGAAAAAAAATGGAAAATAAAATAAATTGTGGTGGGGTTTTGGAAGAACAGTCAGAAAGTTGGAAAAATTAAAATTTAAATAGCCAACCACACTGATCTGTACTGGATGTGAGAGTCGTTATTAATATATAATTGGTTTTCTAAGAACGAAGACCTCTTATCCTCATCTTTGTTATTACTTTCTTGGCAATGATCCATTCTTCAGTCATCTTCAGGTGAATGGCATTCTGTGAATAGTCTAAAATTATCTTATTTTTGTTTTTAACCTTTTTCTCAGTTCCACAAGTTATGTTCATAGATATTAATGACTTGTTGGAAATTATTACTCTAAAAATAGTCTTTAGCATTGATTAAATGAAACCAGTTTCATCTTCAAAGTTCAAAATTCTAAAGAAGGAAATAAAGTAGAAAAAAAAAAAACAAGAGAAACCAATCAATATCATCAAACGATTTCTTTACATTGTTCACATCTTATACAGTGTCTTTCAGAAAAGGTTATAATGATCAATCGTTTAATTTGAACTTGTCAATTATCTTCTTAATTGAAAACAATTTAGAATGGGTTGATCGTTATAATGCAAGATTCTGCACAAATATTGGGAGAATTCAAAATGCATAAAATATTAATTGATTTTTCTATTCTGTGCTTTGAGATGAAAATTTTTATTAGATCCGTTGATGCTGAAAAGATAAACTAAAGAAAGAATGCTATTTTTATCTGAAATTTTGAGATGCTGTTAATAATCAGTATTTCCCATTCTTATTTCAGCTTTCATTCTCTTTGTTACCTCCACTCCCTTCTCTATACAATTCACCTCATCTCTTTTGATTTCTATTCCAATCAAGATGATTTTTAGATGACCCAGAATTTTATTGTGGCAATATTACCACCTTGTAGATTCTGATTTCTTCTTTTCTCTTTTCTGGTTTCATATTTCATATATGCATCTACTTCCCCTCAGATATGGGTTAAATAAACTTATACTTATATCTGGAAAAATCAATGTTATTCTTGAAAAAATAGCCAACGCAATATTCACTTGCAAAAAAAAATATAGACTTATTCTTACAATCCAAGATATGTTTTGGCCTTAAATAATCCACAAAGGATCATGAAGCTGTAAAAAAAAAATAGAATTATTCTTACAATCCAAGATATGTTTTGGCCTTAAATAATCCACAAAGGATCAAGAAGCTGTAAAAAAACAAAAAAAAAACAAATCAATCAACCACTATAAACTCATTCCAGAGAGAGTAACTTTTTAAAATTTTATTTTTGTGTGAGTTTTATGTAGTTCTATGGATTTCTTTTGTTAACTGCATTGCATTGTGGGATAACATAGTTGTATGTATAAATGGCTGCCCAGATAACTATCAACATCAAAGAGCCTGTTGGAGAACTCTTCTCAAAAATAGTTACCCAACTTATAACTGGGTCTTCCAAGAGAGAAATAGATTTAAAAAATAATAACATGTAGTAATAGTCATCATACCTAACATCAGCAACATGGCTTTATAAAAGTACCAAAAAACATGTGAACTGTACAATTTGAGAACTGTTTTTAAGAGCAACACCACTGTATACACTTGTCTCAGAAAAGACACCCACTGAAGGAAAATGTAACTAAAAACTGTATGCACAACATCATATACACTTCCATCAGAGAGTATTAAAGTGAAACCAGTCATCACTTGATAAGATTTGATGATCACTATAATGGTTCCAATTCCAAAAAGAGGCTATAAAATAAGATCCCATTAGGAAGGAAAATATAGATCATTATTCCTGGAATAATGTCATCATAATTGACTGTAACTCCATTTCTTCTTTAAATGACATATTCATCCAGGTCATGACTCCCCAAGCCTTCTTTTTTTAATATCTGCAAAGTGTCATTGTTAGTTCTAATCTGTATGAATGATTGCTAAAAACATAAAACATCTAGCCTCCCCAAATTTATAATCTAATCCTACAGATGCACGCTGGGATTTCTTCCTAACCAATAAAAATCAACTACTTGGTTTCATCCACTATATTTTTGTTCTTTCTTGTCTTGATGTCAGAACACTACAATCACTTGACTGTATCCGTTTTGCATGTGAACATCATTCTTACTTTGTGAATTTTTGCCTTATTACTATTGCTTTGCCTACTTTTGACTTTGCATTGTTTGTTTAGTATTATTTTGCTCTGTGCTTTTTCTTTCTTTTCTTATTGTTTGTTGAGCATTTTGCCAATTACACTTTATTCCACAGCCATGACTTCTTGAGAGAGATAGTGGAGTGGTTTCCTGTTCTCTTCTCTCTGGTTTTGAATTCAGAATTGATCTTCCCCTAGACTAGTTGCTTTATCAAAGATAAAGGATCCAGTCTACTCTACTATTTATCCACAGCTACAATCTGCTACACTAGAAAATAACCAACAACATGGACAAAGTAACTAATAATCATTCTACCCAAGAAAAGTAGCCTACAACTTTACCAGAATTTACAAAACTGTCAGTTTGATCATTCACACAAGAAAAGTGATGCTCAAAATAATTCTAACCAGACTCTGATCATGAACAGAAGTTATTGCAGAAGAACAAGTTATGTTGTGCAGTGGAAAAAGCACTACAGACTAGATACTCAATCTTTGTGTTCTCTGTGAACCAACACAATAAAACATGTACTACATCTTCATTCAAGAAGACTGAATATGACATGATGCAATTATATAGATGTATAACATAGACTACAAGTTTGTTCAAAGAATTGTCAATGATTGGTTCCATGTGTCAATTGGGTTCTGTCAAATCAAGGTTGTCTTCAGAGTCTGTCTATATTTCTGAGATGAGGTATTATGTACATTATTTACATTATTCAGACTATTGTTCTCATCTTTGTTGCCATATTTATTATGTAATAAATATGGCGACAAACATGAGGACAATAGTCCGAATAATGTAAATAATGTACAAGGCTGTCTTGTATTTCCTATTCTATTAGAATGTATACAATTGCTCAGAAAGTTACAAAGTATACTGTACACATGCACATGCACACACACACAACTACCCAAGGTTCTCAGTCAAGCAGGAAAAGTCAGTTGCTTTTATAGCAGTTTGTTGGACCCTTTACAATTTGCTTTTCATGGAGCATGGAAATGGATTAGCATATTTTTCCATGCAATCCACTCCACTCAGTGACAATTGAAACATGAGTGGTTAACAGAAGCTCATTTACATGAACACACTGACCTCATTCAGTGGAAAGGCATTTTCTTCTTTCTTTTCTGCAAAAACAGAATGCAACATGAAAGTATTTATGCCTTTGGGGTATGTCACCATTTTCTTCTGTACAGTGTCCCTAAAGTACCAGACTCTTACCCCTAAACTTCGTTTGAATTTATTGTAAATTCACTATTAAGTAACATGAGTTATTTTGCTTTCCTGTAGACCTTCTGTCAAATTCTCACTTATTAAATTGCAACCCTATCTTTTGTATAATAAAAGTTCACAAAGTTCAAATCTCCATATACACACACAGAGCCTCCGCACAAAAAATCCCCCCTTAGTAGGAAAAGTCAGTTACTTTTTATAGCAGTTTGCTGGACCCTTTATGTTTTTCTATTTATCGAGCATGGAAATGGATTAGCATATTTTTCCATGCAATCCACTCCACTCAGTGACACTTGAACCACGATTGGTTAACAGAGCTAATTTACATAAACTCGCAGACCTCATTCAGTGGAGAGGTATTTTTCTTTCTTCTTTTTTTTTCTGCAAAAACAGCATGTGACACGAAAGGGTTTTGGCCTTTTGAGTATGTTACCATTTTCTTCTCTACTCTTAGGCTCTTTTCCTGGAATGTCTAATGGCTGATGCTTTGGAATGATACTCTGCTACTGTCAACATTGGAAGACATTTCACTGATAATATTGATGAGCTGACAGAAAAAAACTGTCAGAACTGATGAACCATTTGGGGGAAATGTTGATCAAGTATGAAATGGAGATCAGTGTTGAGAAATCAAACAGCAAAGATCCAATCAAGACTAACATCCATGTCAATGGACAACAGTTGGAGACAGTGAAGCAGTTTAAATACCTTGACACCATCTTCAATATGGAAGGGTACATGTCTGAAATACTAGCAATACTTATAGAGACTGCAACAATTGGCAAGACAGAAGCCCAAATGGAGAGACAAAAATCAGTCTAAGAAAGCTGAAATTCCTGCATTCACTGGTTCTATTTTCTTGCATGCATATGAGTTTTCAGTTCTTGCTTTAGAGAAGGATTCCTAGCAGTAGAAATGAAATGCCTTAGAAGACTCATTGATGTCTCCAACAGGAACTACATAGCACATGAAAATATCAAGAAAACTATCAGACATCATGTTGGTTGGCATGAAAATCTGAAAAAAAAGAAAATGAAATTATATGACCACATGACAAGATCTGACAAACTTCTCATGATGATCTGTCAGAAAACAGTGCAAGAAAAGAGAAATGAGTAAGAGACTAACATTGAATGGACAGAGAAGAACTTTGATGAAATTTGGGTCCCCTCCCATGACCACTAGAAATTGAGTTAGTAATGTGTTCAGTGGTACAGCACCACACAACCATGTTAGATTATGCAGCCAATAACAGGGAAATAAGAGATGGATTCCTGTTGTTAGGTTCTGTTCAATGGACAATATTTCTTACTGAGCATAGAGATTGAACTTATGCTCTCTTGGTTATAACAACTAATGCTTTGTTGGATTAACCAGTCACTGCTGGTTCAGATGGGTTATACCAAAGTATCTCAATTTAAGCTAGTTTTTCTCTAGTGAAAAAAATACTTTCAATTGCCTGGGGCATCTTGACGTGATTTATAGGTTAGCAAACTGGTCTCGCAAGATCATTTATGACTGAATAGTGAGTTCAATTCTCACTGGGTGCTCCATACTTCTGGCTTTCTGCCACATCTAAGCCATGCTTAGTCAAATCACATTGCCAGCAGAATTCTTGTCAGAGTAATTCAGGAATAGACTTTCTGTTGCCTGGGTAATATCCTTAAAATAATTTAACACCTACCTTTCCCAAGGACATTAACATAGTGAACACAACAGCCTTGATCAGAATTTGAATTTGACTGACTTCATTTTCCATATGTGAGAGAAAGGGGTAATAGAGATGGGGTTTGGGAGATAAGGAGGCAGTTAGAAGACATTTAGGAACTGTTGGTCTAATTCTTCAAATTAAGTTTTTGCTTCTCTAGAAGGAATGCCAAGAAAGGTCTTTATATGGGTGGAGAGAGGCACTAGGGGTGTGGCTTGGGATCCAAGTGGGCAGCATATAGAAAAAGTTTGGAAATCACCACTTCAGATGAAAAAGTTTTATTGTTTTTCATGTTTGTAGGAACTGACATAGAGGAATACAACAAATGTATTGAGGATTTTATTTTAGCCTTTAAGAGTTATGCCACTCACACCTCTCCACTGAAAAATCAGTCAGTTATGTGCCATGCGTGATACATGCTTAGGCGATCAGGTATCTTTTAATACATGACTGACAAGGCAGATTTTTTCCCTGCAGTAAATTGCCATTTCTTTCTGTGGTAGACTAGTTTGCATCCAAGGCTATAGAACCCGGTCTCTCCTGCTATTTGCCCATAGCTGGGGGGAGAAGAAGAGGATTCATACCTTTCCCAAGTGTGTTAGCAAGTAAGTGAATGTAATGGATTTGACTGGAATTCAAACTTTGCTCACCAATCCCTCAATCTGAGTCACTATCCATTACTTCCCCATGCAAAATCTAAAAGTATTGCCTTGGTTAGTAATTAACAAAATTAAGTAAAAAACAAAAAAGGAGACAAACAAAAAACAGAACCTGTGTACATTGTAGAGATTGGTACAAAATGTTGTTTTTTAAATTCAAAATGGATGAACATTTGGCAAACATTTTTGGAAGGTTTATTATCTTGAATACAAATACAAACTTGTATCCTTGTTTGAGAGGCAGAGTTTGTAGCTCCCAGTACATTGGAACAGAGGTAGAGAAAAAGTGAGTAACTCTCCCTTCTTTATAACAGGCAGAAAGAGAAAGAGAGTGGGCTTTCCATCTTTGTAGCAGGCAAAGAGAGAGACAGACTGACTGACTCTTCCTTTGTAGGAGGCAGCAGTCCTGATTAGTTCTTTGGTGGTTACAGTGGAGTTGACCAGCCTGTCCCACTTTCTGGTGAAAGGGTAGAAAAGACTGACCTCAAAGCCCTATGCCAGTGTTTATGTTAAGGTTGGTAAGTGGTCAGTGAGTGCATTTTGGATTGTCCTTCCCTTTGGTACAGGGCCTATGGTTTTGTTTTTTTTTTGTTTTTGCTTATCCAAGTATATGGTTTCAGAAACAAAGTGATGACTTGTCTTTAAGAATACTGGGTTAATATTAATAAAATTTTAAGGAGCTGATAAGTAGGTGATAATATTTCAGAAATTAATTTCTTTTTATTTATAATTTTGCCTGCTACTTCTAAAACAGTGGGAACATCAAAACTCTATAGTCTATGTGATATTCTAGAATGCAATGTAGTTAATGTAGGAAGACCTTAATTATTCTTAAAACTTAGTTTAGGACAAGGCCTTAATCATAACATCATGTAAGGATTGAATTCAGTGTATTAAAAAATTATTCTGCAAAATGTGATATGATAGAATTCATGAAGGAAAATCAGAGAATTTAAAAAAATGTCCTCCTCCTTTCTTATCTGGAACAAATGTATCATCCACAAAGTTAAAAAAATAGGCAAGAAGTGATATTACCATAATAAAACTCAATGATTAAACACACACATCCACCAAGTAAAGAAGAAATGTGACAAGGTGATTGGATTAGATGTAGCAAAAGCCCAACAAGAAATCTTTCCATTTTCTAATTGATTCCTATTAGGCCTTTAACAATCATGTTCACTCATTTTCAAATTGCTTCCAATCATGTCTCGCTCATTTTCAAATTGTTTTCTATAATGTTTCACTCATTTTCAAATTGTTTTCTATAATGTTTCAGTCATTCTCAAATTGTTTTCTATAATGTTTCACTCATTTTCAAATTGTTTCCCATAATGTTTCACTCATTTTCAAATTGTTTCTCATAATGTCTCGTCCATTTTGAAATTGTTTCTCCATCATGCCTCACACATTTTTAAATGTCTTTCCATTTCTAAAATATCTACCTACAGCGAATCAAAGCTAGACAAGCTGAAATATTTTGAGTAAAAAAAAACAAAAAACAGTAAACAAAATATTCCTAGAGAGAAAAAATACTTCTCAGGGATTTTAAAAAATAAAATGTAATTTTTCTATTAAAAGCATTAAATTGTATCAATGTCTGTCAAGAAGTAAAATATAATTTTCAATCTATGATCTGATAAATAAAATGATCCTAAAAATATTTTTGATGCCATTGTAAAAAATGTTTTAATAATGCAAGTTGTTTTTTAATCTTTTATAAAGTCTTCACTTTTTTTTCAGGATGCTTCTTATTTTTCATTGGGATGGCAATAAATATTCATTCAGACCACATTCTTCGAAATTTGAGAAAACCTGGAGAGAAAGATTACAAGATTCCAAAAGGTAACTCGCTCAATGTAATCCTCTTGGAATTGACAAGAAAAATAATGAATTTTATATGCAAAATTTGACCAGAATGAAATTCTTCACTGATTTATTGAGACTAACATTTTTATTTTTTCATTTTGATGCTTAATGCTTAATGCACTCTCTAACTTTCCTCAGCTATCAAATCTTATTTTGCTTGTTATATTATTTATCATGCAAATTTTTTATTAAAATTTTTGAAAAGCCTAAATTTATCATAAAATATATTATCTTAAAAAGTGGCCCAACTGTAGGTTTTCAATTTTAAAATTACAATGGAAATTTATATTGTTAAATTTACAATTTTTATTTAAAAGTAAAAAAGAAACACCTGTTAATATTCCTTTTAGATATGTATAATGAACCAAACATTAACATCGGTTAATTTGAGGAAAGTTTGAATTGTTTCCCATCATGTCTCACTCATTTTCAAATTGTTTCCCATCATGTCTCACTCATTTTCAAATTGTTTCCCATCATGTCTCACTCATTTGCTAATTGTTTCTCATCATACCTCTCCTTATAAGTGTCTTTGTTATTATCAGTTTCTTGGAAGTCATCAATGCTTTGCTAATGTTATAAAAAATTGAATTCTTTATACAAGAATAAATCAAACAATTTATTCCTCAATAAAGTAGTTTAAAAAATAAACATACTTTGTGGTCAGCCTGTATATATGATATATAACACTGGACAGCAAAGATTTTGCTGCTGGTTTAAAACTGTGTTTTTAGGCTTAACTGATCTGATGCAAACACAAAATTGTCTTAGGACATCATCATTTTGAGTTTTGTGCCCAATTGTTATCATGGGATAACAAAAAAAAAACATTCTGTCTTGTTACCCAGACAAATCATTCTGTATTTGATTAAATTGAGTACACTGATTGTGAACCTGTGTTCAGAATTGTTGTATAAGCATTCTGTGTTATGTGCTTGATTGAGAAGAGATCTTATCACAGGACAACCAAAAAATATCCTATCTGTTAACCAGACAAACCATTCTGTATTTGTCTAAATCAAGTATACTAAATCTGCACTCAGCAATGTCAGAACATATCAGATTTTTTTAAAAATGTGCACAGAGCTTAAAGGTAAATATTAACAATATATTAATACATTTATATTCAAGAAAATTTAGATGACAATTGGAAATAATCAAACAAATATAAAATACATTATTTCTAATATCTTCAGAAATATTTGAAAAAACTTGTTCTTGTGTATTGAGTTGGATTCTCATTGTCAGAATTAGCAAGAGGCTGTTGTCATGCTTAGGTTAAATTGGAGATGATATCTTGATTCCATTTCAAATATGGAACCAAGCTCATTGTTTATGGTACCCAAGAATGCAAGAAGTACATTTTTAAAGGTATTAAGCATTCAATTTTTTATGCACTTGATTGAGGAATCAGAGAGCCGAGTTCGAATTCCATTCGAATCCATTACATTTACTTACGGGCTAATACCCTTGGGAAAGGTATGAATCTTCTTCTTCTCCCCCCAGCTATGGGTAAATAGTAGGACAGACCAGGTTCTATAGCTTTGGATGGTAACTGATCTACCACAGAAAGAAATGGCAACCTACCGCAGGAAAAAATATCTGCCTTGTCAGTCATGTATTGAAAGATACATAATCGCCTACGCGTGTATCACGCATGGCACATAACTGAACTGACTGATAGATGTGTAGCCAGTGTGACAGTGTAGAAAGTGTAATCAATAAGTTGTTTTGAAATTCCACCCTAGTCTACTCTGTTCACTTTAGCACTAATAACCATGGGAAAGGCATGATTCTACCTATTCTCCTAAATAGCAGGATAGACTGGACTTTCTAGCCATGTGTGGTAGCCAGTTTAGGAGAAAGATTATACTGAATTCAAAGAGGAGAAGGAAATAAATTTAGCTTCCACAAGAATGCATAGTGATTCACCAAAACAAAAAAAAAAGAAGTTTGGAGAGCCATGACTGCATACATCCTGAAGAGGCATGGCATTTAAAAAAAAAAAAAAGAGCATATTATTTCTTAAATCAGTATAGTTTTCAGCTCTCTGTGAACCAAGAAAATTATGTGCAGTGTTGAGGGACTCACCCCTTTGGTTGTGAGATGTGTATGTTTTTCAGTGAATATTTAATGTAAATATTTAAATATTTGGTGGACTCACAAGAGTCCAGGTAAAATAAAAAAAAAACACTAAACATGGAATTTAAAACAAATGACAACTAAATGCATATATTAACAAAAGGAATTACATATGTACATAATTGAAATGAAAGGAAAAGATATTAAAACTATGGTGTTAAGAGTGTGTCTGTGTGTGGTACACATCTGTGTGAGTTCAGTAGTCATTTGACCAAAGAAATGAACGTATTCCAATGGAGACACCTTACCTACATGCTACTAAATCTTAGAGGAAGAAAAAAAGAGAGAGAGAATATGTTTGCTTTTTTGTAGACTTAAATAGTGTCACTTAATAAGTGTTTTTGTTGAAGCCAAGTGAGGTAATCCTCAGCAGTTAACATGAATGAATCCTGTGATCTTAACTCAAGTGGACACTTTTCATTAAGACGGTAGAATTGGTAAAGTTCTCTTGGAACGTGTTAATCTACAAATCAAAAATCAACTTGGTCTTATCCAATGCAATGGGACTACTAAAGTAATCAACCGGTTCAAGAACATTGACAACAAAAATAAATGCACCTTCATCCACTTCAATATTGTGGACTTCTATCCCTCAATTTCTCTTCAAAATGGCATTGGAATTTGCTGAAGTTTATTCGGACATTTCAAAGGAAGAGATTAACATCATTTTGAATTGTAGGAAATCTGTGCTATAAGGATGTTTCATTAAGACAGTTAATGAGTCAGCAGTAAATAAATCAGTGTTATTGGTGAAAATTTATTTATTTCTCTATGTTATTTAAGCCATGGTAATTATGTGTGAAAAATAATATCGTCCAAATATCTGCCAAAATCTGAAAAAAAAAAGAAAAAAATCATTAGACTCTGAAACTTAATTCACATTAAAATCGGTCCAAGTTATTAGAACATCCTTTATTTACTGACATCCCCTGTCATCTAGATTGGGGATGTTGAATGTAGCATCAATTAGATAAGTGACAAAAATTTTACTTATATATATAGTGTCACTTAATAAGTGTTTTTGTTGAAGCCAAGTGAGGTAATCCTCAGTAGCTAATATGAATGAATCCTGTGATGTCAACTCAAGTGAATTCTTAAATATTATTATAATATTATAACAGATGTGCATGTCTCCAAAACCTGCTGATCTGCTCGTACAATTTTGAGCACAGATTCATTATATTCTATTTCATCTTCTACAGCAGCATCCTTTGTCAATACAATACAATACATTTGATTTTGATTTTGTTGTCCAGTGTAATCTGAACAGTTATTGAAATTTCAAGGTTTTTCTTAATATTTTTTATACATTTTTAGGCTCCCTTTTGTTCAAATGCCTTTATAATTAATCAAAATATTTGTATTTTTCAAAGGTGGTTTCTTCAAATATGTTTCTGCTGCCAATTTCTTTGGGGAAATTCTTGAGTGGTGTGGTTATGCTTTTGCTTGTTGGTCACTCCCTGCTGCTGTTTTTGCTCTTAATTCTTTTTGTATAATCGGCACACGAGGCTACACGCACCACCTGTAAGTAAGACAAAAGTATTCTCTACCGTATTATTTGAAAGTTATAATACCATTTTCTCAGGTGAATGTAACTTTTGCAGTTACTTTTGCTTGACTCTGCTTAGATATCTACATATCATTGAATGCTATATTAGATTTGCTTATATATACATTTTCTTTGCTTTTTATTCAACCTCAGTCAAAGTCATAGAGTTCACAACCCCTGGTTAATTGTAAACTCCATAATCTTTTAAATGGCTGTATAGTATGCTACATACCACTTTTGAATTCAGAGTTATCTTTCTCCCAAACTGGTTGCCAATCATGGCTAGAGAGCCCAGTCTGCTTTACTATAGAACCCATAGCTGGGAGGAGAATAAATGAAGTCATGCCATTCTCAATTATATTTATGTGAAAGTGAATGTAACAAACTCAGCCAGAATCTGAACAGATTGCCAGTTCCTTTTTCTGAGCTTGTTAACCATTACACTATCCGCACATCCAAACTTTACTCTATTTATTATTTGGACTTTTCTCCAAAGAGGGTAATGTGGTATCTGTTTTCCTGTTCTACCATATATTTTATTCATTCAGAAAAGGGATGCAATGGTGGCATATATGTCATCAAACAACTCCTTGAAACAGTGTACTTATCAAATGGAAAGTTTTAAACCAGATATGTTCGATCTCTCAGAAGTACATGACCACTCTGACTCCACTGACTGCTTTGATCTGATGCAATGGTTCTTTTGCCTAGAGCACCCTTTTCACCATATGTTAGAATGTCATCACAATTTGCAGACATTATTAACATAGGTGTGCCGGACTGGATATTTGATCATTTCATTATTCATGTAGATCAGGTGATGGATTCTAAGTTTGGTTGAAGAGTTTTTCATGTTGTGATAATGAAGTTAAAATGGCAGACAAATGAGGTTATCATATCATGGGGTTTTTTTTTTTTTTTTTTTAATTTTTTTTGACCATTTCACCCCAAGCAAGGTGGGAGTACCACTAGCACACAAGGGGTTACAGAGTGTGGGAGCAAGAGTAAAGAGGTGTGAAAGAGGAAAGGATGAAGACAAGAACGGGGAATAGATCAAGGCATCTGGAGATGTTGATTGATATTGCATTTGAATATTTGGAGATTATAGCTATCAGGGAAGGGAGTTCCACAGATGGGAAGTGTGAGACATGAAGCTATTGGAGTAGAAGAGACGGTTACATTTAATTGTTTCAATAGTGAAAGGGATACATGAAAATATAGCGACCAGGTATCCAAATTTGTGATCAAAAGTTGAGTTTTTGGTTTTTGATCCTTTCATTATTGATGTAGAACAGTGATTATGTATGTTTTGGCAAATATTTGAAAGGGGGTTCCAAGATTGCCCGACTCAAAAGGTGCATTCCAAATAATATGCATATACAGTGGTAGAAATAAGTATAAGACAACCCATGAAATTGTTAATACTTTTCTTATTACTGCACAAATTCCTCTGAAAATTTGTGTGTGGTACCTAGATTTGATGGGTATTAGTATACATATTCGATTTTATAACAACTTTCCAAAAGTTATTAACAAAACTTCTTTTTCGAGGGTGGAAATAATTATAAAACAGTTTTGAAAATTTGCATATCTGGTTTCCTTCAGAATGCCAAAGGAAGAATAAGTGCATGTGCAGATTATAAAAAGACTCTTATCATGATTTTAAGCCTCATGAGTCCTATTTATGCAGGCAGACGTTGACTTTTTCAAGAAGCTTCTAAAGGACAATCAAGCTCAAGAGATCTGCAAAAATCTCAGACTGTACCCATCACTCCAAGATGAGTTCATCAACTTCTCCATGAATCGCCAAATCTAGTGTATTGAAACAGGAAGTCAGCCTCTGCTTTAACTGCTAAACACAAGAAGATGCGCGTAGATTGGGTAAAGAAAAAAGTAACATGAACAAAAGAGAAATGGGAAACTGTGGTGTTTAGTTTAATTTGGATGGGTCAACAGCTACCAGTGTTATTGGCATGATTTAAGAAAGGAGAAGCAGCTGTTTTCAAAAATACCATTTGGAGGAGGATCTGTTATGGTTTGGGGAGCTTTTTCTGCATCTGGAAAGGCTGACTTAGTAGTGATGGAAGGGAAACAAAACTCTGCTCAATATATCAATGTGTTGGAAAAAAGTCTTGTCCCATTTCTTAATCATCTAGACACCAATAATGCCATTTTTCAACAGGACAATGCAGCCATACACACTTCTAAGCTCACGAAAGACTGGTTTAAAACAAAAAATACTGAAGTTTTGGATTGGCCCACTAAGTCTCCAGGTTTAAACCCAACAGAAAATTTGTGGGGAATTTTGTCAAGAAGAGTATACAAAAATAAATGTCAATTTGAAAATAGAGAAACTTTAAAATCTTGCATTGGAATGAAATTCCATCTGAAACTCTCAGAAAACTTATTGATTCAAAGCAAAACAGATGTGTTGAAATATTACAATTGAAAGGGAATAAATATAAATATTGAATTTTGTACAATTTTGCTATTAAATACAAATTTTCAAATTTAATAGCAATAGAAAATGTTGATGGATTTTTAATCTTGAATACACATATAAAGTAATTTGTTTTAATTCACAACTAATTATTAAATAAATAAACTGAAGCATACTTCAATAAAGAAAGAGTTCAACAGAACCTCAGGGTATTGTAATTCAATAAACAAAAAGTCCAATAGAAGTTCATTGTGAATCCATATTGAATATAAGCTTCATCATACTGTCTTTTTTTCACTCATGATGGGCTCTATATTCTGTAAATAAAACACAAGGAAAAGTAAATGACATCCCCGCCACCAACCGAGAAATCCCCCACCAGATTCCTCCCTGGTTGAGAACTCCTATGATAAAGGAACTATTTAATTTTTTTTTTAAGCATTTCACCCCAAGTACGGTGGGAGTGCCACTAGCACGTTAGGGGTTACAGAGAGTGGGAACAAGAGTAAAGAGGTGTGATAGAGGAAAGGATGAAGAGAAGGATGGGGAATTAGATGAAGGCATCTAAAGATGTTGATTGACATTGCATTTGAATAATTGAAGATTATAGCTATCAGGGAAGCAAGTAAGAGGAAGGGAGTTTCACAGATGGGAAGTGTGAGACATTAAACAGACTACAGATTATGTTTTCTGTATTTATAAGCATAGCCCTGCATGTGACGATATACTACATCTGTTAAGAGAGGTCTCTGATTGAGAGATTGGAGGTTTTGAGGAGCATAGAACCACCACTTAATTGCTGCTGTTCCCAAGACCACCCTGACCCAGGGTGGTAGCACCTGTTAGGGTCCCAGCTATGGGTAAATAGTTTACACCCACCCAAACAAAAACAAAACACTATGAAAGTACAAAATACATTTTTATAGTAAAAATACCATTTTTATATAAATAAAATTATTATATTATTATTTTTATATAAATAAAATTACCAATGATTTAGAGTAAAATTACCAATGATTTAGAGTAAAATTACCAACAATACACTTGATCCAACGAAGCTTAACCATTGCAATGTCATCACGGAAAAATTTGGCCTTCAGGTCCTCCAAAAACTCAAACACAACACATATGGTCTCATCATTGTTTCCAAAATGGTGACCACACATGTAGGATTTGAGTTTAGGAAACAGGAAGAAGTCAGATGGAGCTAAGTCTGGGGAGTAAAAGGTATGAGGTAACAATTCAAAGTCACAGTTGGCTGCTTAAGCTACTGCAGTCTGAGCAGTATGAATGGGTGAGTTTTCTCGAAACAAGAGCACATCTGCCCTCAGCTTCCCTCTGCATTACAGAGGGAAGCTGAGGGCAGATGCTTGCCTTAATGCTGATATATAGTACTGTCTGTTAATAGTTTTACCCTTTTCCAGGTAGTCTATCATGATTACACCTTCAGAATCCCAAAAACCAGAAGCTATCACCTTGCCAACAGATGCTGCCTGCTTGAACTTCTTTGGGTGTGGGTTTCCACTGTTTGCTTTGAATCTTTGATTCAGGTTTGAAGTGGTGAACCCAGGTTTCATCTTGAGTTACTAATCTGCAGTGGATATTCTCACGGTCAGCTTGAAAGCAAGTCAGAAGTTTCCTGGAAATATCAACCCTTTTCAGTTTCTGCTCTGGTGTCAGCATTCTTGGGACCCATGTTGCAGATAGCTTGCTCATCCCCAAGATATCAACTAAAACAGTATGGACTGAACCTGAACTAATTCCCATAGACTTAGCTATCTGCTGGACAGTATGATGTCTGTCATCCAAAACCATCAACTTGTTCATCAGTGGTTGAGTTTTTTGGACAACCTGACCAAGGGCCATCTTTTGTGCTGTCCTTACCCCACTTGAATTCAGCAGCTCACTTCTTCACAGTTGCATAGGAAGTGCAGTCCACAGCAAGTGTCTGTACCATGTTCTTATAGATTTCTGTGTTTCATACCTTTGTTTTGTAGATACTTTATAACTGCTCAGGCCTCTGTTTTGTCTATTTTCAGATTTGTTACACACCTCTCACATTTGTATAGACTAAACCTGCACAGGAATTAAGACAGAAATATGAATTAGTTTTTCTAGTTTTATAAGAAGTGGTAGTGTGTTGCTACAACAAAAATGTTCAGCTATGCCTCTTCTTTCTGGGTGAGGCTTAGAACTTTTTAATGACTCTTGTATTATCTGTATACAGCTGTTTTCTCAAGTCAATAGCTTCAAACAATTGAATCCTTTAGGTCTTAAAGAAGACAATCCTTCATCAGATCCTATAGAAAATTGGTTGGTAACCTGGATGCCAGTGGCTGTAAAGGGGCATTCAGCCTTTTTTGGGGGCAGTGGGTGGGTGTCAAGTATGTCTGGTGGGTGTTTGACTTGAAACCTATAACATTTTTGTAATGGCTGAACCAACCTTGAAATCATCAATGCTAACTGACCATTAATTACCATTCAGTGGCCTTTTAAAAGGCAACCATCTCTGCCAACTTGTGGAATTATTCAACAGTGTATTAGAATTTCTTCAGACTGAGAATTTAGAATCAATGGCAAATGATTTGAAAGGTTAAAAAATCAAAATTTTCAACATGGCAGATTTTTGATGACATGAATTTGTAACTTCATGGAAAGAATGTTACTTTTATTGATACTAAACATACCATTTCTTTTTTCTTTATTGAGAACATGCAACTTTATTGTTGCTATATCCTATGCAAGGATTTGCATTATTTCCTGCAATTGGCAGTTGTTGGCAAAGAAATTTCAGACAGTGATTATGTATGTTTTGGCAAACATTTGAAATTTGTTTCTGATGTCTTCGAATCACAATTTGCAGATATTATTAACATGGGTATACCCAGTATCCAAATTTGTGTTTCTCTCCTTTCCTACATTATTTCTTGTGGAAACAGTGTTCTCGAGGGTAAAATCACTAAATTGACTCAGTCTTTTCAAAAAGGGGAAATGTACGTCTCTCATTAACAAACATTTCTATAAATGTTTTGACTCTCATTAAAAAATACTGAGCTCTTATTTTTTTTGTCATAGTCTGTATATTATAATCTACAAATAAATGGGTTTCCATGGAAATTCTGTTTTGATTTATCATTGTTCATAGGTGAAACTTAAATATCATTTAAATTTAATCTGTTAATTCTGAAATTATTGATTGGTGAGCATTCCAGATTTTCAAAGTTGAAAAGTGGGCATTGCACAGAAAAGGTTACCAAGCATTGCTATAGTGTTTGTTTAGCAACATGTCAACAGCTTATGGTTCATTTTATGCTAAAATTTAATTTTATTGGGAGCATTAGTAATTGCTGATAATTTATTTTTATTTTTTTGTCAAATGTATTGCTGGTATTTTTACTATAAAAATGTATTTTTATACTTTCATAGTGTTTTGACCCAAGTTTGGGGGTTAACTATTTGTCCATAGCTGGGTTAGGCTGGATCTGGGAACAGCAGCAATTAAAAGATAGTTCCACACGCATCAAAACCTCCTGATCAGAGGCCTTGCTGCTGGATGTAGTTTATTGTCATACCCAGGATGGCTATAGAGTAACACTGCAAAACCACAAAGATCTATACTAAGTAACAAAAACCACATCATTTGAACACTTTCTACAACAGCAGCAACAATAATGATACGCACCACATTTAACTAAAAGAGAAGATAATAATATAATTAAAATGTTAATTTTTCGTACTACCAAAAACAAAAAAAAAATTTGGAAGGAAAATCTCATTAATATTAGAAAGTACTATAACATTTAGCGGACTTACAAAGTCTAATTTGCCAAATCAAAACCCTCAACAATAGTAAGAATGGGTTGCACATGTAACTAGAGGAGAAAAGGTTATAATCAAGCTGTTAACTTTCAACAGCAACAACAAAAGGTTTGGTGGGAAATTCAAATTAATATTAGAAAGAACTATAACATTTAATGGACTTGCAAAGTTTAATTTCCTCAAAAAGTATTATGATAAAAAGATTTTTATAAACTTCAGCCAACAATAACACTAATTGTCTTCTCAGTGAATGCTAAATGTTTCCTGTACTGAAATGACTAATTTTACTATTACTATTACTACATGTGACCTGGTGGTATCAGCTTAGATCAGTGGTTCCCAGACAGTGTGGAGTGCCTCCTAGGTACAGCAGAAGAGGATAGCCGGTGAGGTGGAAAGATTGAAAGATAATCAGAGATTTATTTAGAAACAGTTTCAAAAAATTCATATGCCAAAAATAAATATGACTTCAAAATTTAAAACATTATGGATTACTTGTAACTGCATAATGAGTCCCAATATAAATAGTTATAAATAATTATTAACCAATTTTCTCATTGTGATATTTTTGCATTATATCAATTATTAAGAATATAGTAACTAGGGTCTGCAAATTGGAGAAGAGAATTATCAATAATAATGTTCTGACTTCAAATCTGTGGTTATCTCCCTTTAATCCTCTCTCTGTTTTTATTTTTAAATTTACTTTTTATCACATAAAATTTGGTGGTGTAAGCAAATTTCCATTTTGAAAATGCAGCCCAGAGAAAAAGTTTTGCAACCACTAATTTAGATGATGGTTTTAGAAATTGGCTAGATTAATTATTGTGGCTAAAAACCATTAGAGAGATCTTTGTTTATGCATAAAGAGAAATCTTTGTTTATGTGTAATAGACTATAACAAGAGTAAGAAAATACTGAAGTATCAAGATTTTATTTTCTTATCTGCAAAATAATTTTTTTTTTGATTTTGCATCAAAAAATCATCATAATTTGTTATTGATTTTGAAAAAAATAGTTCTACCTGTGGAAAATTATTCATGGTTTTGAGTAGTCTGATGAGATTGTGTGACTTACTGAAATCATTATAATTTGTTATTGATTTTGAAAAAAATAGTTCTACCTGTGGAAAATTATTCATGGTTTTGAGTAGTCTGATGAGGTTGTGTGACTTACTGAAATTTCTTGGAAACTGTTTTATTTATAAGATAATCTTTTGTTAACTAATTCCACTTCTTTAGCAAGTGAAATGTTAAAGATAAAAAGTATTAAAAACTTTATAAAATTATTTTGATAGAAATGCTAGGAAATTTATGAAATGTAATTTAAAAAGAAAATCCAATATAAAAAAATAAAGAAAAGAACTTTTTTCTTTTTAAACATGCTCCACAAAAAAATTGCTTTTATTTTTTAGATAAAAATTGAAAAAAAATTTACAAGTTTTTATTAATTAAAATTATAAAACATTTCAAGAAACTCTCTAACATTTCAGCTCAACTTCTCTTTTCTTTTCTTTTTCAGTTATTATTTAAAGAAGTTTAAGAATTATCCTTCTGAACGGAAAGCTGTCATCCCTTTCATCTGGTGAAGTTTTTTGTTTGTTTAAATTGAAAATTGATATTTATCTATTGCTACGAAATCAAAACATTAATCTGAAAACTTGAATCATGTTCTTAAATTGCCGTGTCAGATCGAGACTTTTGCATGGATATCATGCATGGCATCAAACTCCTTCAGAAATATTTAAATTGTTTGCTGTATACAACTGCTTTCTCAAATCAATGGTTAAAAATGGATTTGATCGAGTGTAGGCTGTGGGTCTTGTTGAAGACCATCTTTCTTTGGACTTTGTGGACTAGCACTACAGAATCACAAAGAACTGTACCAAAAAACAAACATCAACAACCATTAAAATGGAGATCACATGTAACTCAAAGAGAAAATAATGACATAATCAAGATGGTGATGTTCCACACTACCTCAAACAAAAAGTTAGGAAGGTAACTCCTATTGATACTGGAAAGAGCTATAACAGCTAAAGGACTTGAAAAACCTAATTACTGAATAATTGTTTTAAGGGAAATATTTAATAAATTTCAGCTGACAGTAGTACTGGCTCCTCAATTAAAGAATGCCAAATGTTTCCTTATAGGGAAATGGCTAATATTATCATTACCATTATTTCTCTCATTTTTTTTATGCACACACACACACACACACATACATATATATATATATATATATATATATATATATATATATATATATATATATATATATATATGGCCTTTGTGTAAGTTAGATGTAGATTAATTTTTATATTTGTACAAAAAAAAATGAATGTATATAGTGGTGTGAGATTTTGAAGTTAAAATGAACAATTGATTTATACACGCCAAGCAGATTAATGGATGATGATAATGATGAGAAAACACATGGGTAATTTTAACAAAACAAGGAATTAATTTATGAATTTACATGCTTGAAGTTGTGTCCAGTAGTTCATTTCAGGAAAATAAATCAGAAAATTTTAAAATTCATAGTTTCAGTGAATTGTCATGAAGAGGAAATGTTCCTACAACAGATTAAAGAATCTGACAAAAAATAATATTAAAAAATGTTTAAGATAAAGCTAAGAGAGTTTGTTGTTCACAGAAGAGATATATGTTTGCATACATTTAAAAGTAGATGAAGAGAGATAGTTTGAAATACTTTGCTTGCTGTAAGAAAATTCTTTGAAGTGCATGTGTTTGGTTAAAAGCGGATAATATAAATGTCGATTAATTGGAGACTGGCAAAAACTTAATTGTATGTGGTGAACAGAACCAAAACCTTTAAAATAATTTTAGACATTCTTCTCTTCTCAATTTAATTTTTTTCCTCATTTTATGTCAAAAAGGATTTACATATGCTCGTTATTTTCTTTTTTTTCTTTTTCTTGGATTAACAGCTAATTTGTGTAAACAAGGTTTTCATTGGTCCAAAAGTAATTTCACATAGGTTTGCAAATTTATTACTGTCTTTTCTCAGCTTACTGCCCAATCTCTGTGAAGGCAAAACTTTCATTGGTTCAAAGAAAATTCCACTTACACTTGCTGTGATGATATTCGTGGCGAAATTGTGGCAAGTTTTGTGACGACATTCACTGATCTTCCATCGTTCACTGCACCTGTGATGACATCCAAGGTTGAGTTTACTTGCATATACACCCAACTTGCTATATGCACAGGTTCGTCTCCTTGGCCATGATCGCTTTCAACAAATAATAATAATGATCACAAATGTTTTCAAAGACACTGGTTGTGAGTTCACAACAATATGATTTCTCACTTAGGCGGCTATCTTTCCCTTCAGCTGAATTGCTATCTCCCTATCTTAGCTGGTCCTTTTCTCACTACCGATCCTTCTGTCACTGGCCGCTGGGCAGCTGTAACTCCTCTGGTCACCTACCTACTTCTCTCATGGCTGGAACCCCTTTCTCTTGACTTCCTGACTCTGCTTATATGGATAATACTGTGATCCCACTCCTTCCAGCTACTTGTCTTCTGGAATGTTTGAGACCACCCCAAAGCCACATGGGTGGTCAAATCTTCAAAGGACTACTTTTATGACTATCTAAAATCATTGATAAAATTTTTATGCTTCCCAATTCAAAGGTAAACTAGAGACATGAATCCTGAAAACACTGACACTTAAGTTTACTCAAAGATGGACTGGAGGTAAAATTCCTATGAAACTCTAATTGCTGAGTGGACTTAAAAGGAAAGAATTTATTTCCTTATCTTCTAAACATGTATGAGAAATCATATTGTTACATTGCAAATTTCTGTCATTTTCCTCAGCTGAACCTAATTTAAAGGGAGTTATTATTATTTCATATTCACCACAGGTAAAAAAAAAAAAAAAACCTTAGTTTTCTCAACAAAGGAAACAGGACAAGAACTAAGCAGCACTAAAAGAAAAAGGAAAACAAAAATACGAGATATCCCTACACATAGGCAGTGGAGCAAAAACAATCTATCTACAATAATTAAATAAAGGTTCCAGTTAAAAATTGTCTGAAAGTCAGCCAGATTTTACAAACATCTAAAGAAGGTCAGAGGGCTTGATCAGGCACTTAATATTATCAGGCATCTGTTGTGTGATGATGATGTAGACAACATTATTCTTTGGGGATAATATTATTTTCTCACTAAACCACTTGTGATTTTGATAGTTTTCAGAATGTTCTAGAAAAAACCTTTGCTATGATTTATAAAGATCTTAAATGTGTGCAGACTCATCCCATGTCAATTGTTCTTTGTTGATCTCATTTGATTACTTACAATATGTAGAACCGGGTATGACAAACTACATCCAGCAGCAAGGCCTCTAATTAGGAGATTGAAGGTTTTGAGAAGCATGGGACCATCTCTTAATTGCTGATGTTGCCCGGTTCACTGTGTAGCACCTGTTGATGTCCCAGTTATGGTCAAATAGTGAATCCCAAACAAAAACAAAACACTATGAAAGTATAAAAATACATTTTTATAGTAATAATACCATCAATACATTTTTATATAAAAAAAATTACCAATGATATATATATAGAGTAAAATGACCGAGAATAAATTTTATCTGTAGTTGTGTTCAAAATATTTAGATTTCAGCATTAAATAATGCATAGAGGTTGATATGCTGCTAAACAAAATCAACCAAATAACACAAAAGAACTTTTTCCTGACATTAATCCATATAATATCCTACAATTTCTTAAAGCAATCCAAATGTATTTCCAAAATATAACTTCAACACAAAACACACTTCTCACCACCTTTAGTAATCATGTCCACACAAACATGTATATGTATGAAAGCCGAGTATCATCTACCATGTATTCAACTGTGAAAGCAGCAATAACATATATCATATTTTTATTGCTTTAAAGCTCCCAAGAAAATTAAATTTCAGCATTAAATGACCCATAAGGAGTTGATATGCCATTAAGCAAACAAATCAAATCAAAACAAATTACAATAGACTGTCAGCAAATTATTCAAATAATTTATCTCCATGCAATCCTATTGGTCCATTAGTGGATTTTTTTAAATGTTCCTTCAAAGATATGCCTTAAGTTTGTGTGCCATCTTGGAATAACTTTTATTGTTTGTCTAAAATCAAGCTAAAACTGAAGTAACTCTGCTACAGTCTCTTTCAGCTTTCATGAATATCTTACAGTGTCCTATTCTAATGCTGTTTTGTAAGACATTCTACATTCATTGAAAAGGTACCCATTTGGCATCTATGAACTTTTGTCTTTCAAGTTCATTGACGGATATCTATGTAACATTTTCATTTATCATCAAGTTCACTGGTAGCTTAAATGAAACCTGAGTTGTCCTGTTTCCAAGCGAAAGAGTTGTGATTCCAGATGAGGTGACTGCAATTTGCTTATATTGACAAACGGGTAATGTTTAACCTTCATGCCTGCAAATAAATAGTGTGTCAAAAGGACGGTTATTCCCTTGACAATGTCATTACTGTATAAACTTTTGACACCCTTAGGTTCCTGTCTTATTTTTTCAGGTTTTGTAAAGTTAGAGTTTTTGGGATTCCCCTTTACCATAGAATTGGCTAATACTGTCATCTGGAAATAAAAGAATACATGCTTGAGTGATCCCCCATTCCAAGATGCTTTGTTGCTAACTTGAAGAGTTTCAGACGATCAGTAGTGGGGGAGAGAAAAAAAATGCTTCAATTGTTCTTTCTTCAATTTGAAATGCGGTTTTTGCTTTAACTCTTTAGCCTTCAACAGATTCAAACCTGCGCTTGTAAATATTGGCTCCCAAAGTTTGGCTACATTATTTGCAATGATGTTGTATATTATGGCAGAGTATACATGGTCGTGGGTTACTGCGGGTTGGTTGTTTGTCAGTTTAGTGGCACATCAACTACTTGTGGGTCATTTAATGCTAAAATTTAATTTTTTTTAAGAACATTAGTAATTTCTGTTGCAAAAAAATGTATTGTTGGTAATTTTTTTTGACTATGAAAATATATTGCTGGTACTTTTACTACAAAAATGTATTTTTATACTTTTATAGTGTTTTTAGCTCATAGCTAGGAACCTAACAGGTGCTACCACCCCCTAGTCAGGGTGAATCTGAGAACAACAGCAATTAAGAGGTGGTTCCAATGGCGATTGAACATTGAGAGCCAATATTTATAGGGCTGGTTGAATGTTAAAGGGATAAATTGCTTCTCTTGGTTTTAGTCTTAAAAAAAAAAAATAAGTAAAAGATATTACATTTTCAGACATTTCAACAACTATTAAATGGTTGGCAGGAATGTTCCATTGTTGTTGGCTTGAAAACCAGTATTGGACATTTTTTAATTATATATAAAAATCAAATGAAAAATTATAATGCTTTTGTCATTATACTTTTAATTTCTCCTCTTAAACTCAATTTCAGGTTTCACTCATTGATAAATTCTTTGAAAAAAATGTGTTTATGTGTGAAAACAGAACACACTGGCAAAGATTTCTTAAGTTTAAGAGGTACATTGCCTTAATATAAAGCAATGATTATTGAGGTAGTCTAACACACTATTAATCATAATTGGCACCAGTTTGCATCGGAATCATCATCCTATCCTCTTTCTCTCTCTGATGGTGGAGATGGCTGTGAAAGCCCAGTCTACTCCTGAAGAGTCATGAACAGGAGTCACAGAGGAGTGTGGGTAATGGATACAGCTGGATTAGTCAGGACCTCCTAACAGCATATTACAGATCATTTTTGCCATCACATAGCCTCTTGTGAGTTCTCCAAATAAGATGACACGAGTCGCGTAGGGCACATTCTGAACGTGACCCACCCAGCAGATGCAATGCTGAAGGATGGCATTCTCGGTGCTGGGGAGAGAAGACCTTGATGTTGGTGATGTGGTCCAACCAACTGATGTGAAGTATTCTTTGGAGTTTCCTTTGATGGAACTGCTCCAGATGGTTGATGTCCCAAACTATTACTACTTTAGTGAAAAATTTGATTCTTACTTTGTGACCCATACTTATGTCAGTGTGCCAGGCTAAGCTGAAGTATTTTTTTTTTTTGGTGAAATCTTCATGTTAACCAAACTCATGGTGGCATTAAATAGGAAAAGCAATTATTTTCTCAGTTGAAAATATATGAGATATCAGGATTTTCTTCTTGTTTCTCTCATGAAACACAAACAAGTGAAACTTTTCTAAATGTCAATTGTTAAACTTGTTTTGCTGTGAGACTATGAACAGAACACCCATACAGATGAGGTGTTAGTAAGCTTGTCTTGCTAGATCAATTATGACTGAGTAGTGAGTTTGATCCTCCCTGTGTGCTCTATACGTTCAGCCTTGTATCACACCTAAGCTATGCATAATATAACTGGCAATTAAAGTCTGTGAAATGGGATCTTCAAAAGTAAGTAATCGACTTGACCAAAAGAGAACAAAATAATAAATTAACTTTTGGAGTCAAGTGACAAAAAAAAAAAAAAAAAAAAAAAAAAAAAAAAAAAGAATGTTCGAGATTTCTTGTCATGGCATATATTAACAATCACAATTAGGATGGAGGTTAGTTCTGGACCATCTGTCGATGGAAACAGATTGTTTCTTGATGTAGTGGGTTCCAAAGTACACAAAGAATATTCTTTGGTTCCTCTTCATCCAGATTTCATTTGATTCCTGTTTCTATTGGTCTGGAATTCTATCCAGACAATAAAGACACATTTAATTATTGTTACATGTACATTCTGTTGATTAGAATAATAACAAAAAGAAAGAGTTGTATTATAATTGTTTAATCAGATCAAAATAGGTTAAAAAAAAAAAAAAATTTTTTTTAATTGGAAATGGTCAGAAAATTCTGTCAAAGAAAATTGAGTTGCATAGTTGTACAAAATTCCAATTTTAAAAAAAAGAAAAAAAAAACAACAAAAAACACAGACACTTTAAAAACATTGTAACAATAACATCATGAAAATACATTTGCAGTTTTACCAACATTTTCTTTTTTAACACAACAAACCAGACAGTTTTGATTCTTTTAACACCATTTTATCTAATTTTGTTCAAATTAAATGAACACAATACATGAGAATTAAGATCTTTCCGTGTCAAACACGAATTTTGCTTGTAGACTGACTTTAAAATGCAAGACCAAAGATCCTTTTTGTTATACTCTTATACACTGCCATTTGTAAAGAAACATTCAAACAAGAGTGTGAATTTTAACACAGCCTAAGGTAAAACTAAAGACATTATCAAACTTAAATCTATCAACACGATATATATCAAAACAAACTGAATTTTTAAGTATATGAAAATCACTTTTTCTTGTTTAAAAATTAAGATTATTTATAAAAAAAAAACAAAAAATTAATCTCAAAAAAAAAAAAAAAAAAAAAAAACATCTGACAAAAATCATGATACTGCATCATACCATTTAAATAGCAACAGATTATAAAAATAGTAAATAAAAATAGTACATGATTTAAGAAAAATATTAGGCTTTACTCCAGGTAGGTTATCTCTTTGATGATTTCTCATAAAAGACTGACAACTGCCAGACTTGAAAAGCTTGTTCTGAATGCCAGGCTTTCAAGTAGTATCACCAGCCTGAACAAACAGATTGCAATGTAGTTCTTGCATATGGGTGACAGATGTTGTCCACTCTTATACACAATATGAAAGTTGGAGCCTGTTATGATGTTTTGTGGGTCTTTTCCAGAAGAGCTTTTTTTATTTTTTTGCTGGACAGAGTTGCCTCAGCAGAACCAGATGGATAACTAATTATATAGGCAGTAGATTCTCTTTTAAAAAATTGAGTGTAAGTGACTCCAACTTTTTAATGATTTCTACACTCAGTATATCAAAAACATCAGTTATGTTAAATTCAAGATTGACATTGGAGTTCATGAATAGATATTTGTCATATTTAACAATGCATTAAATGCATCCCCTACCACTAAAAGGGGAAAAATTCAAATGTTACACCATATCCAATTCACTGGTATTACGGATGAGAGACTATGTACCAAAGGCACAAGTAGAGGGTCAGGATGAGGTGCAATGAAAAGGAGGGGGGGTGGGAGGGTGAAAAAAAAAAAAAAAAAAAAATAATGAGTCTTCTATGTATATACACATTAACCAGTAAATATAGTTGCAACAATTTCAAGGTGTACAGGTAAGAGTGCTTCATATTCTGACAAACATGTGAAAAAACCTGCCATGAAAAGTGAAGACATCATGTTAAAAGATAGACTCCTTCAGATTTAGTCAAATGGAAAATAATTTGGCTGGCCTTATTATTATTGTTTTTATATATAGTACCCAACATTAAACTCATAATTATTGCATGTATAAGATGCAAGCTGAAATATAAGTAAACATTAGTGACATAATTGTTATAGTAAAAAAAAAAAAAGAAAGACATAATTTAGTATATTTGAGCAACAACGGTTCTTTTAAACATCCATTGTTAAAAACAGTAGACATTTTACAGCTACTAAATTTAATGATATTTTTTTCCTAATGTACAAATATCCTTTTGCAAATATGCTTGGATAAATTGGACAAAATTCATATATATATATATATATATATATATATATATATATATATAGCATATTTTCATTCAAATAGGTTTGGTTAAATAATTTAGACATATCGATTTATTTTCATTATGATCTTTCAAGTTCACGTATTAATTTCTTGGTAGCCTTAGAAAATGGATTAGGAAAAATACCAAAATTTTCTTTCAAATAGTTTTCATTTTTCCAATTACTTTCAATTGCATCTGATACCATTTTCTTAATCAATTTTCTAAAGCTACAAAGAAATTAATCAGTGAACTTGAAAGGATCACAACAAAAATAAATTGACATATGTCTAAATTATTTAACCAAACCTGTTTGAATATATATAAGTTAAAGATCAAATATGGAAAGGAATCTGACAGGATGATAAAATAAAGAACAAATAGAAAACATGCATCAATCTAACATATTTCACTTTTATTAAAGCTTCATCAGAGATTGAGAGAAAACAGACAAAAAGATAGAAACACTGGTATTTTCAATTATGTTTGGGTCAGTTCTCATTGGTCAGACGTGCCATGTATATTAAAACCATAGATACTTGACAAATCTACATACACATCTATCTACAGTTTTAATACATGTGTCTGACCCAAACAGAATTGAAAATACCAATGTTTTTGTCTTTTTTCCTCTCAATCTCCGACAAAGCCTTAATAAAAGTGAAATATTTTGGATTGATATACATTTCCTATTTGTTCTTTATGACATCATATATATATATATATATATATATATATATATATAAAGAAATATAGTCTTAAGGTGTGCTATATTTATGGGATAAAGTGCTCAATATCAGAGATAGAGCGTGTGAATATAAAAGTGAACATAAAGCAACATGCAAGGCGACAGTCTGTTTGCATATAGCAATCATGAAACAGACTGTCGTTGCTATGTTGACTTCTATGTTCACTTTTATATATATATATATATATATATATATATATATGCACACACACACACACACACCATATATTTCTATGTATAAGGTGACCTTCAGATAAGACAAGTTAAAAAAAATATATAGCAAATTTTCATGAATTTATCCTATATCTGTAGTATAAAATGACTGCTTATTGATTATATAAATATGATCTTATTGGAAATGTTACTGTATCGTTAGAAATTGAAAAATAACGAAACTGATTCTATGTCATGTTTTCCTACACGTTCGCTAAAAGGGAAACCAGTTTTGTTTATGTTTTATCATGTGATCTCTTGTGAATACCTGATTCTTCTTTTACTACATCTAAACAGTTACAAATGGGGTACTTACTAATGGACATTTACTTAAACTTCATCGACAATTACAAAATACTACTGATAATGTACAATAATAGTACATTCCGCTTTTATTGAAAGTTTAGCAAAAGATAAAGATTGCTATGAACACAATCATAATGCAATGTTTACATTTTCTCAGTTGAGCTTGCATTGATACAAGTTGATTTCATTGATATGGAATTATTCTTGGAATAGGCAATTTATCATGAAGTTATGTCAGTAATATGTAAGGTAAAAATGGTTTTATCACTTTTGTTATTAGTTGTTTTGCTAATGTGAATCTTTTCCTATACATTATTGGTTATTACACTGAGGCCGAGGTTAGCCTACTAACAAACATTACTCAGAATTTAAGGTTTCTTTTTTTTTTTTTTTAGGATTGTAGTATAAGATGACCTCCAATTTTTACGGTTGATTTTGGTGATTTAAAGGTCGTCTTATACACAGAAATATACAGTGTGCATGTATATATATATATATATATATATATATATATATATATATATATATATATATATATATGGGCAGCAACCTTTTTTTTAAACATCTTTCATTAACTATGACAGGGAAGATTTAATTTCTTTTTTTTAGTTTTTCCAGTAACCTCAGCATGTTTTTCTTACAAAATATAAGGATACTGGAAAAACTATATAAAAAAATTGATTAAATCTTCCTTTTATGCCATATTAATGAAAGATATATATATATATTTTAAGACATTTTTATGTTTATACATTCTTTTTATAGGTACAAATATTTAAGTAAATGCTCTATTTATAATAAATAGTATTAAAAAAAATTTAAAAGGCCTGAATGTCCAAGAAATTTTTACAGAAAATATTCGTCCTCTGACAGGATTCGAACCTGTATCCTATACGCAACCGTCATTTAGCTTGACGTGCATATACTGTCTTAAAATAATTGTCAGACTTTGTCCATTTCATAATTTGTTTACATTTGATACGCCATGAGCAGATATGAATGTATGTGAGATATTCATGGAAGATTGAAGTTTAAATACAGTAAATTCGAAATTGCTAACCGAATGCTCCTGTGGCCAAATCGGTAAAGGCACAACAAGCTAAATGATGGTTCCGTATAGGATACAGGTTCGAATCCTGTCGGAGGACGAATATTTTCTGTGAAAATTTCTCGGACATTCAGGCCAGTAAATGTTGTTTAATACCGTTTATTATAAACAGAGCATTTACTTAAATATTTGTATCTATAAAAAGAATGTATAAACATAAAAATGTCTTAAAATAATTGTTGGACTTTGTCCATTTCATATATATATATATATATATATATATATATATATATATATACACACACACACACACACAAACACAATTCTGCAGATTAGATGACAATGTAATGTATTTTAATGTTTTGGAAACTATCTCAATCACTAAGCTTATCAAAAGTCGGATGAATTTTTGGGTTAGGAGAAAATATAAGTTGACTGATCTTTTTTAATGAAAACTGATATAAGTTTTCTGTTAAGTTGTATCGATGTTAGATCAATCAGTACTCAATATTAAAATTTCTTCAAAGTATTTTGTCAAAAAGAAAAACTCTATTCAGATAATAATGAAGGAAATAAATTTATTTGCAGTCAAGAAAGGGGAACTTGTTCACTCAAAGTAAACAAGTGAACCAGGAAAACAGTCATGAAGATTTTTTTTTTCTTTAAATCTTTGTTGGAAAAGGCAATTACTTCTGACTGTTAACCTATATCGTATTTTATTTCTGTTTTAAAAAATCCTCACCCCTGCTTACTCAATGGAAGTTTGTTAAAGTTTTGAAAAATAAATGAAATGAAATCTGGGTCATATAAAATGAAATGAGTTAATATAAACAACAACAACAACAACACTTCTACTCAGTTCTATTCAAATCAAGTTCATGAAGAGAGTAGGGGTGCCGAAAAGTTATCAGCCTATCTAACTTCTTCAGACTGTATTTCAAAGATCATTAGAATACTGATTTTAGGAAGTGGCTTGAACAGAATACTTTTTTGTAGCAATCCTTACATATATCATAAAGACAGAAGGAAAACTTATTTTAGCTGATGCAGTTCATCCTCTGATGGAATTTATCAAGGCAAAGATAAGAATTTTATTTTGCAACAAGTATTTATTTTTAGACATTACACTACATCAATTAGCATCGTCCATAATTTACCTAGACTTTTTGGTTTGCCTGATGAATATTTATGAGCGTTCTTGAATTTGAAAACTTACTTTTGTTTATAAATACTCATTACAAAATAAAATCCTTACATTTGCCTTGATAAAGTTCAGCAGAGGATGAAACAAAGTGGATAAGTTTTCCTTTAGTTTTTATCATTCACATTACCATTTTATAGATATATTTTATATCTGAAATTTTACACACACACACACACACACACACACACAAAAATTGTACGCATTGTTTCGATAATTTATAGTGATTTTTTTTTTTTTTTTTTAAATATGATCTTTAGATCCTGTTGCAGGGACAATCCCAGAAGAGAGAGGGAAATTCTTTACCAATCATCCAGAAAATCAAAACCAGTCATTGGAATTTGAGAATCCCTCTGAAATAGCAAAATAAGAAAAAATAAATAAATAACAAAAAATAGAACACAAAAAGACATAAGGTTCCTCTCCCAACCCAATTGTTTTATTTTTGAGATTTCAGCAATGTACTGTTCATTTATCAATACAGACAACACAAACAATACCCAAGGACAAAGAAAGTTTAGTAAAAAGGCCATAGTAACTTATAATGCAAGCAAATTTGTCTAAAAGATTGTTTTCAGCACTCATATTATGCCATTGTTTTGGGCAATTTATCTAGAGCATCTATTTCTGAGATGAGGTATTATGTACACTATTTACATTATTCGGACTATTGTCCTCATCTTTATCGCCTTCTTCAGGTGGTTGGAATGTTGAACTGAACCCTTTATTTCACTCACTGGGGTAGACTGTTCTAGTTCCACATGCCATGTCTAATGGATGTCAGTTATCAGTTATCTCCTGCTTAATTCCCTCTCCAAGTTCTCCACCGCCTTAACCAGGTATTGAACTCACACTCTTTGGGTCCTGTCACTGGATCTAACTAATGCCTTTATCAGAGCTCTTATTGCAATTTTTTACCAGCGTTCATATTGCAATTTTTATTGTTATTATTGCTTTTCTTTGGCACTCCTTATTGCTGGTTCCCATATTCTATTTATTTCTATGCTTGGTCGGCTCAGGAGATTTTTGTGGCCTAGCATATGTGCTGATTCCTTATGTTTACAAATTTAAATTCTGGGAACCAGTAATAAAGAGTGCCAGAGAAAAGTGATAATAACAACAAAAATTGCAATATGAGCTCTGGTAAAAATATGGATTGATAACAGCAAAAATTGCAATATGAGCATTGGTAAAAAATGATTGCTGAAGACATTAGGTTTTTAATACCCAGAAGTTCATACAGAGATGACCTCAATGACACATGGCACAGTGGATAAAGGCGTTAGATCTCGTGACAGGAGCCAAAGAATGTGAGTTCAGTAGAGGTGGAGAGGGGAATTAACAGGAGATAACTGATAACCGACATCCATTAGACATCGAACTAGAACAGTCTACCCCAGTGAGCAAAATAAAGGGTTCAGTTCGACATTCCAACCACCTGAAGAAAGCAGGAGCATACAGCAGCTGAAACGTAATAAATATAGCAACAAAGATGAGGACAATAGCCTGAATAATGTTATCTAGAACAGAGTATTAAATGAAATTTTAGAAATTCTTTATGAAAAATCTACAAATACAACAAAGTGGTTGGGTTCATTGATATTTTTCTGTGAATTCTCCACTCCCTGAATATTTTCATAATTTACAAAGCTTTATGATTAGCAATATAATTTATACATTGAAGGCCACATTCAACAAAGCTGTAATGATCAATGCAACAAAGATGTTATTGGAAGTGTCTTTTCAATCATAAAATCCTTCCTAATAGGCAAGTCCCCTAAAGGTAGTTTTCAATGGCAAGTCCTCTGGAGCCCTAGAGGTCAATGCAGGTGTCCCCTAGGAGTCACTCAATAGACCAACCCTCTTTATCATCTACATAAATGAGAATGCCTAAGAATATACTCAGATGATTTGTAAACATCTATGCCAATGATACGGCTATATATGGGTGCACCTTTAAAACTCTTGATGGTCAGAGATTGGCAACTGAACTGCCTTTTGATCTTGCACAAACTACCCAATGGGGTAAAACTGGCTGGTTACATTCAATGCCTCAAAAAACAAACTAGTTACAGTCTATCATTGCCGATCTGACCCCGAACTTCCACCAACCTGGATAAGTGGAGGTCCTCTTGGGGAAGAACCATGACTTGAAAGACTATTGGGCCTCAAACTCACACCCGATCTCAAGTGGAATTCATACATATGATCCATTGCTAAGAATACAGGTACCAGTAAGTATGTGGCCCCTCCTGCTATTCTCTACCTTTAGATCAGGCCAAAAATGGAGTACTATTGTCATATTTGGGTGGGAACTGCCCAGACCTCGTTATCCAGTCTTGATAGAGTTCAAAATATCTCCAAGTCCTTGTGGGTGACAAACTATTCTCCACGCTTCAACTTCTCTCTCATAGTAGGGATGTGGCAAGCCTTTCACTGCTCTACCACTACTTCCACAGAAAGTGCTTAGGCAAACTATACATTCCTTGGTCCTGCTGATACAAACTTTATGGCAAGAACATACCATGCCACCTACATAGTAGCAAACCACCCACATTCCCCACCCCATATCCCATCAGTGAGAAGTAAGTTCCACTCAAACAGCTTCTCCCTGCAAACCACTGCCCTGTAGAACTGACTCCCAACAGGATGTTTCTCCGCTCACTACAATCTTAACCTGTTCAATGCTAGGGTTAACCATTATCTTTCACTCCTATACACACAAATGGCCTCCAAGCTCTACCTCGAGTGGTCCCCAGGCCTTGCCTTGCAAAGGGGCAAACCTTGATGTAAAAAAAAAAAAAAAAAAAAAAAAAAAGATCAAAATTTTACAAGTATGCAGAGACAAATCTAATTAACAAAATAAAAAAAAGACCCTTTATTTGAAGAAATATACATTTCCTTTCTAAATCATAATTTTTTTGTCCAATTTGGGAAATTTAATTTATTAGACATGTAGAGAAAATAAAGCAAATTGATAAAAATAATTCACCAACATATTTCAAAATTAAGAACTATGGAAAAAGTGATTTGCACATTTTTGAAGGGAGTTCCAAATTGAGCCCAATTTTGCTTTACAACAATATATAAGGGTACTTATATTGATGTAGGTGCAGATTGTGTAAAGACTATCAGTGTGGAAAGTGAATTCAGTATGCCGAGTTCAAGTCCTGCTTGATTCTGTTTTGTTGACTTTGTACTATTACCCTTGGAAAAAAACATAAATCCATCTTCTACCAGACATGAATTAAATAACACTGCAAACTGAGTTTTTTCCTTGAGGTGACAACCAATCTAGAAGGAAAACTGAATTCAAAACCATCCTGAAAAGGGATAGGCTTCATCAGGCTATTTTTCCCAAGGCATATCACTGTTGTTATGGCTGCAGTACATGTGATGCCTTTACAACCCTAATGGTTAACAGGTAACGTGAGGTGAGGTGAATTATATTGAAAGAGAAATGAAGAAGTAATTTTAACCAAAATATGCAGGTGTCTGTTCTAAAAAGTGTTGGTTCTCGGGAAAAAGCTGAGTAGAACTTTCTTCTTAGATTTGGAACATGGAAGAAATGAAGCCGGCAACAACACTATTTTTGGTCTAATCTGATTAATGTAAAGATAAAGCATACTTCTTGGAGTAATAGAACAAGCTAACCATTTTTCCAGTATCTTTGGCAATGGATTGTATATACGAGTTCCACTTGAAGTCTAGAGTGAACTTGAGACCCAAGAGACACTCAGAGCATGAAGCCTCATTCAGAATGGAATTGTTTATTGTGACTGGAGAAAACTCGGGGTCTGATCAGTGATGATATACCAGCTTGGTTTTTCAGGTACTGAAAGTTACAAGCCAATTATTTTCCTATTGAGCAGTTAGGGCAAGATCAGGAGAGAAATCAACTGCAAGACCCTGATCATTTTGCTTTTTGGAAGTGCATCCATAAACAGTCATATCATCTGTATAGATGTTTACTAATGATCTGAGAAGATTAGCCATTCACAACAACCTTCATGGAACTACTTGAGAGAAAGTACTAGATGATTAAATAAATTCTTCCAGAGATGCCATAACTGGAAAATTTCTGTAGCAACTTCCATCCTCATTCCTCATTTTGTTAAAAGCTCACTCTGGTAACAAAATCTACACTCAAGCACTTCATGAATTCTATGAGTGATGACAGTTAAAACATCAGCAGTTGATAGAGGGGCAAAAAAATCCATAGAGTTTGGTTGGTTTCACCCCTACCCTGCTAGTTATTTTGGGAAAATGTTTTATTTTCAGATAAATGTTTTTTTTTACTTATTTTTAATATAGTAGCTAAGAAACTGAAGCACTTTGAACGACCCAAGTGGTGGATAACACCTTTACCAGGTGTAGGAGTTGACAATTGGATTCATTTTAAGCTCAGAAGGGCATAAAAAGAATCAAAATTTACATATAAACATGTCTGTAGCTAGTTTTTGAACGTGTTTATTCATTCATGCCTATAAAAGATGGTTTTGGTAAAAATGTATATACATGGCTGTGCTGGGGAAGGGGTTAATAGCATATCAACACCTATTGAGTCATCTAATACCGAATCAAGTAGGGGTGGAATTTTATATTTGTACATTATTATTTTGTAGTGAAATTAAGTTTGTTTAACATTATAGTTGTGTCAGAAGTTGTAGTTAATATTTGTATTTATAAACTATACTTATGTTAAAAGGTTAAAAGCATATTGTTTATCACATTTATTTCTGGTGAGGTGATCAACTACCTCCTTATTTATAATGGACTCAAAGAGTTTGCTAATGATTCTAAGGTGTTTCATGTGGTGATATTGCACTGGAAATGAATGCTCAACAGCATTCTTGAAAACAAGGCAAACAGCTAACCACTTCCATAGATGTCTATTCCAAAATGTGTTGGTTCTTGTGGAAAAAGCTAACTTAGGGGAGCTTCTTACATTTGGAACATTGAAGAAATGAAGGTAGCAGCAACACTCCATTTTTGGTCTAATTTGACTTGTGTGAAGAAAAAGCACGGTCAAAAGAGTCAGATACTTCTTGAAGCTATAGAATGACCTGAGGATTACTTTAGTATCTTTGGCAAAGGATAGTATATACAAGTTCCACTTGAAGAAGTCTGGAGTGAACCCAAGAGACACTCAAAGCATGGAACAGACAGAAATTTCCACAGATTTGGAATCATTTTTGTTTTAGGCAACTGTTAAAAAACTTTGCCAGGACTAGGGATAATTTTGGGCAAAGGCTCTTAAGTACAATAACAGAGATTTTATCTGGATCAATAATATTTGAAAAATTAAGGTTTTTTGATGAGCCTGAAAACTCCCTGGGCCAAGATAGCAAGTTCTCAAAGCTTGTGCTATATGAAAAGAGAGAAGTCAAATAGGGGATGGTCCTGGTTGTCTAGTGTGGAACTGGAGGTATGAGCTTTGCTTTGTTTGATGAAGATGAAATGACTCAAGGACCATTAATAATAAGCGCAGATGATTTGCTCCCATTGATTTCCTAGTGATTCTCCAAAATTCGTCTACATGGGAGGGGGGGTATTCTGCTCTTCTTTAAACAAATTTAAAGTAGAAATGAAAAATATCAAATACAAACCTTTGAATTTGTTTCTTCTTTGTCAGCAGGAGGATCTTTTGATGTCACGGCACTCAAGTTGGCTTTCTCAAATTCTGAATCTGTTTTCAGTAAAGACTGTGATTCATCATTCTGGGATGAAAATGAGGTCGTCTCCTCATCTTCATCAGCAACAAAGTATTCATCTCGTCCTGTAATGAGCATTTCTTTTGGTTCAGTTAAGAAAGCTTCTGCACCATTTGTGGCTTTCTCCCCAATAAAATATGACCTTTCAACAGTGGAACTCTCATCAACGTCTTTAAGAGCAGAGTCGATCACAAACTCTTTTTCATCACTAGTACTAAATGCCAGATTGCTTTTGGACATTGACGATTCTGTTGGGTTAGCATTGCCAAATCTCCCTGAATCACGTTTTTTCTCATCTGAATTTTCAGTTTTTGAAAGAGATTTCTGGGGAGAGACTTCTGTCACTTCAGTCTTTGAAGACCGATAGCTTTTTCGATGGCCAGATTTTTTTGGATGAGAATCTGGCAATGGTATTGTATGATAATCAACTCGCTTTGGTGTTGTGTTTGGAGGTGGTGGAGGAGGTGGGGTAGGCCGCTTCTTCACTTCTTTCACTGATTTCTTCTCCTTCAATTCTTGGTTTGCCACTTCTTGACTAATTATTGATGTGGTTGGAGCAGAAGAGCTCAGATCAACAAGTTTATTTGTGAACACTGCATCCATACCCCGCTCAGCAGCAAGGAAAGGAGAATCCCAAATGCCTCCATTTTCTCTTTTCCAAGGACAAGTTTTTGTTTCAAAATTTTCTTTGGAAGAATTTTGAACAGATGCAGGTTTCCTGGCTTTTTCAGGTTTTTTGGTCAGTTGATCAGCTTCTAAATCCAGCAAAGTTAAATCTTGTTGACTCTAAGGGGGGAAAAAAAAAAATACCCTAATAAAAATAAATTACTTATTTTGATATTTTATTATGTTGAGTCATAAATAATTAACATTTTTCTTCATGAAAAATAAAGTACAATTACATTTTATTCAATTATATATCCACCATTATTTTCAATAACTTATTGCTACTTATCAGACAGCTCTTTGATGCCTTCTGAATATACAACTTCAGTGACTGGAAAAGGATAAAATTAGCTGGTGCAAGACCAACTGAGATTTTAAATTTTCCCCCCATGTTATTTGTGCTGTATGCAGCCTTGTGTTGTCATGGAGAACAACATTTTTCTTTAATCCACTGTGTACGCTGCCACTGCCATACAAAAATAAGATATGTTAGTCTCCTCTAAATTTATTTATATCTACCACATGATTAGTAGTTAGAATGATATATTTGTCATTACAGTTGGTTCTCAAAAAATAGAAATTACTTATGAATCATCGTAATATATCATATCTAAATACATTATATTGAAAATACCCTTATATTTCTGTAGAAAAGTTGATACATTCACATACAAATTTCATACACTAAATATAACATCCATTGTGGTAAAGAGATTTTACATATATATATATATATATATCTCGCACATTAAGAGCTGGTGTTAATAAAATAGTGCTCAATGTAATATAGCAGAGCTATTAAGTATGTTAATAAATATGCATATTATCCCTCACCACTAGCATGACTCAGAATGCAATCTTTAGGTGTCTCTACCCAGCACCTGAATATTATGTTTTGCAATGAAATTCCAATGTTGCCAATGAGGGATATATATATAGCACATAAAGTGCTGGTGTTAATAAAACAATGCTTATATTAATAAATATACATATTATCCCTCACCACTAGCATGACTCAGAATGCAATCTTTAGGTGTCTCTACCCAGCACCTGAATATTATGTTTTGCAATGAAATTCCAATGTTGCCAATGAGGGATAATATATATAGCACATAAAGTGCTGGTGTTAATAAAACAATGCTTATATTAATAAATATACATATTATCCCTCACCACTAGCATGACTCAGAATGCAATCTTTAGGTGTCTCTACCCAGCACCTGAATATTATGTTTTGCAATGAAATTCCAATGTTGCAATGAGGATAATATAATGCACATAAAGTGCTGGGATAATATATATAGCACCTGAATATTATAAAGTGCCAATGAGGGTGTTAATAAAACAATGCTTATATTAATAAATATGCATATTATCCCTCACCACTAGCATGACTCAGAATGCAATCTTTAGGTGTCTCTACCCAGCACCTGAATATTATGTTTTGCAATGAAATTCCAATGTTGCCAATGAGGGATAATATATATAGCACATAAAGTGCTGGTGTTAATAAAACAATGCTTATATTAATAAATATGCATATTATCCCTCACCACTAGCATGACTCAGAATGCAATCTTTAGGTGTCTCTACCCAGCACCTGAATATTATGTTTTGCAATGAAATTCCAATGTTGCCAATGAGGGATAATATATAGCACATAAAGTGCTGGTGTTAATAAAACAATGCTTATATTAATAAATATACATATTATCCCTCACCACTAGCATGACTCAGAATGCAATCTTTAGGTGTCTCTACCCAGCACCTGAATATTATGTTTTGCAATGAAATTCCAATGTTGCCAATGAGGGATAATATATATAGCACATAAAGTGCTGGTGTTAATAAAACAATGCTTATATTAATAAATATGCATATTATCCCTCACCACTAGCATGACTCAGAATGCAATCTTTAGGTGTCTCTACCCAGCACCTGAATATTATGTTTTGCAATGAAATTCCAATGTTGCCAATGAGGGATAATATATATACATAAAGTGCTGGTGTTAATAAAACAATGCTTATATTAATAAATATACATATTATCCCTCACCACTAGCATGACTCAGAATGCAATCTTTAGGTGTCTCTACCCAGCACCTGAATATTATGTTTTGCAATGAAATTCCAATGTTGCCAATGAGGGCCAATGTTGGGTTATATATATATAGCACATAAAGTGCTGGTGTTAATAAAACAATGCTTATATTAATAAATATACATATTATCCCTCACCACTAGCATGACTCAGAATGCAATCTTTAGGTGTCTCTACCCAGCACCTGAATATTATGTTTTGCAATGAAACTCCAATGTTGCCAATGAGGGATAATTATATGCATATTATCCCTCACCACTAGCATGACATAAAGTGCTGGTGTTTTAATGAAAAACAATGCTTATATTAATAAATATGCATATTATCCCTCACCACTAGCATGACTCAGAATGCAATCTTTAGGTGTCTCTACCCAGCACCTGAATATTATGTTTTGCAATGAAATTCCAATGTTGCCAATGAGGGATAATATATATAGCACATAAAGTGCTGGTGTTAATAAAACAATGCTTATATTAATAAATATGCATATTATCCCTCACCACTAGCATGACTCAGAATGCAATCTTTAGGTGTCTCTACCCAGCACCTGAATATTATGTTTTGCAATGAAATTCCAATGTTGCCAATGAGGGATAATATATATAGCACATAAAGTGCTGGTGTTAATAAAACAATGCTTATATTAATAAATATGCATATTATCCCCTCACCACTAGCATGACTCAGAATGCAATCTTTAGGTGTCTCTACCCAGCACCTGAATATTATGTTTTGCAATGAAATTCCAATGTTGCCAATGAGGGATAATATATATAGCACATAAAGTGCTGGTGTTAATAAAACAATGCTTATATTAATAAATATGCATATTATCCCTCACCACTAGCATGACTCAGAATGCAATCTTTAGGTGTCTCTACCCAGCACCTGAATATTATGTTTTGCAATGAAATTCCAATGTTGCCAATGAGGATAATATATATAGCACATAAAGTGCTGGTGTTAATAAAACAATGCTTATATTAATAAATATGCATATTATCCCTCACCACTAGCATGACTCAGAATGCAATCTTTTAGGTGTCTCTACCCAGCACCTGAATATTATGTTTTGCAATGAAACTCCAATGTTGCCAATGAGGGATAATATATATAGCACATAAAGTGCTGGTGTTAATAAAACAATGCTTATATTAATAAATATACATATTATCCCTCACCACTAGCATGACTCAGAATGCAATCTTTAGGTGTCTCTACCCAGCACCTGAATATTATGTTTTGCAATGAAATTCCAATGTTGCCAATGAGGGATAATATATATAGCACATAAAGTGCTGGTGTTAATAAAACAATGCTTATATTAATAAATATACATATTATCCTCACCACTAGCATGACTCAGAATGCAATGCTTATATTTTAGGTGTCTCTACCCAGCACCTGAATATTATGTTTTGCAATGAAATTCCAATGTTGCCAATGAGGGATAATATATATAGCACATAAAGTGCTGGTGTTAATAAAACAATGCTTATATTAATAAATATGCATATTATCCTCACCACTAGCATGACTCAGAATGCAATCTTTAGGTGTCTCTACCCAGCACCTGAATATTATGTCTTGCAATGAAATTCCAATGTTGCCTATGAGGGATAATATATATAGCACATAAAGTGCTGGTGTTAATAAAACAATGCTTATATTAATAAATATGCATATTATCCCTCACCACTAGCATGACTCAGAATGCAATCTTTAGGTGTCTCTACCCAGCACCTGAATATTATGTTTTGCAATGAAATTCCAATGTTGCCAATGAGGGATATATATATAGCACATAAAGTGCTGGTGTTAATAAAACAATGCTTATATTAATAAATATGCATATTATCCTCACCACTAGCATGACTCAGAATGCAATCTTTAGGTGTCTCTACCCAGCACCTGAATATTATGTTTTGCAATGAAATTCCAATGTTGCCAATGAGGGATAATATATATAGCACATAAAGTGCTGGTGTTAATAAAACAATGCTTATATTAATAAATATGCATATTATCCCTCACCACTAGCATGACTCAGAATGCAATCTTTAGGTGTCTCTACCCAGCACCTGAATATTATGTTTTGCAATGAAACTCCAATGTTGCCAATGAGGGATATATATATAGCACATAAAGTGCTGGTGTTAATAAAACAATGCTTATATTAATAAATATGCATATTATCCCTCACCACTAGCATGACTCAGAATGCAATCTTTAGGTGTCTCTACCCAGCACCTGAATATTATGTTTTGCAATGAAATTCCAATGTTGCCAATGAGGGATAATATATATAGCACATAAAGTGCTGGTGTTAATAAAACAATGCTTATATTAATAAATATGCATATTATCCCTCACCACTAGCATGACTCAGAATGCAATCTTTAGGTGTCTCTACCCAGCACCTGAATATTATGTTTTGCAATGAAACTCCAATGTTGCCAATGAGGGATAATATATATAGCACATAAAGTGCTGGTGTTAATAAAACAATGCTTATATTAATAAATATACATATTATCCTCACCACTAGCATGACTCAGAATGCAATCTTAGGTGTCTCTACCCAGCACCTGAATATTATGTTTTGCAATGAAATCCAATGTTGCCAATGAGGGATAATATATATAGCACATAAAGTGCTGGTGTTAATAAAACAATGCTTATATTAATAAATATGCATATTATCCCTCACCACTAGCATGACTCAGAATGCAATCTTTAGGTGTCTCTACCCAGCACCTGAATATTATGTTTTGCAATGAAACTCCAATGTTGCCAATGAGGGATAATATATATAGCACATAAAGTACTGGTGTTAATAAAACAATGCTTATATTAATAAATATGCATATTATCCCTCACCACTAGCATGACTCAGAATGCAATCTTTAGGTGTCTCTACCCAGCACCTGAATATTATGTTTTGCAATGAAATTCCAATGTTGCCAATGAGGGATAATATATATAGCACATAAAGTGCTGGTGTTAATAAAACAATGCTTATATTAATAAATATGCATATTATCCCTCACCACTAGCATGACTCAGAATGCAATCTTTTAGGTGTCTCTACCCAGCACCTGAATATTATGTTTTGCAATGAAATTCCAATGTTGCCAATGAGGGATAATATATATAGCACATAAAGTGCTGGTGTTAATAAAACAATGCTTATATTAATAAATATGCATATTATCCCTCACCACTAGCATGACTCAGAATGCAATCTTTAGGTGTCTCTACCCAGCACCTGAATATTATGTTTTGCAATGAAATTCCAATGTTGCCAATGAGGGATAATATATATAGCACATAAAGTGCTGGTGTTAATAAAACAATGCTTATATTAATAAATATACATATTATCCCTCACCACTAGCATGACTCAGAATGCAATCTTTTAGGTGTCTCTACCCAGCACCTGAATATTATGTTTTGCAATGAAATTCCAATGTTGCCAATGAGGGATATATATATAGCACATAAAGTGCTGGTGTTAATAAAACAATGCTTATATTAATAAATATGCATATTATCCCTCACCACTAGCATGACTCAGAATGCAATCTTTAGGGTGTCTCTACCCAGCACCTGAATATTATGTTTTGCAATGAAATTCCAATGTTGCCAATGAGGGATATATATATAGCACATAAAGTGCTGGTGTTAATAAAACAATGCTTATATTAATAAATATGCATATTATCCTCACCACTAGCATGACTCAGAATGCAATCTTTAGGTGTCTCTACCCAGCACCTGAATATTATGTTTTGCAATGAAATTCCAATGTTGCCAATGAGGGATAATATATATAGCACATAAAGTGCTGGTGTTAATAAAACAATGCTTATATTAATAAATATGCATATTATCCCTCACCACTAGCATGACTCAGAATGCAATCTTTAGGTGTCTCTAAACAGCACCTGAATATTATGTTTTGCAATGAAATTCCAATGTTGCCAATGAGGGATAATATATATAGCACATAAAGTGCTGGTGTTAATAAAACAATGCTTATATTAATAAATATGCATATTATCCCTCACCACTAGCATGACTCAGAATGCAATCTTTAGGTGTCTCTACCCAGCACCTGAATATTATGTTTTGCAATGAAATTCCAATGTTGCCAATGAGGGATAATATATATAGCACATAAAGTGCTGGTGTTAATAAAACAATGCTTATATTAATAAATATGCATATTATCCCTCACCACTAGCATGACTCAGAATGCAATCTTTAGGTGTCTCTACCCAGCACCTGAATATTATGTTTTGCAATGAAACTCCAATGTTGCCAATGAGGGATAATATATATAGCACATAAAGTGCTAGTGTTAATAAAACAATGCTTATATTAATAAATATGCATATTATCCCTCACCACTAGCATGACTCAGAATGCAATCTTTAGGTGTCTCTACCCAGCACCTGAATATTATGTTTTGCAATGAAATTCCAATGTTGCCAATGAGGGATAATATATATAGCACATAAAGTGCTGGTGTTAATAAAACAATGCTTATATTAATAAATATGCATATATTATCCTCACCACTAGCATGACTCAGAATGCAATCTTTAGGTGTCTCTACCCAGCACCTGAATATTATGTTTTGCAATGAAATTCCAATGTTGCCAATGAGGGATAATATATATAGCACATAAAGTGCTGGTGTTAATAAAACAATGCTTATATTAATAAATATGCATATTATCCCTCACCACTAGCATGACTCAGAATGCAATCTTTAGGTGTCTCTACCCAGCACCTGAATATTATGTTTTGCAATGAAATTCCAATGTTGCCAATGAGGGATAATATATATAGCACATAAAGTGCTGGTGTTAATAAAACAATGCTTATATTAATAAATATGCATATTATCCCTCACCACTAGCATGACTCAGAATGCAATCTTTAGGTGTCTCTACCCAGCACCTGAATATTATGTTTTGCAATGAAATTCCAATGTTGCCAATGAGGGATAATATATATAGCACATAAAGTGCTGGTGTTAATAAAACAATGCTTATATTAATAAATATGCATATTATCCCTCACCACTAGCATGACTCAGAATGCAATCTTTTAGGTGTCTCTACCCAGCACCTGAATATTATGTTTTGCAATGAAATTCCAATGTTGCCAATGAGGGATAATATATATAGCACATAAAGTGCTGGTGTTAATAAAACAATGCTTATATTAATAAATATGCATATTATCCCTCACCACTAGCATGACTCAGAATGCAATCTTTAGGTGTCTCTACCCAGCACCTGAATATTATGTTTTGCAATGAAATTCCAATGTTGCCAATGAGGGATAATATATATAGCACATAAAGTGCTGGTGTTAATAAAACAATGCTTATATTAATAAATATGCATATTATCCTCACCACTAGCATGACTCAGAATGCAATCTTTAGGTGTCTCTACCCAGCACCTGAATATTATGTTTTGCAATGAAATTCCAATGTTGCCAATGAGGGATATATATATAGCACATAAAGTGCTGGTGTTAATAAAACAATGCTTATATTAATAAATATGCATATTATCCCTCACCACTAGCATGACTCAGAATGCAATCTTTAGGTGTCTCTACCCAGCACCTGAATATTATGTTTTGCAATGAAATTCCAATGTTGCCAATGAGGGATAATATATATAGCACATAAAGTGCTGGTGTTAATAAAACAATGCTTATATTAATAAATATGCATATTATCCCTCACCACTAGCATGACTCAGAATGCAATCTTTAGGTGTCTCTACCCAGCACCTGAATATTATGTTTTGCAATGAAACTCCAATGTTGCCAATGAGGGATAATATATAAAGCACATAAAGTGCTGGTGTTAATAAAACAATGCTTATATTAATAAATATGCATATTATCCCTCACCACTAGCATGACTCAGAATGCAATCTTTAGGTGTCTCTACCCAGCACCTGAATATTATGTTTTGCAATGAAACTCCAATGTTGCCAATGAGGGATAATATATATTGCACATAAAGTGCTGGTGTTAATAAAACAATGCTTATATTAATAAATATACATATCCCTCGCTACTAGCACAACTCAAGCACTGTTTTATTAACAGTTGTGCTATCAGTGAGGGATAATGTGTCTGTGTGCATGTATATATATATATATATATATATATAAACAAAAATAGAAAAAGGTAATAATCAGTTAGTGCAGGATCAGGTGAATATAGCAGTTGATGTAGGACAGAGCAACTGAATTCCCAAATTTTTCTCCTTGCATTGTCATAGAGGAGAACAATTTCTTTCTTTTAATCCACTGTGTACACTGCCATTGCAATGCAAAAACCAAGGTATGTTAATAGACTCCAAATTTAGTCTTAACTGACATCTATGATTAATAGTTTGGCTGAAACATTTAGCATTAAAATTTGTTCCCCAAAACGGAAATTACTTATGACTGAACTTAGTATATAAGGCTAAAAGTTTGTATGCCTTCTATGTTATTTCTATTTCATCAAAAACAGTGCATTGTAGCCAGAGGTATTAAATTAAGGTACTGTTAAAATGCAAAACCATGTGCAAGTGGTGTAATGGATAGTGGCTTGAACTGAGAAACTGGAAGGCTAAGTTCAAATTCCAGCCAAGTTTATTACATCCACTTATGTGCAAATAGCCTTGGTAAAGGTATGAATCCATCTCTTCTCTCCCCCCCCCAGCTATGGATTGAATAGCAGAACAGACTAGGAGAAGGAAAACTGAATTCAAATCAACACTATTGCTAAGGCTGTAGTACATGTGATGCCCCTACAATCCTAATGGGTTACAGGACTCGTGATTGCGATCATGAAAATGAAAAAAATATCTAGATGATTAGCATCTGAATGATAATATTGTGGAGTTGGCATTCATATTTAAAAAAAAAAAATAATTAAAAGGATAATATATTTTTTTTTTCAATCAATTCACCCCAAGCAAGGTGGTAATGTCACTAAGGCACAATGGGCTACTGGGCATGAAAGAGAATGAAAAAGACTTTAGAAGGAACCAGAAACACAATCCTAAACAGAAAACAGGGGATAAACCTAGACTCCTGTTAAAAAAAAACAGAGAGGAGTGTGAACCGGACAATAGGCAACTATCTACTCCTATCATAATTTTCTCCTGAAGTGTAAGCTACCAGTTTCTTTTCTTAGATTTCTCTCTTGTGGAACTCCCTTCTGGCTCCATGTCTTCCAGCCAACTTTAATCTGCAAAAATTTAAATGCAATGTCAATCTATCTACTGTCCTCTGATTACTCTTTCATCTTCCCTCTCTGTACTGCTGGCCCTAGCTGCACCGTTGACCAAACTATATATTCATTTACTTTAGTCAAATTAGCTTCAAAATGAGGTCTTCAATAGTTGCATGACATGCAAGCCTATATGGTAATTCCATGCATTTTGCTGACTGAGCCTTTTGTCCAACTATTTTCATGCTCTCATTTGACAATGTAAGTAAGTGAAAGTAAATGTTTTTAAGTTGTATTTTTACTATGTTTAAAGATCAGGAGAGAAAAAAATTTGGCCAAATTTGGTACTGTGTAATTTTGCTATTTAAGAAATTATCAAGCAGAAATTTGTTACCCTGTAGTTTTCCATCCCCAAAATCAATTTCTAGTTTCATTTTGTCTTTATTCTAAGTGGTTTAGAAGTTATGGCTCTTTCATCATGGGGTAAAATGGCTTTTTAGGAGCCCCTGCAAAATTTTCAGCTTATCACAGAAACTAAGGACGTTAAATTAAAAGTTTTGCCATATTATTTTCATTTGATTTATTGCCTTATAAAGAACACTGAATTTAAAAGCATTAAAAACATTTTCTGTTGATGATAATATCAAACCATTACAATAAAAACTCAAACTTTTACATGCTCTTTGAAAGCAAGAATATAATCTGTCTATATTTCTGGGATAAGATATTGTAACTATTTGCACTGTTTATATCGTTTCGGACTGTTGTCCTCATCTTTACTGCCTTATTCATGACATTTCGTTCTTTGTACACTCCGACCTTCTTCAAGTGATATACGCTGGAATTTCAAACGGAACCTTTTAGTCCACAGTGGTAGATTGTTCAATAGGAATATAATGTAGAAAATTAAAAATGTTAGAGCAAGGAAACTGACAATGCTAACTGATTTGTAGCAGAAACTGCAGGAGAAATGAGTCTGGGAAATCATTCCTGAACAATGTAACAAATTAGTTAAGTCCTGTAGTTGCAGATGTACACAAGTAACTAAAAGCCATAGCATGTACACATTTTATTTATATTCATATTAATATTATCAAAGTTAAAAATGTTAATTTAAATTACATACAGTGGGGTTGAATAAGTGATCGTACAGCAAACAAATGCTTGTTATTCTCGCTTATAGCAAATGAAAACCTCAAATAATGTTATATATGTATTTTGGGGCATAGAATCAGAATCTGCAATTTAAAATTAGAAATTCATTGATAAGTGATAGTTATGCAAATTTTTATATTTCGAATAATGGAAAAAGTGTTTGTACAGTATCAATTTTTGCATTATAATACGGTAGATTTTGGTTGAACTTCAAAGTAGAAGATTCTAAACTGTTCTAGAATATTCTCAGTAACTCTATTGCAACATTCAGTTCAAAATTGGATCATTCTGCAGTCATTCTGCAATCACTGTTCACTGATAACGCTTCTAATAATGGCTAGACATAAGGAAATAACTTGTGCTCAAAAAGAGCTAATTATTAAGCTATGAAACAATGGAAAAAGTTACAGAAACATCTCCAGTGACATAAACATACCTTTTTCAACAATTGGTTCATTAATTACAAGATTTAAAAGACACAATACTGTTGAGAACAAAGGCAGACCTGGTGCTCCCAGGAAAATCTCTCCCAGATTACAAAGAAAGTTGATGCAACAGGTCTAAAATAACCCAATGGCCATCAGACAAGACCTTCAGAATTATCTGAGTTTGTCAGGAGTTAACGTAACTAAGCAAACGATTAGTAACGAACTATGCAGAGACGGTATAAAGTCGCGCTCCCCAAGAAAGACACCATTCCTTTTGAAATGGCATAGAGATGTCAGGTTGAAATTTGCGACAGAACATAAAGATAAAGAAAATTCTTATTGGGAAAGAGTTCTTTGGACAGATGAGAGTAAAATTGAGTTGTTTAGTCACAATTCCCTCAATCATGTATGGAGGAAAGACAACAAAGCATATGCGCCCAAGAGCACCATACCAACTGTCAGATTTGGTGGGGGTAGTATCATGGTTTGGGGCTGCTTTTCAATGTGAGTTGTTGGCAAACTAGCAATTATAGATGGTAGAATGAATGCAAAAAAATATCAACAAATCCTAAGTGAAAATTTATCGCTTTCTGTAGAGAATTTTGGACTTCCTTCTGATTGGATCTTCCAGAAGGACAATGATCCCAAGCATACTGCTAAGAGTATGAGGAATTGGCTTGCTAATAACAGCGTTAACATCTTACAATGGCCAAGTCAGTCGTTGGATTTGAATCCAGTAGAGAATTTATGGTGGTTTTTGAAAAGTAAGATCCATGGTAGAGGTCCAATAAACATCAAAAACCTGAAGACAATTACTCAGGAAGAATGGGATAAAATACCTACTAAAGTATGTGAATTGTTAATTAAAGACTACAGGAAGATTGGTTGCTGTTGAACTTAATAAAGGCTTTGCTACAAAATATTAAATGGAGAAAACATGTTTTTGTTCTACTGTGCAATCATTTTTTAAACCCCTAAAAATTTAAATATTGCTATATTATCTTAACCATGGAATATTATTTAGTTTTATATGCATACATTTTTAGTATGCAACCTGATACAGTAGATATTTTTTCCAGTTTTGTTAATATGTTACAAATAAAAATATGAAATATTTTCATGTGTACAATCACTTATTCACCTCCATTGTATGTATTTATAATCTTTCTTCTCTAATTATGGACAATACATATTTTTTTGTAATAAACAGTTATTATTAAATATCATATTTAATATTTTATATATTATTAAGTAGAACAGACAATGAATGTTTCTTAAGTCTTTTGGTAAATTTCTTCTGGTGTTGACAAAGTTATTTGATGGCAGCTGGAGACTTCAAAAGCAAAAGATGTTCTAAGTAATTTTGGTGTTTTTCCAGGATAGAAAGTAGAAATTGAGAGTTTACCAGTGGAGTATTTATACTCTTAATGGTTCACAGTTTGAAATGAACACAGGTTCACATGCTGTGGTTGTGGGATGGAATTTATGCATAACATGATTTAAATGACCTTAATATATATAAAAATGATTTAATAACACTAGAGGCCCCTTTAAGATAGTTAACAAAGGTGTTCTAATATGTGCATGCTGAAATTGAGACATTTTTTTTTTATGTAAAATGCCTCCAAAATTTTAATATTTTTTTTGTAGTTGAATTGGTGCAGTATTGTTGTATAGTTGACCATAATTACAAATTGCACTCAATTTTGGCATGTTCCTTTACAAGTTTTCACCTGACATCAAATGACACCAGGAGAAAAATCATTAAAGGGCTTAGCAGACAATCCTTTTCTGTCCTATTTAGTAAAACATGTTCAAATAAAAGATTGCCGCATAAATATATGATGTTTAAAGTGTGTGTATATATATATATATATATATATATATATATATATATATATATATATATATATATATATACATATATATTATACATATATTATATATTATATATTATATATACACATACATACACACACACAAAGAGAAAGAACAGACAGATTAAGAATCCACAGTTCTTTAGCATTTACTTTTTTTTAAAAATGCTTGATACAACGCAGAACAAAATATATTTTTATTTAAAAATATTTTACATTGCTACATAAAAATTTCTATGTTTCAGAACTTAAAATTGTTCTATCATCAGGTGATGTTAGGTAACTTACGATGAAAATGATTTACTTTTGAAAACAGAACACCATACGGTAGCTTATTTAAGAGTTAAAAAGGAGGGAGGAACAAGATTTCCAAATTTTGTGGGTATGTCCATGTTAACCAATCAAAAAGTCTAAAGCAGGAAAGTGAGAAATATTGGTTGGAGGTTAGGGTTAGTTGTGTTATTCATTCATATCTAAATGAATTGACATTTTTAAGATGTGTTACCATTAGTTAACATCTGATTGTGAGTGTAAACACTGAAGTAGTCAGAGAGATATGTTTAACAAAAGGTTAATTTTAAAGAATTTAAAAAAATTTTTTTGTATATACTTGAGAACTATCTTAAAGGGGCCTCTAGTGTGATTAAATCATTTTTATATATATTATTTTGAACCTAAAATACAATACTTATGTTAAATGGGCAATAAAACATGAGCTTACAGTCAAATCACGCTGAAACACCGGTTCTCGTACGATCACCGAAGTTAAGCATCGTAGAGCCAGGTCAGTACTTAGATGGGGGACTGCTTGGGAACACCTGGTACTGTAAGCCCCCAAAGTCCAACCCTTACCTCACAGTCGGTGGAGGGGGGGGGGGGTGTAAACGGTAGTGTCAGAGCTATGCCGCCCGGAACTTTGTTCCTGGTAGGGCCACCCAAGGCGGACAGGTCTGACACACACACGCCGGCTAACAAGGGCTTTGTTGAAAATCCAAGGAGCGTCTGCATCGGGTAACCGGGCGGCTTCTGGTCGCTCCTGTCTCTGCGCCTGTGGGAACCCGGCAAGCAAGAATGTTATCCAGTAGGCCTGGGTACCCTACTTGTAATTTATCCCAAGAATCTTCTTCTCATAACAGGAAGAAGCCGGCTCAATCCACCCAGGGTGAATGCCGCATCAGTACAGTAATAAAACATGGCAATATTAAAGTTTAAAAAAAAAAAAAAAAAAAATCAAGGAAATAAATAAATAAATATTATATGTATCATAATATATTAATAAAATAATGGATATATGATTGCAATACATAGATTTTCTAAGAATTTTATTAACTACTAGCAGCATGGCCCGGCATTGCCTGTGCTTGATTCAAAAATCGTACGACTCATACAGCAATTGCTATCACTTGACTTAAAATATTTTTGCCCTTACTTGCCTTTAAAGGAGTGCCCTTTGCCGTGCTGATGTTGCTATATGTCTTACTTCTTGCCTATCTTACACTGCGAATTTTTTCTAAGCTCTATACTAAACATTAAATCTGTTATGAAAAAAGAACTAAACAAAATGAACACAAAACGATCAGCTTTAAAAAAGGACTTGTAACTGGAAAAACCAAATGAAAAAAGAATGTTAATAACAAATACTTTTTCACACCCAACCTAGTTCTGTGGAATCAGAATCAACGTTGAGTTTAAGCAAGCAAATGAGCCAATTGGAGTAAAATGCCATGCAGATTTAAATTTTTCCCACTTGTGATGAATGCAGTTATCGATTTTTTGCATGCTAGCATGCTAGTTAACATTCGTGTCAGTCAGCTGTTGGCTCTCACGCTGGCCAATAGAATCTTCCTGCCTATTCGTGGCAGCCAGCTATAGGCTCTCACTCTGGCCAATAGAAAATGGCCGCAAACTACATGAAAACTGCCATAGAAGCATGAAAAAATCTATTATTTCCACTATCGATGGGAGTTGGGAAATGCAAAGTTGGTCTTGGCCTTCCTGCTAACTTGGAGCATGTGCATGTAAATTTTGGTGCAAATCCATCGAAAATTGCGGCCGTGCATTCGTCACACACATCCTGCCTTTTATAGATTAACTATATATATATTTTAAAGTAAACATTATACAATGTCTACAAATTACTGTTAATTCATTATGTTGATTTAGATCATTATTTTTAGGAAACTTAATAATATGCAACTTTTAATGTAGACATAGGGGACATGGGTCATTTAAGGACTTACAAATTCTGTTTTTTTAAATAAAAATGTTATTATAATGTGTGTATGTGTGTTTGTAGGAAAAATTATAGAAAATTCAAGTCATAAAATTGTGTTGAATTAAAATTTTAAATGTAAATAATTTTAAATTTACAGTTGAGTATATAACTGATAGTGTACTATATTTTTAGTTGGTTTCCCAATCACATTTTTTTAATTTTTTTTTTTTTTTTAGAAAGTACTATAGTTTAATGAGTTTAAATTTTTTAAATTTAACATTTTTTTTCAAACTCTTAACAACACCCTTATTATTTTTATCATATTTATTTCAAATATAAATTATGCCTTATAGTGAAAACAACATGATTTTTTTTAACAGAAAGCAAGTTACAAAAGAAATTCTAATTTCTTTAACAAATCCCGTTTAATACACGAGAAAAACTCATGCGTTACCAATTACAAACCTTAGTTTTCCAAGAAAACGGACCAGAATGCTCATCAGGCCATGTTTGACACTGGAAAAAAAAAATTTATTTTTTTTTAAAGCTACTGTGAATTTATAAATTTTTGACAACAAGGATAAAACTAATGCATTTAGTAACAACATCACTCTCAAAAATGAAAAAAAAAGATAACTTTAAATATATGGACATCTGAAATTGGCCAAAATTCCATGTTCATGTTAAAAATAAACCAAAAAATAATGACTCAATAGAGTGGTGATTTTCTAAGCGTGGCACAAGGCCAAAAATAGGGGGCACCCAGTGAAGATGGAACTCACTGCTCAGTTGTAATTGTTCTAGAGGGACAAACTTGCTAATTATTACACCACATCAAAGTGCCCCATAATGACTCCACAGAGTTTATTAAAAGTAAAGCTTTTATTGTTTTAAAGAGTAGAACTTAAGGAATATTTCACATTCTTTATATTTTGTTGTTTTGAACTGGAGTTATGACATTTATTCATTGGTTCTGGCAAGATATTAAATGTTCCAATTCTTTTCCAGGCATACATTTCTTTTTATTTATTTACTGAAGATCATGGAGTCATTAAAAAGAAAGAAATTTCTTTTGGTAGGTGATGGGATAGTTTACAGTATTTTAGGTTAAGCAAAGTTGTGCTTGGTCAATACCTAGATGGGTGACAGCTTGGGAATAACAGGTGTTGTAAGATTGGATGTGTGGGTGATGTAATGGTACAGCTTTGTTAATAAGATATCCAAGTTCAAATTCCAGTTGGGTTTGTTACATTCACTTATGCACAAATACTCTTGGGAAAGATATGAATCCACCTCTTCTCCCCTAGCTAAGTGTTAATTAGTAAGACATGTATCACTAAAAAAATATTTTCTGGCTTTAAATAACCTGGACAGGGTTGGTAAGCTGTAGAAAACAAATCAATCAAATTCATGCCAACAGATGCTTTGCTGCCTGAGTAAAGCTGAAAATGTCAAGGTGCTTGGAATTATTTCAGTTTTTGTTTTCTTACTGAAGAATCAAATGCACTGTCAATTTGATGAACACTTATTTTGGATTAGAGCCAATAATAACAATTTTAATAGATGATCATTTTGAGTTTTATATTTACAGCCAATTCATATTACAAAAAATTATAAAATTAGAATTAGTAGGTAAGCTTGATTTTTTGCAGGGGGAAGAATCAAACCATATAATAATTATCAATGTGTATTTATATATTTCCTGTCCCATCTGTAGTAGGAAGGGAGGTAAATCAACTTAAGTTAGTAAATTTATGAGTGATTACTTCACTTAGTTATTTTAATAATCTATATAAATAAAATATTTATCTGCATTTAGACAAAATTACTTCCTGAGCAAAATGAACCCTTTAATTAATCAGTTCCTTTACCCCTACCTTTCTTAGATTGTAGTCTTATTTGTTCAAGCCTTTCATATGAGGCACTCAGATACCCTTGTCTATTAAATGATTGTCTTGCTTCAATTTGGCCTTGAAGTTTTGCTGTCATCGTCTTTGTTGTTCTGTTGCTAATCTTTTCTAGATATTTCCATTTCAATGTTATATTAAACACAAGAAAAGATATTGAGCAAAAAGCAATTTATGTAATACCAGGAGTAATCAATGAATCATAGATACCATTGAACATCTAAAAAATATAAAGGGAACAGATTAATTAAATGGTTCATTGGCTTCTATTTAAATTGTGAATTCTTTATCTCCACTTTATTGAATCTCAATACATTGTTTCAAAACTTTTATTTCATTATATCTCACAATATAAAACTTTCTAACAATTGCTGTCATTTTTGATGACACGAATATACCAGTATTAGAACAACACTGAACTTATACTGGGAACAAACTGCCTACATAAGGATAGAAAATTGAATTCATTAAATACGCAAAAATAGAAAAGAGCACAAGACAGGGATATGTCTTCTCATCAGACTTACTCAACCTTTATAGTGTGGTGATCCTGAGAGAATTAGAATCCTACCAGGATTCATTATTGGTGGCCACAATCTTAACAACATTAGATATGCAGATGACATGTCAAGGAAAGCAAGAAGAAAGGACTAAGCATCAACTGTAAGATAGATAGAATGGTTGTCAGCAAAAGAAACAGCCCAACATGTGAATTACAAATTGGAGATTACAAAATTTAACAATCTAAGTAACTATTTAAGTATCTAGGAAGTGTTTTAACAGAGGATGGAAAGTGTGACACTGAAATCCAAAGGCACATTGTGATAGTGAAAGGTGCCTTCCAAAAGTTAAGCGAAGTATTAAGAAACAAGAAAATATAATTAAAAACAAAGAACTGTCATGCAATATCAGTCTTACTATATGTCATCATCACAGATGGAGAAGGGATTTGAAGCAACAGAAATGTAGATCTACAGAATAATGCTGAGAATACCATAGACTGAACATGTGAGCAACAACAAAGTTTTAGAGAAAATGGAAACAAAAAAGATACTTATACATAGCATCAGAAAGAGAGAGTTGAAATTTTTAGGTCACATGAGGAAAGAAGGCTTGAAAAATTTGACACCCACAGGACATATTGAAGGCAAGAGGGACAGAGGAAAGTACCTAATGAACTTGTGTAAATGGTTGGCAGAACAGAGATTAGGAGAGATAGCAAAATGACAATCTTTACTAAGGACTACAAAGACAGGAGGTTGTGGCTAGGGTCATGTTCGCTCACGTCATGAAGGGACATAGCACATAGAAGAAGAAGCAGATAGAATAGTTTTGGCACATATAGTATAGTGGTCTGAAATTCTTGTCGCCCCTACATGATATAATTTTCTGTTTCAGATGGCTGATACAAGCTCCTAGTTTGTTTGGTAGATAGAGGGTGACAAAACTTTCGGACCACCCTGTAGATTAAAAAATTTTGTAGTAAACGTTTTTCCAAAAATCTTCATAGAAGATTATAATGATTACAATGCATTGTTAAATTATTATTTTTTACAGCAACATAGCATAGACTAGAGTAAAGGGCAGTTTTAAGGTCAAGATTGTTTTTCCTTGGGCAACTTTCCATTCAGACAGGTTGAGATCAATAAAGCTAAATTGGGGCCAATTCTTGCCAGCCTCAAGAAAGGCTCAAGCATGAATGTGTGTATGAAAGTTTACTATGCATTGGCCATTGAGTGACTATTTATATCACCTATGACTAATGATTATTTTAGAAAAAAAAAAAAAACAAAGAAAGAAAAAGTTCCTTATTGTCACCCATAATTTCCTCTCAAAATATGAAAATGTCTAAAATCTGTACTCAGGGCAAAATAAATAAATTTTGAAAAGGTTAATTTGCAAGAGTGGGAAGGAAATTCATACCAGTGTTTTTATTTTATTCAGTACAAATACAATTATTTACATTTCTTAAAAGATTTGATGCATTGCAAAATATTTTTTAAATTTTATTCTTGTTGAAAACAAAATTTAAAACACAGTTTAAATAAAATATATTGAAATATTTATTTTAACTTGTAAAAAGAATTTCAAATACTAAGGTAATTTAATCAGAAAATTGATTCATTTTTTTTTAATGAGTATGAATCCTCCTCTACTCAACAACAAATTAAAAAAAAAATTAATTTCTTTTTTTCACTATGAAAATGGATATTTTACTAAAAGGCGAAATGTTAGCTGACTCATGATTTGAACAAATAACCTACTTTAATTAGAAAATTTAGATTCATTATTTTTATACCTTCTCTCTGGGATCCAAACCATTTCTTTTTTTTTTTTTTACCTTAGGTATTAAAAGTGAAAGGATTTTTTTTTACATCTAATTAAAAATAAAATAAAACAAATAATATTTAAAATACCCATAGTGTGCAATGTGCATTATAAAAATGCCAGTTTAGGCTTTACTTTTTTTTATACGAAATAAATTTAATTTAAAATATTTAGTAATGCCAATTTAAATGAATTTTAAATTCGAGTTTATTCACAGAAATTATGAACAGATTTTCTTTTAAATTGAACAAGAATGATCTTTCTTTATACACCTGTCAAAAAAGGAAATAGTATATTAGTTTAAAATTATCATGTATTAAAAAGGTTTGAAAAAACACACACACACACAAAAATAAAATAATTTAATTAAAAAAATTGAAAGCAGGCTAATTGTTCCGGGAATAAAGTAGGATTTTTATTTAAAAACAAAACCCACTATTTGAATTTGAGCAAGTCGTTAGAGTTATGTATCTGGTAGTTTTATTTTGTTATTTTTTTAAAAAAATTCACAATAAATAAATTAAATATTTTCAAATAAGAATAAAATCATAGAGTTTATCAGAGAGTCGAGTACCTTTGAGGGTGTGTTATTTTTCATTTGAAAAGTAGGTTAATTTTACCGTACGCGGAGGAAGTAAAAGAGTTTTTAAAAAACCTGAATCTGCAATTATTATTGTTAACTTACATCATTATCATAGTCGACGACAATCTTTTCTCCACACTGGACGATATGTCTGGGGAAAGAATTAGGGTAATCATTTGTTTTTGTCACATTGGCATAACCGTCCCAAATAATGGCAGGAACAGCGGCATTATTGAAGGCAGCTTCTTTTTCAGACCAACTCATTTGGGCCCATTTTTCACCATATCTATCTTTTACAAACTCTTGCTCTTGCATAATACGCCGACACATCATATTATTTGATGTAAAATACGATGTAATACAATTTTCGATTTCCATTCTGGCGAATGGGAAAATAAATCTCTAAAATTCAATAAAAGTACTTCTGGCTCATTCAGAAATTAAGACGTTCTGTTTGTTGTCAGCAGCAAATATTTTTTGTAAATGTAAATACAAAAAATGAACAATATTAATATTGCATTTTATTAAGTAAAATAATTTTTAAAATTAATTTAATTTTTTTTTTCATTTGCAAGAATTCAGGCTATTATATTAACGAGTATAAAATTTGAAGAACCAATCGATTTTTATCCAATTACTTCATTTCATGCAGGAAATTTCTTGAGGAGTGTTTTAAAAATGGCAGCGCTCATGTTTGAGGTAGACTTGTGTTTTTAATTTTATTTTAATTTACAGTTGTTATCTTACTAGTTTCATTTACAACCAAATTCATCGACCACTAAAGTACACACGTAATTCTCCAGTAAAGCTTTTCCCAAAAATTATATGTATATATATATATTTTCTGTATAAAAATATAAAGATTTTTTTTCTTGAATATATACTACAGTTTTTCCTCCTTGCTTTTTTAGCACGAGTGCAAAATAAATTCGTTGTATACTAAATCAGTTACTTGTTTGTGTATCTGTAGTTACTGAACTATTACAATAATTTAAGTATATAAGGAATAATTCATATTATTTCCGTGTTCGCATTAGGAATATTTGATAGTTTAACGAGACATAAATAATGTAAGTAAAACGAAACAAATGTATTATTTAAATTTATTGTTCAAAAAGACAAACTTTTTTTTAGTGAAATACATGAAATAGAAAAACTTTTTTTTATCTTAAAATATGATGTTTCTAAGTCATTAAAACTGTGTTGATAAAATTTATTTTTATTTTTACACTTTCATTCATTCATTCATTCATTGTTATTCGGAAGATGATAAAAGATAAGCTAGTTTTCTTTTGAGTGCCAAACTGTCGAATTCAGGTACAAATAGTCACAGGAAAGGAGAAGATTAGCACACAGTAGTAAATTGAAAATTCAAGGAGCACCTCAAATTAATATCGAAACTTTCTTCACATAAAGTCAGCTCTTATGGGATACTAAACTACTCCCTAACTATGAAATTGAAATATCAAATATGTGACCGCAGCATTGTTAGAAAACGTTTTGTTTTAGAGAAGTTGAATCGATTTACCTCCCACGAAAACGCTAAAAAATCAGCATACCGTGATGAAAAAAAAAAAAATGCACCAAAACGTAATGAAAACATAGTTTTATCGTCAAAATTGTAATAATGTTAAGAAAGAGGAAGTATCAAAGTATTTTTTGATTATTTAATTAATTTTTTAATCCTTTTTAATTTTAGTACATTAGGAAAGTGTCAGCGGTTGTACTAACTTTTCATAGCAAATTTTAGCCTCTTTTTGCGGTGACAGAAACATTAATTTGGAAATTCTTGCAAAAATCAAATAATTGTCGGATTTTAATGACATTAAGAACTTAATTTTTTATATTAGAAAATCTTGGTATACATACATGCATACATAAAACACATGTGTCAGCCCCTTCCTTACTTAATTTAATTTTATACATGAAAACTTGAAGTTCAACGAGAATTTAATTAAATAAAAAAAAAAAGCAGAATTCTTTGAAGAATATTTTAAACCACCGATATTTTTTTTTTTGTAAAATCAGACCCAGTCTTACCGAAAATATCTGAGTCGAAAAATAAAAAATGCAATAAAACTAAGATTATTTAATTAGAGAAGCTTTTAATTGCTTTTATGAATAAAGACAGTATTGTCTGAAAAAAAATTTTTTTAAAGAAAAACGAATTTCTTCATTTTTTACAATTTTAAATTCAATAATTTATAAAGTTTTTAAATCTTTTAAAATTCATTTTCAATGAGATAATTCTTAGGAAATATTGTTAAAACTGTGTAAAAGTAAAACATGTTGCAATCTGACCACCCCGAATATTTTTAAAAGAATTTCGATTTGTTTTTGTATGTGCTATGTGCAGAATTTCTGAAGTATGAATGTACAAACTAAAACAGATAAAAATCTAGCATTTAAAGGTCACGTGTCTTACGGCGAAAAAAATCTCAAACTTTATCGTATGCTCCACTATACTTAACTATGAACATGTTTTTGGCTGTCAATCAAATGTAAATAAATCGATTAACTAACATCAGTAAAACAAGACCCTGTAGTTAAGAAATATTTCTATACAACATTTATGCTATAAGTAAATAATATTTGTTTCAAATCAGATTTAATTTAACTTTAAATTTGCTAATTTTCCTCAAATAATGTTTCAGAAATATATATTTTATTTTTGCAAGACTTTTAAAATTGAGAATTAACTTTTGTTTACAAATGTGTCAAAAATAGCCATTTTGATTGATTTTAATGGAAAAAAATTAATTCCAATTAATATAATTTCTGTTTGAAATACACCACAGAATATTTTGCTTACTGGAAATAGTAAATTTGTAAAATTCTTTAGCATTCAATTAAAGCTAAAATGAAAGTTTCAAGAAAGCTTTTTCATTTTTAAAAATTAATTTTAAACCTTATGTATACCAAATTAGTGAAGTTACTTAACTATGTACTTCTGTTGCAAACAAAATGAACCCATAAACTCATGAAGTACCTGACAGAAATAGATGATTTTATTACCAGCTACTAATTGGCACACCTTTTTAAAGAGAACTAGTTATATTAATGTTCATTGGTATTTTGTTAAAATATTGTATAATCTTTCTTATTATAAAGATTATTATTGTATAATCTTTAGATTTTAGAACTGTAAAAATATTTTTAGTCGGTAATGGATGCAATACTTAATTTGTCATAAAATGTCACATTCTGTAAGAACATTTTTTTTTTAATGACATCTTCCATATGATGAAGATATTATTCAAAAAGTTTTTTCATGTTTGCAAAATTTAACATTTTTTTTAACTTTTAGTTTGCAAATGTAACTGAATTGAGTGAGATGCCAATTTAGGTACCACCACAAACTTCCTAAAAAAAGAAAATGACAACACATTTTAAATAATTTAAATTATGCCTTTGATAATTGTTAGAGATAATAAATTGGGGTGCTAAACTTCCAGATTGACAAAATAGCATCTGTATGACATGATTGTGGTAGACCAAATTTCATCTTTTTAGTTTTGTTTCTTCACGTGTGAATTGGTGTAGTTGAATCTTTTGAAATTTGTTTCCATTAATCATTTTGATATTCTTTTCTCTTTTATTTTTAACAGAATGAATTTTTCAGTAAAAATGAAGGTACCTTACAGGAAGCTACTAAAACATTAGTTGACATTGGATGCTGCACTTACTGTGTGCTTCGCTTTTTGGGCGAAAAGCAACTGCGATTTTACCGAAGAAATGAAAAGGTGCAGTACATAATTTTGGTTGTTAACATATAAGCTATAACTTGTAGTTATTTACCATCAGACTAATGTACTTATCTTTATTGTACTATAGTATTTCAGCTGTTGTGATCTCCAGTCTTCTTCAGGTATCTGTTGATCTTGATAAGCTTTAGGGAATTTCGAATTGAACCTTTTATTTAATCTATAGGGATAGATTGTTCTCATTCCACTGGCCTTGCTTAGGGGCATGTCTCATCTAGACAAAGCATTAGTTTATCCAGTGGTTCTCAAACTTTTTTTCTCTGGGCTGCATTTTCGGAATGAAAATAGACTCACACCTCACCAAATTTTATGCACATTTAAAAATAAAAACTGAGAGAATTGTAAAGGGAGATAACTGCGGGATCAAAGTCATAACATTATCATTGATAATTCTTTCCTCCAATTTGTGGAGCCTAGTTATTATATTAATATTTGATGCAAAAAATATCACAATGATAAAATCGGTCTATAATTATTTATAACTATTTATACTGGAACTTATTTGTGCGATTACAAGTAATCCATAATAATATTTTAAAATTTGAAATATTTATTTTTGGCATATGAACTTTTTGAAACTGTTTCTAAATCTTTTATTGTCTTTCAATCATTCCACCTCATCTGCTATCCTCTTGCGCTGCACCATTTGGGAATCACTAGTTTAATCAAAAGTGTGTCAAAAGAATGGCTTTTCTCTTTACGCTACTATTGCTGTATAAACTCTCAACAATATTGTTTCCAAAAACTATGTTTAAAATTTTAATAATGAAAAAATGTTACACACCATTTAGCTGTTAGATTGTTTATTTATGAGATTTATTTTATATTTACAAGATTAAAAATGTGTGAACCAACTACAATGCAATATTTATCATTTACCATATTATAAAGATATATGAAAATGAATTTTTTTTATTTTTAAATTTATAAAAAATTATAAAATTATGTAAGCCAACTATAATGAAATATTCATTATTAACCATTTTATAAAGTTTTATTTGTTATTTTATGAAGAAATAAATATGAAAAGAGATTTTCTATTCATAAATTTATAAAAATGTCTGAACAAGAAAATTTAATGATGGGTAACTAATTAAAATTTTGTGAGTTTCGTTAGTTCGTCCATCACGCCCTCTAAATAGCCATATGTTGACTGATTGAAACCAAATTTTGGGGAGAAGTGCAAATAGATAAGGGGATACAATGTACAGTTGGTTTTACTAGGATGCATAAAAACTGCAAGGTAGGGTTTTTGTCAGTCTTTTTCAAACAAATCAACTTATTTAAATTTCATCAATTGCTTTGCAAAATTGAATGAAATGTAGAGTTTGTAAATCTCGACAAAAAATGTTCGTCATAACTTCAAAAATACTAAATACTGTGAGGATTTTAAAAAATTTTAGTTTTGAAAAAATGCATTTTTCAGGCATTTCTTTCATTTGCTATCACTACATGAATTCCCTAAAATGTGCTGGGAGCATCTTTTCCTCTAAACTATTCTTTTAATTTTAGATTTTAGATGAGATGAAAAACACTCAATATTTTAAGTGTGTATCTCCCTATTCAAAGTGGACAAAATTTTACTGGGTATTTCTATTGATTAGGCATCTTTGATCCTAGATCATGATTATAAAAAAAATTGGAAAATTAAAACAAAAAGTAATCTGAGATACAAAATATATAATGCCTAGAAAAATCATATGTTTATTTAGATTTTCTTGTCCAATAGTTCAGACATCTTTTTTGAATGAAAAGATTTGTTTTCATATTTCTTTATAAAATGGTAAATAATAAATATTGTAGTTGGTTCACATATTTTTATAATCTTTACATAATCTAACAAATAAATAGCTTTTTAAAACAATAGACTTTTCCAAGAGAGTATACAGTAATAGCATTAGGAGTAACCCACATTGTTTTATTTTTTTTTTCAGATCTGAAAGTTAAACTTTGCCTGCATTTGACTATTATTTTAGCAATGTTTATATATATTAATGCTTTCATATACCATTTATTTATTTAAATAAAAATTTTAAAAAACTAATTAATTTTAAGTTGTGATTACTACAGAATTAAATTTATAAATATCAGAAAAAATATTTTGAAATGTATGGAGAAAATATCTTTGAAGTAAATGTTAGCTCATGCTAAATATATTAATATACTAAATACATAATTATATTAATTTGGCTTTTATCACAAGACTCATATCTGTAATTGCCTCCAGTTGGGGTGAGAAAAAATTTAAGAACAATATTTATTCTGGGTGGCACTCAAAGATTACCATTTGCAATGCAATGGCCACCTGAGAAAGGCTGAGGAACACATTGGTGGTTTTTAATCATTAGAAAACCTACTTTCTATATTGAATCTGCATGTCTATATTTTTGGTATTTTCTTTTCTCCCAAACTTTTTTATCCCACTGATGATTTTTCTTTTCTTTGATTCCCATTTGCAGACCCAGACTGAAATTCTTATTGAACAGTTATATTATGGTGGAAAACCAGTTGAAAACATTTCCAGGACAGAAAAACCCTGCATTACATGTTTGGGAATTTTACAAAAATATTGCACTGAAGCATTTTCACAGAAGGTATTTGTTAGACTTTGAAAACAAGACTTCTCTTTATTTTGATGAAAAAGCATGGGTAAATATATATTTTGATCACTTGAGTAGATCAGTTTATATTAATATCTGATAGAATCTCAAGTCTCATCACTAATTCCCAATGCTCTTTGGGGTTCAAATCTTTATTATTTTTCTGTTTAGACTTGTGTTATGATTCCCTACTTCTGTCTCATCTGGGAACTCTCAAATAAAGCAAAAATTAATTTCTTGTAGAAAGTTTTCTCTGGCAATACGTATTGAGTTTTAAAGAATTGATTTAATGAAAATACTTGAAATTTTTAAACACTATAAAAATATTCTTTCAGGGTAAGACAAATACTTGTTACAAAAACTGCCAGAAAAGTGGTAAAATCTATTTTTCTGTCTGAAGTTTTAAAATAAAGAATTTCTGTTATACACAAATTCATTAGCACTTTGTAGACATTTTCATCTCAGTGAATTATTTTCTTTTTTAATTGTGATCAGTTTTGTTATGATGAACAACCAATGCATTTTGTGTGTTGTTTTTTAAAATGTCTCTTTTGTGTTAATATAGACTTTTGTTTAAACTTCTTGAGGTTTGTCCAATATATTCTTTCTGGCAATCCTGGAAAAAGAATATAGATGAATTTGGCTAGATTGCAAAAATTCTTTTGAAAAGTTTTGAAACTGCCAGCATCTCACATTCATATGCATGTGTCATCATAACAGTGTCAACAAACCCAGTTTGATGAAGTCCTAACAAGTGAACTTTTTTCCATTTTGTCTTACATTTTCCTTATATACTAGCTTAAACATTGGATTAATTGAAAAGTCTAGTTAAATTACTTAGCATCCTCCATAATTTACCTTAGACTTTTCAGTTAGCCTAATGTATATTTATGAGCAATCTTAAATTTAACAATTTTGAAAATTAATAACATTTTTACTTTTTGTTTACAAAAAGTTGTTGGAAAATAAAATTCTTACATTTGCTTTGATAATATCTGTCAGAACAAAACACATTGACTAAGTTTTCTTTTTGTTTTTATTCATGAAGATATATAAAGGAATATAAGATATTGCACATTGAGTGCTGGTTGGTGTTAATAAAATAGTGCTTGATGTAATATAACAGAGGTATTAAGTATATATTAATAAATATACATATTGTCCTTTACTGCTAGCACAACTTGGAATTTCATGCACAATGCAATTTTCAGGTGCTGAGTAGAGACTGTTAGATAATTTAGATTTTAAAAATATCTGGCGCACTATTGCTATACCTTCTAGCATTCTTCAGTTGTTTATTGCATTTGGTCTTTGTAACATTGCTTCTGCTTATGTAATGTTCCTGTTTTATGTTCTATATTGTGTAGAACAAACAGAATAAGCAATATAAAGGCCAAATGTGAGAAACACTTGAATAAGCTTAAAACATGAATAAAAAAATAGCCAAGATGAATTACTGTACAATCAAAAGTCAGTATAGCTAAATTAATTAAAAATATCAGATTATTTAACTAAACAGTGACTATCTTAAAATACTAATATTAACAGTCAAATTCATTTACAAATGCAAGCCATTTGTGTCTGCTTATGCCTGCCAATAAGATTACTTACAGCTGAAAGTAGTTGATGAGTGAAGCTGAGTTTAGCAACAAGGAGTTTTTTGCTGTCATTTGTGCAATGCATTGCAAAATAATTATTGTACAGCAAAATCAATTCTGAGTTACTTTCTTCCAAACTTTAGCAGTAAACATTTCCCCATGATATCAGTACCTTGTGAGAAAAAAAATTTGTTTCGAGGCTCATTCAGTGACAATAAAATCTTATGCTTTAAAAAAACTGTTTGAGTGATTCAGCTCCTTCAACATGTAGAACATGGTATGAAAATTAAACTTTAATATAAAACTTTCTTTTTTTTCTTATTTTTATTTACAGATTATTGAAAAAGTGAAGTCCTCTGGTTATGTCTTTTCCACTTACTTCTGCTCGTTGATGCTTCCTGTATCTCTGATTGTTAGACAGGTAAGTACATTGAATTTCTGCTTTCATTATCATTATTAAAAGCATTAAATGAAAAGAAGATTGTAAATAATTAAAAGATATCTCATTTTATTTAATAGTCTTGGGTATGATAAGCTACATCTAGCAACAAGGCCTCTGATCAGGAGGAAGCGCATCTTAATTGCTGTTGATCTGGGTTGGCAGCACCTGTTAGGGTCCCAGCTATGGGCAAATAGTGAACCCCCAAACAAAAATCAAAGCACTAGGAAAATATAAAAATACCAGCAATACATTTTTATAGTAAAATTACCAACAGTACATTTTATAGGCACGGTGGAGTAATGTATAGCAGCTCAGATCAAAGAGCCGAGTTTGAATTCCAGTCGAATACATTACATTCACTTATGTGCTAATACCCTTGAGAAAGGTATGGATCCTTTTCTTCTAAAGGTATGGGTAAATAGCAGGACAGACTGGGTTCTATAGCCTTGGATGGCAACTGGTCTACCGCAGAAAGAAATGGCAACTAACTGCAGGAAAAAAATTTGTCTCATCAGTCGCGTGACTGATGAGGCAGATTTTATAGTTGAATTACCAACAAATACATTTTTAAATCAAAATGACCAACAGTACATTTTAAAAAACAATAAAATAGTATAAAAATACCAGCAATATATTTTTAAAAAAAAAACTATAAACAATACATTTTATCATCTATGAATTATATTTCTAAAAAAAAACATGTCTACAGTGAAAGTATAAAATTATGTACAAAATATCTGTTGTTGATGGCATAAAATTGTGTTCAAAATATATGTAGCTGAAGTCTTAAAAATGCATACAAAATATTTAGATTTTGGCATTAAATAACCCATAGAGGTGTTGATATGTCGCTAAACAAAAACAACCAAATGCTTCATTTAAACAAAAGATGAAAATATAAATTTTCAATCTGTTGGGATAACTTATTTTGACTTTGAGAAGGATTGATCTCACTGTGTTGACATTTGTAAAATGCTTTTTTTTATTTTTTAAATATAAAAATATATATTTAAAAGAAATATTTGTATCTTATTTTTCTTGCAGCATTCTGTTTACTTACAGCTGAGAGAAAAATTTAGGTAAATATTTGTTTTACTATTCAAAGCTTTTGTGTAAATCTATACATTAAAGAGTTTTAAATTCTTTGTAAAATTGTAACATGTATTTGTAAGCATTCATATTTTTTTTTTTTTTTTTTTTACTTTTTTTTCTAATATTAAATTTCACTATATTCAGATTATTGTTGTCATCTTTCTTGTTATTACAACATTTCGGCCATTGTCTCCTCTGGCAGATATGGATCTGGGTAACCTACAGAGAATTTTGAGTCAACACTTTAAGCCAATAGGTTATTGTCCCATAGAACAATTCACTGTAGCCTAGTAGATTAAAGTGTTGGTTTGTAAATTTAATGACATAGTGTGAGTTCAATCTCTGGGCTGGTCAGTGTGTACTTGGTCTCTGGAAATGGGCATGCAGTAACTGGGCAGTTCTAAAAATAAGAACTAGATGATATCCCTTGATGTGGGCATTGGAATAAGAACTGTCTACCCCTATAGATTAGATAAAAAAAATACCCAGATTGATATACACCTGATGTAGGCTGAAGGGCACAATAGTTGAAACGTGATCACAACAAAGATGAGAACAATAATCCAAATAAAAATATTGTGAATAATAACTCCTTGAACCAGAAATTCAAACAAAAATTATTAAATTTCATCTAATACAAGGCCCGAGAGCCAGTCAAAGTAGATGGTTACAGTCAAAATGGAAATGACAAATGAGTTGTGTGATATCAATGGAAGAGGTGGTGATGGGAAGTAATGGAAAGATGATGATTGACTCTTGACTTAATGTGTTTAAGGAGTCTGTTCCAAAAAAATAAAGTGTCATTTCTTGGGAAAAGGTTGTCTGAGTGGAATTATCTTTTTACATTTTGAACACTGATGAGAATGATTTTATTCTGTAGCATTTACTAGTTGTAAATGTCTGAACTGGTGAAACTAAAGAATAGAACTCATCTGAACACTTGTCATGAAAATAATGATCAAGCAGTGACAGGCATATAAAGTTGTTTGGGAAAGATGTTGAAGAATAGAAAATAAGTCTTCCCCACAAGGTCACATGAACAATTTTGGACTCTATCAAGGCTGAAAGTGAGGATTTGGCAGCTCCAGAAATCAATTTAAAACCAATCAATTTCAATTTTTAAGGAATTTGCTACACTCAGTGAAGTTTTGAATGAAAAATAGATGGAGACCTTATCAGTATTTTGAAACTTTAAAATGTCTTTTATTTTTTAAAAATGGCATCTGCTTTTAGTAAAAATGCTTTAGTGGGTGATGTTTTTTTTATAAATGTTTGATATTCTGTCAAATCTTGATATCAAAGCTTTAACTTTCTGTAATTTTTAAATGAGAATCAAGTAACAGCATATAATATAAAATCCCCAAATGCTTATTATGTTCAGGGCTTATTCCTAATCTAATCTAGAGACTTGGTTTCAGATTTAGATATTCTTAAAATTATGAGAAGCACTTTTGTACCAACCAAATTTAATAGAGATTCTAGAAATATATTTATTAAATTATTAAGCAAATTATTTCTTTGAATTTATATTAAAAAAAAATCATTTTTATTGAACATGCAAAGAGAAGGAAAATGCTGATATGTTCATATTATTCATTTTACGTTGGATTCAATATCTTCAAGCCTTGGTACTTTTATTTTTTTTTGGGACACCAAGCCTTGATGCTTTTGTCTTGGACTCCAGGCTGCAATGCATTTGCATTGGATCTCTGGTTTGAAAATCAATATTCCAAATCCTGTTTTGAACACTAACCACAAATGTCCATGGGGGAATGTGCCTCAATACCGGCTAAATGTCATCCTTGCCTGTTTAATTTTGGTTAAATTTTTTCTTTTTTATTGATGTGATTTCAATGCAACATATTTGCTGTTGATGTTGTAAGTTGAAGCATTGTCACATGTATCATCATATCTGTTTTGATGACTACAAGAAAATTTCAAACAGTGTAATGAATTCTGTTTAGTGTTTATAAATGTGATATGCAGTTGAGGTAAGTCAAAGTATATACTGCCTGGAACATAAGGATCATGACAACAAACATGAGTATCTGTATTTATATATATATATATATATATATATATATACACACACATACATATTTTTTTTTTTTTTTTTAATGAAATTCTCTGAATTGTTTTCATAGTGAAATGTATCATGGCATCTCAGATGATGACATTCCAGCTGTCAAAGAAGTTTGGAAGTGGCACAATGGGCCAATATTATCTGAAGCCTTGGGAGTTGCTTTTAATTTAAAGGTAAAGTTTGATATGGAAATGTACAATATTTGGTATCATGTTTTTTTTCTTTCTGTTTTTGTAATTTTAACAAAATAGGAAAATTTAGTCTTGTTTTGAGTGGGGGGGGGATCATGGACGTGTTAATATATTGAAGTAACTGTTTATTGTATTTAACCTTTAGCAGCACTTTGCATTATTCATAAGTATTTCATCTAAGTATAAGTAGCCAGACAACTACAGTAGCATCATTTTCAATTTTCAGTTAGTCATTTTCCTGTTGCCATAGTAGGATATGACAACACTAACACAAAATTCAGCCACACTATTGTCTGATGATCAGTCGCATGCAGTGGCTGTACAAACATTTTGTTTGACAAATGAAGTCACCTACAGACTGAGTGCTAAAGGGCAAAATATTTGCATGAAGATATTGTGTAAAGGCTGAATTTTCATATTTTTCAGGTATTATTATGACGCATATCTGTGTCTTTGTTGTTTTCATCATTTGGATCCCCCCACACACCCACATAAAAATTCTAAAGTGCAGAACAAAGTTTCTTCACTTTGATTGGCAAAAGTTAGAAATTACGGATGTGTTTATCCTGTAGACACCCTATGGAGTATAGTGTCACAGCTTCACTACACTAGCTGTTACTGTTGTGATTTCCATAACTTGTTTTTTTATGGTTTGGAGTTGCTAGTGTCATACAGAGGCTTCAGACTAACTTTGTTCCCCATCACCTCCAAACCATCCCAAAATGAAAATTTTTTTTTAACTTTATAATTAATAGTTGTGAGTTGCATAATAAAAGCAATATTAAAATATTTGGGAAATAAATTAAAAATGTTAAAATATTAAAGTTTTAAAAATGAATAGGTAAATTTTGTAGTAGTTTTTATAAAAGTCATAATTTTATTTTTATTTAAACATTTTGGTTTTATGCAGAAATGTTCTTATTAATTAATTTTTATACTTAGAATGACTTTTATCATACTTTAAGAAATGTGTTCTATGCATTCTATATAATGGATTTAACATTTTTAACTAAGTCTTTAACATTTTTAAAGTTTTATCAAAATATTGCATTGTAACTAAATTCTCTATTTTCCTTAATCCCTTTTTAAATTAGCTTATGATAAGCAGGAAATGACATAAATGTTGTTTGTTAATAGTTCATTCAAGATTTTTAAGAAAATGTAATTTTCTTGCTTTGATTATTAAAACAAATTTTGTTTTTACAATTTGGTCCTAATGTTTTTCAAATTTACAAATAAATAATATATCTAAATTTAAGTCCTTGAAAACTCACTTTTCATTCAGACTTCATTCTCCAATTTAAAAAGTGCTTTTTTTTTTTTTTTTTTTTTTTTGCATATGTGCATATTCTATTTAATTTAAGCCTGCTACTATTGTTGAATAGTAAGAATTTTTTTCTGATTTTAAGAAAGTTCCTTTTAGAATAAATATAATAGAATTTTAATTAAAAATTTTGTATTGTCCCAGAAAAACTCACCAGTCATCTCAAACTAATGTTTTATTGACTCCCAGGACACTAGTATGTACTCCACATCTAACCATTGAATTCAGAGTTTTCCTTCTCTTAGACTAGTTGCCAACAACAGCTTGAGAGCTCAATCTCCTTGGTTATTTAACCCCTATCTGGTGGGAGAAGAAATGGATTCGTACGTTTCCAAGAGTATTTGTGTGAAAGTGAATGTGACAGCCCACTTTCTACACTGATAATTTCTACACTATAAGCACATCCAGAAATGAATAACAGAATTTTATTCAATAATTGCTGAATGTAACCTACACCTGAGGATGACTGGAAAGTGTACAGATCGAAATAATATAAACACTAAAGATGTGGAAATTAGTTAAATCAATCCTATAAATCATGCATAAAACTTTAATATTTCAGTATTGGTTGCATTTGTTTTTATTAAAACAGCAAATTTTTGGAAAAATTCTAATGATCTTAAGGAGCTACTAATGTTATTTTAATTTCATAGTCTAAACTGTACAATTTTTTAGTTTGTTGATTTCTTTAAGTAATGTTTACTTTGTTCCTGTTGTTTTGGTCTCTAGACTTGATCCTGAACCATTCATTTTGAATCAGATTATATTGATCCCTTTATCAGTTTACATTGATCCCTTTGTTTTGAACCATTCATTTTGGATCGGTTTACATTGAATCCTTTTGTTTCGATCCCAACTTTGAGGGTTTTGTTACATGTGGATCAAAATAATTTGTATATTTTTAACCCTTTTTAAAGAAATTGACTTTCTTTAAAAAGGGTTAAAAGTATAAAAATTCTTGGATTCTTCATTAACTTCGTCTGAAAATATACTTATGAATTTAATTGCTCATCTCCATTTTTAATCTTGGCATTTCTATGAGATATTCCTTGCTTGAAACCTGACATTGCAAATAACCAATGACTATTTTTAGATCTTCAGGAATCAGTTATTCATTAAGTAATCTCATTACTGGAATTTTTTATCTAAAGAAAGTGATACATTTTCTATAAAGTCTAATTAAATGCATCTTGAATGTAATAAATTTTTTAAAATTGTTTTTACAAATTTTCTTTTTTAGAGTCCTTTTGAAGTGCACATCAATTTTACATATAAGCATTCTGACAGAGAATGTAGTTTTTTGTAAGTTTCAAAACTTTTTTTTATACTAAAGTGCACACAATACAAGGCTTGTGAGCCACTCATGGTAGTTACTGAATGAGGTGTGTAAGAGGAGGCAGTAGAGAGTGAAGATTATGTGGATAAGTTTCAATAAAATTCATTTAAAAAATTATTTTGCATCTTGTCTGACACAAATCTACAATAGTGCAAGACAAAATGAAGATAGAATTCATTAGAATAGCAATAGTCTGTGCACTATGCCTATTAAGTATTTTTCTAATAGTCTTATGGCATCACTTATGATATATCTTTCTTAGATTGTTATAAAATCTTAAAGCAAACAAATCACATCCTAAACACTTTGCAAACAATTGCGTTGTCATTTTATAAATGAAACTCCCTTTTCTTTTCTTTTTTAAACAAGAATCAATTTACATAAATTTAATTTTAATAGAAAAACTTCTACTTGATTCTCTTCTTGAAATCTCTTAAATATGTGGCATCCATTGGTCTCAAGAGACCATGGATCTGTGCCCAAAGAGCCTCAGCTGCTGATGGTGGTACAGCATCTGTTATGGCTGTACAGGCCCACATGCGAGTGACAGTCTTGGTTGCAGCAAATGCATGTGAAGACACCCTTCCCGATGTTGGCATGTTGTTTTCTTTCCGCCAAACACACTTCTCCTCGGTGGCAAGATATTCAAAAATGTTATCCATATTGTTTGAAATTTCCTTACTCTCCTAAAATTGTTATGTAAATTTTTGAACTTGCAGTTTTTTTCCCCCACAATATTTCTGAATTCGCTTTCTAATAAAAAAGTTTCTCTTTCTTCCAGGACAGACTTTCATCCTGACATTTTTCGCCGAAGGAAGACCAAAAAGGTACTTACCATATTTTCCCAGGCTATAAGACACCTCCCAAAAGTATATCTAAATATTCAAAATTTTGCGTATTATGAATAGGATGTTGGATACATGAAACTAAAGTTGTATTGCTGAGGATAAGGAAATGTTGTAATGAGCAGTCATCCCTAAAATGCTATTTTTAGACTACAATATATATATATATATATATATATGTGAGGCGATGCTTGGAAGTCCTTGAGCTGACCAAGATTTCAAAAAATATTCTAATGTTTGAGCCATCAGCAAAAGAAAAAATGGCTTTCTTTCTTTTAAACATTTAATTTTCTTGTTTAAGAATGACATAGTGATTTGGAAGAAACTGGCCTTTTAGAAAATATATTTAGGAATGTTTAAATGCAAGTTTAGTGTGAAAAATGTGATTGGTAAGCTGAGTTCAAATTTCAGTTGGGATAGTTTGTTTACTTCACACTCTCTCTCCCCAGCTATGGATTAAATAAGAAAACAAGACTGGGCTCTCTATGGTGACCAATCTAGGACAACTTTGAATTCAGAACCATGGAGAAAACAATGAGAAACCACTTCACTATCTTTGCCAAAAACAATTATGTCATTCTGCAATTTATAAGTATTACAGAAAGGGAAGCTATGGAGAGCCATGATTGTTTGTCATGACACCACAATATATTTAATTTGCTCTAAAAGTGATTTTTAAGTTACTTAGAAATGTAATCTCTTTATTTTAATGCAGTTTGAGTTTTCTAGTATTTGACATTTCAGATTTACAACAAAAACATGCATATAAATTTATTTTTTCCCCATAAAATTTCAAGGCCACATCACGTTGAAACACCAGTTCACAGCACAATCATAGAAGTTAAGCAATGTCAACACTGGTCAATACCTAAATGGGTGACCACTTGGGAATACCAGGTGTTGTAAGCTTGGATGTTCAAGTGGTGTAATGGATAATAGCTAGGAATTATTAATCAGAGAGTTGAGTTCTCCCAGCTATGGGTTAATTAGTAATGCTTGTATCACTCAACCATTATTATCCCCAAAAATATTCTTACAATTTGAAAATATTTTCTAGCTTTAAATAACCTGCAAATGGTTGATAAGTTGTAGAAAACAAATCAATCAATCAGAAAATTTCAATCTTCAAGTTTATCCAAATGCTAATATCTTGAGTTTGTTTCTTAAAATTAAGTTTTCTTTTAAAATGAGCTTTTTTTTTTTTTTTTTTCAATGTTGTTTTGCACTAAGTTGACACATTTTGTCTAAATTATTTCAATGAAAAATTTTTTTTTTATATATTCTTAGGCTGACTGGGAGATGTACAGCCGAGCCAATGTAGCAAAAGCCGTATGTGATACCGTAGACAGTATTTATAAAAGGTAATATAATTAGCTAACTAGAAAATTATTTTTTTTTTTTATTATTATTTCTTCTTCTTCCTTTGATTTCTGGTAAATACTCATTTCTTTATGGGTCAGAAATGGCATCATGATATTTTCCACTGAACATTTTTATTTGAAAAAACGAAAAACAAAAAACCTAAGATCACACACACATAGATAAAACCCTTTGTAAGTTATGAGCTGTACTTGTGAGTACATTTTTTTTGTATGTTTTAAGGTTTAAGCTACCAAGGATCCCTTCAATGAGTCTATCAGAACCTTTTTCCAATCAACCCGAGGGCTCCAACTACAACTGGAATTGTTAATATCCTCATGTGCCACATTTTTGAGATTTCAATTTCAAGGTTCCTGTACTTTGATAGTTTTTTTTTTTTTTTTTGTGAAGATCTTCAAAGATACATGATAATCTGCAGAGACTGACATATCAATAAAAAGGCATATTCTGTTTTTGTGGTCTCTGATCACAATGTCTAGATGATTAGCTTTGATTGTTTTGTCTGTGTGTATTGTAAAATCCCATAAAATTGTTACATGTCTGTAACCAGGTCTACCAATTTCTTGCAGTTTCCTTTGTAAAAGTTGCATATTTTCCAATGTAAATATTGGTCCACTCTGTCATGCTGGATTTTATATTCAGTGGGTGCCAATACTGTGCAACCTGATACAAAATGGTCAATTGTTTCTGGATATTTATCACAGAATCTGCATTTTGGGCTAACACAATATTTCAGTATGTGTTCTTGATAATTTCTAGTTAGAAAAGCATTGGTCTGTGCAGCAAGAATAAAACCTTTGGTTTCAGCTTTTAACCCTACACTAATGAGTACAGGGTTTGTCTACATCAGTTTGTTTTGGTACGAGCAAAGTATTGGCCATGAAGAGGCTTATCTTGCCATCGTTTCTGCATTTGGTACATTGCTTTTACTTTCTTTTTTAGGGTCTTTACCACTTCAGTAGGTGTATTATGGTTTATTTGCACTTCCTTACCCACTTGAAATTCCATTTTAAATTTGTTGGCTTCCTTTATTACTGAATAAAGTTTCTTATTTCTTTCATGTCCTTGACACAAATCATCATTTAGTCCTTTGTAGTTTCCAAGTATCTTTGAAGGCCAACTGTTGTATTTTTATTGTTATTAAGAAGACCAGTGTCTTTACTGATTTTATCACAACATTTTAGTTGACATATTCACACAGGATGTTTGTCTAAACAGTACTTTGATATTGATAGAATTTAAGGGAAATTTGGTTGTAAAACAATTTATACTTGATATTTTAGTTTCTTTCTCCCTTATATTTCCATATTGACGCACCAAAGAGAAAAAGGTCACATTATTTGCTCACCTGGGCAAAGTTGATATCAGGAAATACTGTATTTAACAAATGTTAATAATACAACATTGGTGGAGAAATAGTTCAATTACATTTTTTCTTTTTAAATAAGATAATTGCATAACAAGGATATATTTTTAAAATTAAATAGAATATTGTTCACTATTTACATTATTCGACTATTGTCCTCATCTTTGTTTCCACATATTTATTACAACGTTTTGATCATTGTACACTCTGGTTTTTTCAGGTGGTCGGTCAAACTGAAATTTCAACTGAACTGTTCTAGTTCACGATGCGTTGTTTAATGGATGTCGAGTTATCTCCTGTTAATTCCTCCAGAGTTCTCCACACGCCTTAACCATGTATTGAACTCACACTCTTTGTGTCCCTGAATCTAACACCTTTATCCACTGTGTCATGTGTCCTTGAGGACATCTGTGTATGACACATGGCACAGTGGATAAGGGTGTTAGATCCGGTGACAGGACCCAAAAAGTGTGAGTTCAATACCTGGTTAAGGCGGTGGAGAACTTGGAGAGGGAATTAAGCAGGAGATAACTGACATCCATTAGACATGGCATGTGGAACTAGAACAGTCTACCCCAGTGAGTGAAATAAAGGGTTCAGTTCAACATTCCAACCACCTGAAGAAGGCCGGAGCATACAATGACCAAAAAATGGTAATAAATATGGTGACAAAGATGAGAGCAATAGTCCAAATAATGTAAATAGTGTACATAATATTACCTAATCTCAGAAATATATAGACAGATACAGAATATTGTTCTTCAGTCATTTTTACATATATTGTTTTCCTTTTCTTTTTAGAGTTTATAATTTTCCCCCTGCTCTGCCTTCAGACTTGGCAGAATGTGAACGTATTTCTTGTCAACATGATTCAGTATTCATTGCAGGTTGGTCTTCACAAAATTTTTCTATGTCTTTAGAAATTGCAGGCTTTCTTTAGCTGAAAGCCCAATGCATAATTTTTTTTTTTTATGTGATGTTCCTCTGGGATGAAGATGATCTTACCTCTCCATATTTTCCTTTAGTTTTTTTACTGCAGGATGCACTTGTAGAATAACTAAGACTCTGGAGCACACTTTAAATTTTAATAAGAAAAAATTAGTCATGAAATTTTAAAATTTAAAATTTTGTTTTACCATCCCCAAAGAAAATTAGAGGTACAGTTTTCATTTATATAGATTTTTTTTTTTTTTTTTTTTTTTTTTTTTTGAGAGATCAATAATGACTGATTTAAATCCCTTGAGGAAGGCAGAAGGGAAATGATTGTCCATTCCTTCTCAAAGATAAGGAATTTAGCATCCAGAACTTAGACATCGAAGCCATGTTCTTTGTGATTTTAGATTCTTAAAAATAAAGATTTTTTTTTAAATACAACAATAATTCAAAATTTACTCTTCTGTTGGGTTGCACTGGGTTACCTTTCAGAGTGCATTAGTTGAGAAACACTGCTCTAATATGCATGGATTCCCATGTTTTGGGAAAGATAATGGTGTGGTTTTGTAGTTTTGAATTCACATTAGACCGCCTCGACTGGCTGTCACTCAAATCTATAGAAACCCAATCTGTCTTAACTATTTAACCCTTAATTTAATAGCTGGTGGCGAGGGGGGGGGGACAAGTGATAGATTAATTTCTTTCCCAATTGCAAAGTGGACACAAATGAACAAGTCCAGAATTTGAACTCTGTTCCCTGATTTCACTTTCTGTGTTAACTATTACACTACATGCATGCTTTACAGCAATTAGCTTTGCTATCTCAATATATCTGGAGATGTTGCAAAGTTTTGGGCCAAGACTAGAATTGAACCAGACATCATGATTTTGAGAAAATTCCCTTCTTGGTTGGTCTGAGATCTTTTCAGTCCCCTTTGTACTTTTGTACATAAGTGAATTAGTTTTGTAATGTAATCTATTTTTTATGATTTTAAATGTTTTGTTTTTGCAATAGAATTTTTTTAAAGAAACTGTTTGGCACTCTGCCTGTTTTCTTTCTTTTGAAGGCAACATATTTAAGCAATTATCACTCTTTGATGAAATTGGCAGAAGAGAAAAGTCCCTTAAATATTCCCACTAAAATGGCCTCATAAAAAAATTAAAATAAATTATCCCCATTAATATTTAAGTTAAAATTTTTCTTTGCATATGATGCTTTTTCAAATGTTAATGTTCCTGTTTGTGAATAAAAAGTTTTTGAACTTATGAAACACATTCTAAGAAAATTTTGTTCATTTATGTTTTTTCCTAAGCTAAATCTGTTCCTTTATTTTATTTTTGTTTTGAATAAATATATTCAATTACTCAATTGATGAATCAATGAAATCAGTCAACTAAGGTGGAGTTTGTTCTCTATTCAAATAAGAAAAAGTCTTACTAAATTGACTCATTTTTTTTTTTTAAATTTTAATATTTTTAAAAACATTTCTTTTTTTGTTTATGACTTTGAAATGAGTCATTTTTAGTGAATTTTGTTTTTTACTTTGTTGTTTTTGTCTGAGGTTTTCTACTTTCTTGACTTTTTTTTCTTTCACTGTTTCATTCAGTTCATTCTTGAGGTGGAGTTATTTAGCCTGGTACAAGATCACAAAACTGGGGCAACACAAACTCACTATTGGCCATGACTATTTGTAAAACTAGCTCATTAACCATGATCTAAAGTTGACTAGTTGTGTCCTGTTGTGGAGTTCTGTAGAGAGGCTGAAATTCAGTTTTTGTTTTTTTGGTGTATCTTATCGCAGGTCGTTACAACAAATATTCTCGTCTCTTGAGTCAGACACCATGGTTGATTGAAGGGATCAAAAAGCATGAAACGTCTGTTCAAGAATTGATATGCACTCCACTTATGGAAAGATTCCAGCCAGTTGGTAAGTGGATTTTAACTTTTTGTTGACCAAACAAACTCTGAGATGTAACACTTTTGTAGAAAATAATTTCCTTCTTCCTATGATTCCTAAAAATAATTTTTTTCTTCTCATGGATCCTAAAAATAATTGATTTTTTAAAAAAATTATTCAGCAAAAATCTTGATCAGTTACAACACTGTGAAGTTAACTTCCTTGATTAATTTCTTTGTAGAATGTAAATTTTCTGCATCTGGTCGTGAAGATGTTGATGTCAAGATGCTTGGAAATGGTAAATATTCTCTACAATTTTCTTGTATGCTTAGGCGTTTAGAAGCAAAATAGATTGGTCAGATTTTTCTTTTTTTTTATTACTTTTTTGGGAAAAACTAAAAATCACAATTTTAGTTTTCTATTTCTTTTTAATCCAAATATTCTACTTAGATAGGTTTGTTCCAATCTAAAATTAATTTTTCTAGAAGCCATCAAAAAACTGGTTGAGGCATCAACTTTTTCATATATTCTAAATATTTTTCCCTTTATTTTAAACTAGCAGTAGAGCCCGGGATTGCCCAGGGATGTAACAGTAAGAGATAGATCAAGTATCGACCATCATAAAGACTGAAAAATAAAATTGACAAAGATTATTGACGGACACGCATGTCTTAATTAGTTTTTTTTTTTTTTTTTTTTTTTTTTTTTTAATTGGTCAAACTCAAACAAAAACATTGTTTTCAATCATTATGAGTCTACCAATTGAATATAATTTTATTATAAACAATTGTCTTGTAAATTGAATTTTTAAAGCATTCTGAATGTAAAAATAAAGAAAAAAGTGTGCAAGACAATAAGAAACACTACCTCCCAAAAATGTGAAGTTTTGTTGAAATCGGTTGAAAAATGTAGGAAATCCGATCTCATATATAAACGAACACACACACAAACAACCTGGGTTTTATAATAAGTATAACTCGATATGAGTTGTCCCCCTTTCATTCTCGTGATGGCTCTTAATCGTGTTTTCAAATTGATTTCATGCAAAAACAATTGTTTTTCCAATTTTTGGCACTGTCAGAACCACCGCAAAGTAATTTTACGTAGTCCTGTGAAGTTTTGTTGAAATCGATTGAAAAATGTAGGAAATCCGATCCAATATATAAACGTACAGACACACACACACACACACAACCTGGGTTTTATAATAAGTATGATTTCTGTTTTTAACTAATGTCAAACTTTCCATGTTTTATTACCTAAAAAAAAAATGATCCTATTCTCTACTGTCACCTGATAAAATAGACTTGCTTGACATTATTCTTCAAATGTAATTTTCTGTAGATGCAAAACTTTATTATTGATCTTTTACAATTTTAGGGGAAAGAAGTATGATAAACTGGAAAAAGTTTTTGTGTGATGTGTTTTTTCCTTTAGGATTTCGTTGGACTAAGTTTATGTTCACGTTAATGTGACTACACATGTGCATGAATGAGTGATGCTGGGAATTTTAGATTTAAAAATAATTTTATTTTAATATGTGTTTTTGGATATATAATCTAACCGATCATGGCTAGATTGTCCATAGTAAATTTGCACCACAAGTTCTTATATTTCACCATTCCTGGCAGAACTTCTATTATCACAATGTGGGATATTTAATCACAAAAGTGATAAAAACAAACAAAAAGAAAAAGAATCTAAATGAAATCTGCTAGTCTACAGACACAAAACACATTTTAAAAAAAGACTTATTTTTAAATATAAAATTCCCAGTGTCTCATGTTTATGCGTATGTGTCATTACATCAATGCAAACATAAACTTAGTCCAATGAAGTCTGAAAGGAAGAAAACGTGTGACATGAATTTTTTTCCATTTTTTTCATACTTCTTTCCCCTAAAATTGTTCTTAATATATAAAAAAAATTATATATTGTTATCTCGTTTTCTACAATAAGACATTTATTTTTAAAGTTCCATTCTAGCAATAGAATATCCTGAAATTCTCTTGTAATTTTCTGCTATGAACAACTTTTGTTATGTTAACCTTTATCACTCTGTATGTGATTTCATTTGTTGTAAAAAGAGTTTATCCTGCTACTGAAGGTGACTCTGATCCCTGAACAATACTGTATTTGAATTTCAAAGTTGTGTTGTCATATCTTGCTATGGCAACAGAAAACAACTTTGAATTAGCAATAAGGATATTGCAATTGAGAGGTCTTGAAAAAGAATGCAGTAGAAAGGAAAGTAATATTAATAATGCAGACTGCTAAATGTTAACTGGCAGACATTTAAGTGAGTTTATTTGAAATCTTCTTCAGAAATTAACATTCAAACAATGATTGTTTATTTTCCTTTTTGCTTAAACAATGTAAACTGAATTTGGCAAAATACTATACAATCATGGTGCAACTAGCAATTCACAGATAATAAGTTAAATAGCATGACAAACTGGGTCCTATAGCCTTGGTTGGCAACCAGTCTACTAAGGAAAGAAATGGCAACCTAATGCAGGAAAATCTGCCTAGTCAGTCAAAAATCAAAAGAGACTTCATCACCCAAGCGCATACTGTGTATGGCACTTAACTGACTGAATATGTGACTGAAGTGTTTCTTAACCCTTTTCTAAGACTCAATATTCTTTGATAACATATGTTGACTGCAAAGTCTTTAATCCTTATTGAACAGGAATCTACATATTTTATTATTGTTCAAGGGCTATGGCTAAGGTGGTTCTCTCTCATTCATGATTGCTATTCATTATTGCCCAAATGTTTACATATTATATTTTCTGATTTGTTCTTTTAACTATTATACTTAATTATTTATTAGGCAATTCTTTTACTGAGCCTGTTTTGTCTTCTTTATTTCAAAATATACAGTAAATGTTTAAAAGAATAAATAAAATCTTGCTTTACTAATAACTTGCTTTCAAAGTTTTTCTTTTTTTAAATTTTGTATTTCTTGGTGTTTTTTTTTTTTTAATTTATTTCTTTGTCTTTAAATTGTTTTTACAGGACGGCCATTTGTCATAGAACTTGTCAATCCGAAGAAATCTGATTTTACGGCAGAAGATTTCCTGCAAATGCAAAAGGTTGTAACATTAAATACCTTCTTTCTTTTTTTTTTCTTTTTCCCCAGCTATTTTGCAAACTAAAATATCATGCAACCATGACAATACTGATTGGAATTTTCATTCAAGCAATTTGCTTGAATAAATTATCTATTTTTGAACTTCATTACAGAAAAAAAAATTTCTAATAGAATTAAAAATGTTAGCAGTTGATTTTAAAAAAAGAATAATTCAAAAGTTTTTGGTTTTGTTATGATTCAAAATAAAACCAAGGAAAAAAAATTTAAAATAGTCAAACTTACAAATACAAACCAGTAATGGAGAAAAATGTAAAAGATTTTTATAAAATGAAAATGTAAATAATGATAACTCTTCATCCTAGAGAATCAGTTTGAAAAGCCTTTTATGTTTGTTAGACATGAAAATTATATACAATCAAATAATGGTTTCTGTTTTTATCTCTGGTGGTTGATGAAATCAGAATCATTTTTCTTTTATATCTATTATTATCATGTCACATTTATCAATTTTTAAAAGTTTTATTGTAATATTTTCTCTCGTGTACTTTAAAAGAGAGCTTAATTAATAGATTACAAATAATTTAAGTAATATGAAATGATTCTGATTGTTTCTTAAATTATTTGTAATCTATTAATTAAGCTCTCTTAAAGTACATGAGAGAATTTTTTTCTCATCAAATTAAATTGGTCCAGAAACAAAGTAATATGAAATGATTCTGATTGGTTCTTTGTTTCTGTACCAATTTAATTTGATGAGAAAAAAATTCTAGCTTCTTTTAGGTGAAATCGATTCATTTTATAGAGACTTGAGATAAATTTATAGGCTATCTTTGTTCAGTTCCTTGTGCACAAAACTTTTTTTTTACATTTGGATAAAGTTCGGTTTTGGTTTTGAAAAAGTTTTCATCCCAAATGGATTGTAAACTTATGTTGAAATGCTAAAAAAAACAAACTGAATTTTGAAAATAAATTTAATCAGTCAATTTTAATGATTGGTGTTTTGTTTTTTATTCCTTTCAGGAAATCAACACAAGTACCAAAGATATTTTTATCAGAGATCTTCAAGCAGTTTCAAGGTGATTCAAATGATTTAGGTTTTTCAATTGTTTGTTCTATTAACAAAGATCAAACTGAAATGAAAATACTAAAAATGAAAGGAAAAATTGAATTTCTGACATGTTTTAGAATGATTTGGTTTTCTTTTTATTCATTAAAATGTTTTTAAATGACTAGCAAAATGGTCCCATTTAAAATATTCATTTTAATATAGATAAACATTTTTTAGAAATTTAAGAAAGTCCTAGAACAAAAAATCCCATGAGTTTCTTTAATATATCAAAGATAAGTTTGTTAATATATGTATTTACATTTCCACTCTTCAGATGTCTTTGAGAGATAATATGGAAATTCTGTAGAATCGGGTTTACGATGCTTCTGTCTAAAATAGTTCCAAGCCAAGGACATTGGTATTCATAGTTGTGATGAGAATGAACTTGAACAGAAAATCAACATCCTCTACCAAACGTTCCAAGAAATAGGACTTAACTAAACTTTCCTTTTGGAAAGATTTATCTTGAGTCCTAGAAATTATGATCGGGAACTTGAATGAAAGCAGTGATGGCATCTACCCTGAATCCATCATAAAAATTCAGGATGTGGAATTAGTAAATACTAAACACTTCAAATACCTTGGTGTATGGATCAGTTATAACAAATTTAGTATAGAAGATAAGGAAATTGAACCAAGAATAGGCTGCACTGGAGGTAGTTTGAACTGTAAAATGATGAAACCTTGTTTTGGCATATGGATCAGTTATAATTAGGAATATATTGCACTAGAGGTAATTTCACACAACACTGCAAGTTGCTACAAAACCAAAACATTAGCCTAAAAACTTGATACCTATTCTTAAATAGCCTTACCAGATCAAGAATTTCATATGTCATGCATGGCGCCAAACTTATTTAGAAATATCTCAACTATCAGATGTATACAACCATTTTCTTAGATCAATGGTTAAAGGTGGCTTCAAGCAAATGTATACTGTAGGTCTTAGCAAGTACCATCCTTCGGGCATCATGGACTGGCACTACAGAATTACAAAGAACTTCACCAAATAACAGAAATGTCACTTGAAGACTTTCAACAGCAGCAACTAAAATGGATATCACATGTAAGTTGAAAAGAAAATGATATAATCAAGGCTACATTATAATCCCAGCCTGATTGCCATGAAGTGAAGAAAAGCAGAAGTTGAGTTGCACTGACTGTTCAGATGAATGTTTCTCTATAAGGAAATGGCTAATATTACCATTACCAGTTTGCAATCTCCGGTCGAACATTTTCATTTTCTGATTTAATCTTGAAGACAATGCAAATCTAGACACACACCTTCTCATCAGTTTTCTTTTTTAATCAAATTTGAAATCCTTCCAATTTGCCACTCCCTTCCAACTAACCTCACATCAGAAACACTTTATCTAGTTTTGACCTTTTTGAAGTAAATTTGTTGTACAAAAAGCGATAATTAAAATCAACAATGCAATCCCATAAAAAAAATCTCCCATGAATTGAAATAAATGTTGATTTGTTGAACATCAGTTGGCAACAATGCCCGAATTAATATAAATGAAATTATATTGAAACCCCTACCAGTGTCCCCCCCCCCATCATAGTGATGTTGATTTTCAGCCGAAATCAATGACTGATCATCTGCTTATCTTGATTTCTTTTTTACTCACATTTGTGGTGAAAACTGAATTTTGGATGCTACTTTTATTTAATCAGAAATTTTATTTCATTCTCAACTGCACTTTTTTTTATAAACTAATCAGCACCACATTCCATTTCATTGGAATAAGCCAGATTTTGCAAGAGACATGGGTAAAACTGAAAAACTCAGACTATACAGGGGAAAATTTTATTAACTTGAATGAAAAGGAATTTCAATGACTGAAATTCAAAATATAAAAATATTACTTTGTTTTTTGATTTCTAGAAAACTTCCTTCAAAATCCCTCAATTTTATTTTGTGAACACAGATGCCTCTAGAAAATTACTCATTTTTGCATTTGTAAGATCAAATATTGCAAATATGGGAGCCTTGTATCAGCCTTGTATTTTATAAAAAAAAAATTCAATGTGTTGATTTTCCAGGTTTGAGTTTCAATGACTGGACTTCCATTTCATTTAATTATGCCATCTTGGATTTTATATTGGGGTAAATTTAAAGTTTTCTTACATTTTTAATTGTTATAATAACTATTTGTTTTTTGTTTTCTTTCAGAGATGAAATTGCCAACCTGAAAGAAGGAGAAATTGAAAAAACCAAAAGTTATTCTGCAACTTGTTGGTCTGAAAATTGTTTATCCCAAGATGAACTTGATACATTGTCCACATCTAAAGTAAACAATTTGATTTGCTATTTTTGCTTTTTGAGTAAAAAGAAGAAAAAAAATCCATTTTCTTGTGTTTTGTTTTGTTCTCTTCTATGCAAATGCCTTCAAAATGTTGTCTCATTTGTATTGCCAACTCAGAAAAAATAATGAATCTTCTCAGTCACACTTTCTTCTCTCTTTTTATTGCCACTGACTGCTACCCATAATTCCTTTGTTCTTGCCTAGTTTCATAAATATATATTTTTTATCTGAGCAAGAGCTCCAAACAGTATACACTTTTCTTTGTTGGGTTTTGTAAATCAGTTTTAAATCTCAAAGTAAATTCTATCTCCTTGAATTCTCCAGTCTGAAATCCAATTTTAGATTGTTCTTCTTATTTGAACGTTTGGGGAAATACAAAGTTTATTTGTAAAATTGGTATCAAAAGATAATTGGTATTTTAAAAAAATTTTGACTGAATTTGGGAGTTTCTTGACATTGACATTTTTTTCTAATTTTGGAATGACCTTGTTCTTTAATTTGGTTGAATTTAGAATATTCAGATTCAAGACTGTGAATAATGAAAATAGAAAGTAGAGGAAAATGCTTTTTATAAAAATACAAAGCCTTGAAAGGAAATTCGTAAAGATAACTTTTCATTACATGAAACCTGAAAATGATTAAAGTATTTTCTGAACATTGATGCATATTTCTAAATGATTTTTTTAATTGTGAAAATATTGTCTTGTAGGATCTTGTTCTTCTACAAAAGACACCTATCCGTGTGTTACACAGGTAAATCAAATTTTCTTATTCTAATCACAGCAAAACAGATCAAAAACCAAACTCTCTTACATCAAAATAATGTCAAGATTAAAACATAAAAGGCAGTAAACCATTATTTTATGGAGGAAGAATTGACATTTCTTTTCTGATGTTCATTTCACAATTGTTTCACTAATTTTTTTCAAATTTTCATTAGGTGATGGACACCTGAAGCAATTGGATAAAAAATTGCTCATAAGAAAAAAAAACAAATAATTTTTCTTTTAACTTTAAATCACATTTTCTTATTTAGAAAGGATCATTTTGTGATTGAATGAAACTCTGGGAAAAAAAATCAGTGATTTTGGTTTTGTAAATTGTTACGAAAATGCAATAAGATTTCAGATTAACCAAATTTGTTTTTAATTTATTTTAAATTTCCCATTGTCTTTTTATTTTATTTTTTTTTTATTTATTTATTTTTTTTTTAAATTATCAAATAGAAATTCCTGAAACCTACAAACTCTTCAAAGTCAATCACTAACATAAACAGGGTTTGTACAAGTCCTGGGAATCTTGAAAAGCCCTAGAAAATTGACAGGGCTTTTTATAGAACTTGAAAAGTCTTAGAAAAACTACAATAGACTAAAAGCTCCTTGAAAAGTCTTGAAATTTTCTAAAATGGGCTGCCCACACATCCTTTTTCTCAATTCATGAAAGTCAAAATGCCAAATCCCAGAAGTTTGGCTTTTTTAAAAGCTAAAAGTGTTTTTTTAGTCATCAGTAATATTTGGCAATTATTGCAAACAGTACTTTGTTTCCTTGATTAGAATGTGTTCATGACCTCATAGTTACTTCTGTATTGTCTAGGTGACAAGAATGAAAGGGAGAAAGTTGTATTTGAAAGGGAAATAATAAATTATTTTACAGTAATAAAATACATTTTAGTAGAATCTTGAAAGATTTATTAGTGTTTTTTAAAATTTGAACAACTGAAGGAATTTTATTCACATGTCAATTTAAAAAGTCAAAAGTCCTTTTGATCTCTAGTGGTGGGTGAGTTCATGCTGAAAAAAATTAGATACTTTGTGTCCTGTGTCAATGTGCATCTATGTGCAAACTATGTTTGTCTAAATTGTTGCCAAAAGTAACAAGTTTGAGAATCAAATTTGACTCCAAGAAAATGTAGACAGGAAGGATAATAGAATAGAAAATGTGCCTTTTGTTATGTCTCAGGATTGGATAGAAAATGCATCTTTGAAAGAATAAAAATAATCTTATTTTTAAAGTTTGCAGGCTAATAATGACCTGTATCTCTAGCTTTTGTTGCGTGAAAAAAATGATGAAATATATTAAAACTTATTTGGCTTTTATTGCTTGGCTTTATATTAAAAGTTCAATCTGGCAACCCTGTCCCTTTATTTTTGTATTTCTGCCATAGATGGCTACAAAATGTACAAACATGTGAAAAACTCTTAGACATTTGGCCAGATGTCATAAATTTGTGAACAATTAAAAAAACAGGCCTTCTCTGCACTGCTATCAAACGTGAATGATGTTTTATTTTCAGTGAAACTGCAGATTTTTGTGTCTGTTTTGAACCGTTTCTGATAAAATATCTGTGATAAACTGTTGCTTCCTTTCCTTGCAGATGATCTTTTTAGTGTAATCATAAAACTGTTAAGAAGATTTGTAAAGGAAGAGCAAAAGCACACTAAAAAGATAATTACATTTTTCAAACTGAATGTGTAAAATTTTGTCAAACCCAAACATGCATAAAGATGCTGCAAAGATCAAGTGTGAATTTCTGACAGATATCGCTATGTGTGCACACATACATGCCAGTTTCAGTCCTTGAAACTTCTTAACATCGTTCTGGAATGTTTTTAGACAGAAATTCTTAGTATTAAAATTTGTGAAATTTTTCACTTTTATTGTACAGAAAAAAATTCTTCCTACCCCACCCAACTAGAAACTGGAGTAAAGGAAGAATTTTCATTAATTGTATTAAAGTTTTTTTTTTTTTGTTGTTGATGAATTTTTATTTGATTTCACAAATAACAAGAATTTTGTTTGCCATGTTTCTTTGCACCAAGAACCAAATTGATGCATTCTTTTGACCAACAATCAATCAGTTTTGGACTTTTAATTGGTTATTTACCTTATTTCTGGTGCAGACTATTATCCCCATCTTCGTTGTAGACAACAAACATGGAGACAATAGTCTACACCAGAAGTTCAAACAAATTATTTGATTGGTTCATTATCAAGTAAAGAAACTGCTAAAAATATTTGTAAGTCATTTATTTTTGACAATTTAAATATATTTTATTTTAGAAAGTAGGATTAGAAAAAATGAATGGTTAATCAAATAATGAATAAAAATAAAAAGCTTAAAACATCATTTTTGATAATAGAAGTTTTTTTTTTATTTGATCTAATATATATATATATATATATATACATATATTTTTAAATAAAAACAGACCAACTTTAAGGTTCCATGTAATAAATTATTTCACCACACATATTTTTTAAAGGACTGCAGATCATCAGACTTTACTTCCAAAGGTTGAAACAAAAAATGAAAAGAAATTTACACATTTTTGATGGGCCGTATTATACATAGGTAAATTACCAAAGTGAGGGGGCGGGAGAGAAGACATGAGTGAGTTAGATGTAATTTAAAATTTCTATTCTTTTATACTTAAAATTACTTGATGTCCAGGCATTGACACATTTAAACAGTCTGTGTTGAAATAATTTATTACATGGAACCTAAAAGTGGTCTGTTTTTATTTAATTTGCTCTGGATTTACATTGAGCTCTCTGGATTTTTATCCTCCATATGGATTACCTAATTTTTCATAAACTATATATATATAATGTGTGTGTGTATGTGTGCTTTTAAACCCTATCTAGGCATAAAACAGATTTATTAAAAAAAAAAAATATTTATGCTTAAATTCTTGCCGAGGGTGTTTTTTTGCTTTAGTTCTACTAATTTAAATCCTTTGCTTGATTAAAGAAGTTTTTGTTTATTTTCAGACGCCCACTAGCCTCCCGGCAGCGAATAATTCATTCAATCTCTGCCAAAAAAATTGATGATCATCATTTTCGTCTTCAACTCTCTACGCAAGCAGGAACGTATCCTTTACTGTCTCCAAGATTTTTTTTTATCTGGTTGCATTTATTTTTTGTCTGATTGTTTGCCAAGCCATTTATAAATTTCTGATTTTCATCTAAAATACCGGTGTGATGAATAAATTGTCGTAAAAATTACACGAAAATGAAAATAACACTGACATCTCATTCTAATAAATATATTTATGTAAATTACACAAAAATATCTTGAAATACTAAAGAGTAAATTTATTCAATAAAATCTCCATTACAGTCTCCAGATGACTTTGGAATTTCCTGCAACTCTTCTAGACGGTCTCCTTATTTAAGTTGGTGAATGCTGCCATAATCTTTGCCTTCAGTTCATCTTTGATGTTACAAGGAGTTTTGCTGGTCTTTCACTCAACTGTGCCCCACATAATAATCAAGAGGGTGGCAGTCTGGGGAGTTAGGTGGCCAGATGTAAAGGGTGATATGGTTGCAGAAATTGTCCCACAGCCATGATTGGGTTCTCCTGCTTGTATGGCATAGTGCAGAGTCCTGTTGCCAGACATAGGGTTTTCTAGCAGCCACCCTCTTGACCCAAGGCAGCAGTACCTCCTCAAGGTACTTGATGAAGTCCTCTGTGTTGAGTCTGAGGCCCTGTGATCACTCCAAAGACTTTCATGATGACCATTAGACTCATCCATCTCTTCGATTCTTCTGAACTGTCCTCAGATTGACACCCAAACACTCTGCACTTGATGTAAGCCCCCTTGTTCCTGTGGGAAGAAGAATGGAGGCTTAACTTTGCCATCATTAGGGATCACTCCAAACACCATGATGTTGACTGGATATGTCATCCAACTCTTTCTGAATCCTCTTCAGCGTCCTCAGATTCACAACCCAAAACTTTGAAAGGTTCATATTGGAGCTTCCGGCACGAATGCTAAGCAGTACAGCATGCCATTTCCAAATTTCTGGCAGAGCAAATTGCATCATGGTGCTCTTTTTCTCACAGACAGTGCCAAACTGACCCTACTACACTGTGCAGTTGACAACATCAAAAACAAACAATGCACATGTGCAAAATAAAAAAATATAAAATGGCGACAATTTACCCATCGCACCCTGTATGTTATCCACTGGGAATTGTCATTTGTGGAACTTTTTCTTTCACTGTTCCATTTGGTCATTCTATATGTCCATCTTTGTTTTTATTCCCAGGCACAATCATTCCTTTTGTGTCCATCTCATTGTCCTACTAATGTGACACTATGACTGGGACATCCATATAGAAGAGGAAAGTACAATCTTATCTCAATCCCAAGTGTTGCTCTTTTATGACCTTAGAAATTTTCTAAGTGGTGTTCACTTTGAGCAAAGGGGAATGGAAAAATAAATGAGTAGATAGGAGTTTTTTGAAACCAAGTGGCAGCAAAGCCAGATATGGAGTGTATCTGGTTGCTGGCCTATTTTAAGTCATACTTTCAGTTCTGGTCCACCCTTGGCATGAGTTGGACAGTTCTTCATGTAGTTCGGATGTCACACATTGAGATGTATGTATGGTTGGGGTGTTTGTAAGGGGAAGTGCTGCGCTGTTAGACTAATATGGTCAAAGTTGTCCCCAGGTGTCACCTACCTACCTACCTAACTAACCACCCAGACCGAGCAAGCCCTGAATAAAAACATCTATTTTATAATATGGGATACAGAGTTCACGTTCTCATTTCTTGGTGTGACGTTTATATCTCACCTGTGAACATGCAGCAGACCCTTCCCAGGTTTTGGTGCACACTGAAATAATTGAGGATCAAAACACAACACAGGGAAATCAAGCTGGGTGAGGATTTTGTTGCATGTTTACACTAATCAAAACTTTGACAAGTTACTTGATTCCCGTTTTAACTTCCATAGATTTTCTCAGTTTTCATCAAGTTTCTGTAGTTGTTCACACATGAAACCTGTTTTAAAGTTTGAGTCTGTTCTTTGTAGGTTCTCAGCCTTGTGTCAATGTCTTCCATTCAACTCGCCTGTAAAATTGATTGAACCATGAGCAGGGTGGGCGAGGGGAAGAAAACCTCTTTTACCTAATGTGATTTTGTCAGTGCTATATAAGAGTTGAATTAGTTTCTGACTTTTTGGACAGCAATTTGGTTTTCAATGAAAAATTACAAAAAAAAACAAAAAAACAAGCGGTTGGGATTTCAATTTTTTTTTTTTTTTTTTTTTTTTTTTTTTAAAATGTCATATTTCTTCAGAATGTTTACTATTATTATAGATCCCAACAGTTTCTTTTGCTTTAATATCTATGAATTGTCACGGCTAACTTTGGAAAAGATCATAAGGTGGTTTTGAATTCAATGTTATCCTTCTCCAAGATTGATTGCCAGGTCAAATCTAGAGAGCCCAGTCTACACTTGATTCAACCCATATCTGAGGGAAGAAGATATTCCTGCCTTTCTCAAGGATATCAATGTTAAGTGAACACAACAGCTTTAGCTAAAATTCAAACATTGCCTGACAATTCCATTTTCTGCAGCAATATGTGACCTGCACATGCATCACGTTCCTAAAACAAATACTACCTCTGTCCTGTAACAGTTGTTGCATTTACATACACATTTTATATGCTGAATGCATCAACTATTTTGGGACAAAGGTAGTAATATATTCAAACTTACTGAATTTGGTCTGTGCTCAATTTTTAATGAAATCTGAACATGTGTTTCTGAAAAATATACACCTAGGAGGGTGCTGAAAAATTCTTGGCCTTACAAAGAAGCACTACCAAAACAAAATAAATTGTTCATATTTTGAGAAGTGGCTTGTTACTTCCAATCTTGTTTGCTTGATTTGTGTTCTATGGCTTATCAACCCTTTGCAGGTTATTTAAAATCAGAAAGTATTTTTTAGATTGTAAGGTGTGTGTGTATATATATATATATATATTTGAGATAATGATTTAGTGGTACAAATCTTACTAATTAACCCATAGCTGTAGGGAGGAGAAGTGGATTAATACCTTTCCCAAGGGTATTTGTGCATAAGTGAATATAACAGATGCAACAGGAATTGGAATACAGCTCTGATTAACAGTACAAAGTCATTATCCATTACACACCCACACATCCAAACTTAACAGCACCTGGTATTCCTAAGCAGGTCACCTATCTAGGTACTGATCTGACACAACATTGCTTAACTTCAGTGATTATATGAGAACCAGTGTTTAAATGTGATGTGGCCGTAAGTCTTTTCAGTCTTGTAACATTACATTCAGTTAATTTGAACAATTTTTCTCATCCTCTCAATATTATAGACACATTTCAACAAAGTAACCTGGTCATCTCCATTAATTCTTTTTGTGTGTGTGTGTGTGTGTAAAGTAACATCACATTTGTAACAAAGATGAGAAAAATAGTCTTAATAAGTCAAAATATATTGACAATTTCTAATGTCAAAAATATTATCAAAAAGCAGTGTAAACGAAATGTTGAAACTATCTAACTGGGCTCCAAAAATATACCACTGGCAACCTTCAGGATATGATAGTGCAGTGGAAATAGGTGTTGAGTAATAAAATGTTGCTATTACCTAATTGTGGTGAGTTCAATCTCTGGATCAGCTAGTGATATCCATACACTCTGGTTCAGCCAGAATGAATAAAAAAAATGACATTTCCGGGATGATAATCAGCTCATACAATGCAACAAAAAAATAATGGACATCTGAAGATGGCCAAAGGCTATTTGGCTGAAACATTGTGTATGTGACAACATCTATAACAAAGATGAGAAAATACTTTGAATAAATTAAAACTTTCTTTAATGAATGTTTCTTTTATATTTAAAGTGTGAAATCGGGTTTGATCAGTTTAAAAATCGTATTATAATTTCACTTTGAAAGATGTTTTTGTTATTTTAGTTTGATTTAATATTTTCAAATCTTAAAACATTTTCAGCAAATTCCCAATTTTTATTTTACTTTTTTAATCTAATCTAAAGCAAAATAAATAAATAAAAAAAAAAAAAAAAAAACATGGATTTTATTTATTTTTTCCCTTAACAACTTTTCTAGATATGTCAAAGAATTTATCCATGGGGATTTTGGAAGGACCCAACCCAATCTCTCCATAATCATGAAAACAGAATGTGACATTCTGGAACTGGATGTTGAGGTAAGTTGCAATTCCACAGGCTTTTCTTCTTTTTTTGTAAGTGTAAATTTGTTTAATTGTTCATTTTAAATATTTGTAAGAGAGTTAGTGAATGAGTTTATGGGATTAAATTTGACTCTTATTGGGTGCTCTATTACTATGGCCTTGTTCCAGACTAAGCTAATGTCAACTTGGCGTGTTTAGTGGTTGGAATAGTTGCATATTTCTCTCTGGTTCCCATAGTTTGAGGAGAGAAGCCATTGGTTTGAATGTCAATTTTTCAAGAGGATTACATCTTCCCCAAATGTCATCTGCTTTAGCATACTTACATACCTGTAAAGTCTTAATATATTTGCATGATATAAGCATCTATACTATTTACTGAATGCTAAATGTAATCTTTTTCTAAATATTTTTTTGGCTGTGTGAATTGAAAATCCTATTTATATCTCAACCTATCTATTTACAGCAGTGGTTCCCAAACATTTTTTTCCTCTGGGCCATATTCTCAAAATGTAAATTTGCTCACATCTCACCAAATTTTATGTGATAAAAAAGTACATAAAAAATGGGAAAAAAAAAAACACAAAAAAAAAAAAGAGATATAGGTTTAAAGGGAGATAACTGCAGATTCAAAGTTGATAACTCTCTCCTCCAATTTGCAGACCCTAGTTACTATGTTCTTAATACTTGATATAATGGAAAAATATCACAATGATAAACTCGGTCAATAATTATTTACAACTATTTATACTGTGACTCATGCATGCAATTCACAGTAATCTATAATATTTCAAATTTTGAAATCATTTATTTTTGGCATATGAATTTTTGGAAACTGTTTGTAAATCTTCATTTGTCTTTCAATCATTCTACCTCACCTGCTATCCTCTTCTACTGCAGCATCTGGGAACCACTGCTTTAGAGGAATTAGACTATTTTGTTCAGTTGTTAAGGAAATGACTTTTATTATCAGGTAATTTTGTGCAGTATTCATTCCAGCCTTAATGTTTTTATTTTCTTTTTTCTGTATATTTGGAATCTAACCCAATCTGTTTCTTTTTTAGTCTGTTGATGTTGACTGGCCAAAGCAATTGAACACGTAAATGGTGTTACATTTTGTTGAATGCTACTCAGAGTTCTTGAAGAAAAAGCATCTGAACTGCAGATTTTCTTGAAATAAAAGCTGACATAAATCTTTTTATATAAGATAATATAATTTGGTTGAAATATTATTGTCTTTTGTTTTTGTGAGATACAAAAAATAAAATGAAGGTACGTTTTCATTATCTGAGAAGAGTTTATTCCATATTTGTTCAGACTAATATCCTTATCTTTCAATTCTATTAATACATTAAAACTGTTTAAATGTAGAACGTTTGTGAGAAAAATTGTAATAAAGATGCATATGGTAGTGTGATTTATGGGGGAATGTATTTTTAACTGGTAAGGGCCATTCCTCATTTGAATATACTTTGACAGAGATCAGTTCTCCTGGCTACCAAATTTAGTGACTCTCAAAACTGGTAGAAAATCTACAAACGTTTTCTGAAACACCTTTTTTTTCTTTTTTTTAAGAACCTTCCTCAATTATTTTAGAGGTTATGATTTTATTTTGCAGCAGAATCAGTTTCTGCTTCAAAGCATCATGTAAAGTTTAAGGTGCCTTTTTGTAGAAAAGGCACCCAGAAATTTGGTACCACAGGTACAAAACCAATTATCCATCATTTGTTCTTTTCTGTGGCTTTATCTTCCTGGAAATTACATGTCCCATTTAATATAAATCCCTGTGTTGCTAACTAGGTTTGCTTCAAGCAGGAAATGTGGACAAATTTATGCAGATACAGGTCAAGTGGTGAGATTCAGGAAAGAAATCTTTTTTTTTTTTCTTTTATGACTTAAAATGTTTGGAGGTACTTGACTAGAAAGAATGGATGCAAACATTTAAGGAAGAATTAGTAAGAAAAGAAAGTTTGGAAGAAAATCTGCAGTTAAAACAACACAATTTGAGAATATTTCATTAAGATTTTCTATAAACTCTATGAATACAGAAAGCCGAGGTTAGTGTCAAAGTATCTATTTATTTTATCAGTCGGGAAGGAAACTGATATTTGAAAAAAAAAAAAAAAAATTTTTTTATGCAAACCAGATGAAGCTAGTTTCTCAGTTGTCACCCATTATTCTAAACTTTGTCAATGTAAATTTTATCAGATTCTGACTGCAACCAATTCTAGATTACTAAACAATTTTCCAAGGTCACTTAAGAATGATGACAGGTCTTTGAAAGACAGTTCTTGTAAACCAACAATTCTTTTTTTTGTCAGTGAGGAAATCATTTCTCAACAATGTATTGAGCAAAATAATTTGTGTTGATGAAAAGTAGTGGTGCAGGGGAGGGGAAAAAAGCCAAATGCTATCAAGATATCTTATATTTTATTAAATACTTAGAAGGATTGCACACAGCAAGTGAATGCAATTTATTGACATCATTACAGAAATTCTGGACACGAAAAGTTGTTCATCCAAGACAAAAATTAATATCACCATTTTTCAGCTTTAAAACTAAGATAAAAAGGTAATTGGAATTTTGTATTTAGAATTCAAGTGAAGGTTTTGAGCAAATTTGATCTGCTTTCAAAATTGTTGGAGTTTATGGTAACCATTAAAACACATGATATGGTTGAATAAATGCATATTTTGCAAACTAAAATTTGCAGTTGGAGGTTTTTTTTCCTTTACATTTAGACTGCCAAGAAAAAGCCCTGCCATTTTTTTAATACTTAAAAAATCTTTTAAGTGTATTTGATGTTAAAAAAAAAAAAAGTAACAGGAAAGAATTTTAACCACCAAGAATGCTGTAACCTTCTCTTGAAACTGTAAATTTAATAATTCTACTTTGAAATGCAAAAGCTAAAGAGAACATTCGATTTATACAATAAATTAAAACTAGAATCATGAGAGCTTGGCACTAAATATTTGTTTAAAGAAAAAATATTTAAATGCATTCAAGATTTATTCCTACTTTAGTCTCCTACTTAGATACTAAATTTTCATTTCGTAAAGACATCATTTATTTGACAAAGAGGACAACACCGACAAAAGTGGAGTTTTCAGGATTTCAATTCCTGATTATAGAGTTATCTTGGTGCAATACAATGGAAATGAGGTAAATGTGTCAGTGAAATAGGGGAGATAATTTGATCAAAAGCTTTTGAATCTGAGGAAAGATGACAGCATTTCGGAAGCAGCAAAAAAAAAGAAAAGAAAATGAAAACTTGATAATTTTAATTATCTAGTTTAAAATAAAAAGGAATTTCTAAAAAGCTTTATCTTATTCAATGGAGATAGTTGACTTTTAGTTTCGTGCATTTATTTAATTTACTCAAGGCAAAAATGGAAGCAGAATCAAACTTGTCTACAGATTCAGATTCTAAACCCATTTTCAGCACCGGTGCTCAAGGTGCAGTTTTTGGTGCAACATGGATTAAAAAGAAAATTAACAATGACATTTTTTTTCTGTGAAGGAAATATTAAAATGCAATCACTGGTAATCTGTTTTTTCCTTTATCATAACACTTAATATGGATCATTTGCTGCAAAGAGAAGCCATGATTACTATTTTTAGTAGTGAAGACACACCCCTTTAGAAAGTTCAAATTGATGCTTTATAATTAATTGGAGCAGAGCAATAAATTGGGTATGTCTTGACCATTAAAACTGATGGTTACCAAAAGAAAGGTGTCTTGCTTTTGGAAAAAATCAGTGGGGGAAAAAAAATCATTGATTCTAGTTCCTCTGAGCTTAAATTAAGTTCTTTTCAAGTCTTGTTATATTCAACTAGAACTTTCCCTTCCCATGTCACCAGAAAGCAGTATTTCTTCAATATCCTCTTCTAATTGAATACTGAACAAAGACTTCACTCCTTCCCCAATACAGGCTTTACACTTGCACAGGAAAGCATGTGTTCCCATGCAAGGACAAATCTGTCGAAGAATCTGTGAGATTTGTCAATCATAAAACAAATTGACTCTGCTACAATAAGGATAAAACAAAAATTTAATATATGATAAATGTTTGTTTGTTTGTTTTTTTAATTAGTGTGTTTTATAAATATATCGAGTGACTAACAAAAAAAAAAATGAAAGTCTGAAACGTTTGCAGTGACAAAGTTCATAATCAAGGTTAATACAAAGCAATGAAACTTGAATGTCTGCCTTCGGATTCCTTTAAGAATTGAAACCCTTGAGAAAACATTCTTGCTTTTACAAACTTTTCCTTTTTAAGAATCTCAATATATTGCATAAAATAAATTTTTGTTTTTTTGAATAAATCAAATTCAAGCTGTTATTTAACTGTGAAGAAGCACCACACCTTGGCAATGAGCTGCAGAGGGAGATCGTCTCACATTGAAGTACAATGGATGAATTGCAAGAAGAAAATGGAGAACACAATATTTGACTGTTTGCAGCTGATTTGCAGTCATCAAGAAAAACAAGTGTCGGGTGAAAATGTAAAATTTTATGCCAACAAAAAAAAAAAAATCATCAAAAAAGATTTAACCAAGTATGACGGAAAAGAAAACTGAATACAATTTTTCATCACTTAAAAGATGAGTGTGATTAGATTATTTAACAAAATGTTCAGTATTTTTCTTTAATTTAAAAAAAAAAAGAATGGAAATATATAAACTTAATTTTCAAAGATATTAAGTTACATACAAAGAATAATTAAAATTAGTTAATGAACTAAAAAGATTTTAAAAAATAAAAATTTAAATTCACTTCCAATTCAAATGTCATCCCAAGTTTCTCTTTTTTTTCATGAATTTGACGAGCAAAATTTATTTTATTAATATCAAGTCTGAAAGGTTTTTCAATAAATAGTTACAAATTGTAATAAAAAAAAAAATGAACACTAAAACGTGTTTCTAACTTTATAAAAAATCAAGTGTTAAAAGATATTACCAATAATTAATTGGTTTGACCAAAGAGAAAACAGCATCTAAATTACTGAAGAGGGTTTAGAAAAAAAAAAATTCAAGGAAAAATTTATTACCTATGTTAAGACTAGGGATTTTAATTAAAATTTCTAGAAAGATCAATGGAATTTCTCTAGCTCAAATACTAGTTTAACAGCTTCCAAAACATTCTGTGTAACATACGTGGGTTGTTTGAGTTGATTATCAAGTACAAAGTCCCGATGATTATGATTTGAAATCTCTTTCCCTCCATAAGTAACAAAATCACTGTCTGTTGTATAGACACCAGTGCACACCAAAATTGACACAGACTTGTCAGTAATGATTATGTTGTCATCTGCCATAGACGACATCAGCTCCTCCATTGATTCATCAGTCTCAATTGTATCATCAAAGCCTGAAGTTGCCTCATCACGAACACCAGGATTGATCGTACTGGCAATCTGCTGCACCAATTTTTCTTGGCCCCTCTGTTTGGCTGACTGAGACTGTAGGTACCGGTTGTATAGGTTGCCCCCATAAATATCTGTTTCGGGGTTGTCACTATGAAAACAAAACAGAAAAACATCAATTGCAAAAAATCACTTGATATACTTTTCATTCTGAGAACCAAGAAGCAAAAAAATAAATCAGGCATACATTTCTTTGACTTCATTTGAGATATCAAATTTCTTAGTGCTTGAGTGGTTTTAGGGAAGAACAAACAGGTAGCAACTATATTGCAATACTTGCTGATTTGAGAAATTACAACTAACTGAATTGCGGAACAGTTACAATTAAATGCTATTACTTATTCATAGAAGTGGCCTCCTTACAGACGAATTGATTGTTTGATTCATTCGTTTTTATGACTTATCAACCCTTTGCAGGTTATTTAAAGCCAGAAAATATTTTTAGATTGTAAGAATTTTTTTTTTTTGGAAATAGTAATGATTTAATGATACAAGTCTTACTAATTAACCCATAGCTGGGGGGGGGTGTATTCATACCATTCCCAAGGTTATTTGCGCATCAGTGAATATAATGAACCCAACTGGAATAAGAACTTGGCTCTCTGATTAACAATTCCGAGCCATTATCCATTACACCAGCTGCACATCCAAGCTTACAGCACCTGGTATTCCCATGAAAACTGGTTATCAGAATTGGATATATGATATTGCAAAATTGAATTGCCTATATAGAAAAAAAGGCAGTAGTTAGAACTGCATCATCCATAAGTTGTGATTTGATAAGCTGGTGTGGCTATTTTCTGAGAAAGAAATTTGATGGCTTGTTTATTTCTTCCAAATGTCAAACAGTTTACTGCTTTTGACAACCTCTATTTGGATTGGTCTAGTTGTGAAAACATTAGTGAGTTTGAGTACATGTGATTTCAAGTTTACACAAGAATATAATGAAGAATCTTTCTGTCCCTCTTATGGCTTTTGGTTATTAGTATCATATAAGCTTCCCAAAAGTGACACTCATTTTGTATTGTCAGCTATTCACTCTCCTTGTCTAGCTCAGAGCTGTCAGCTTTTGACCAGGCTCAGAGACTCTGGCATAAACCTTGGTTTTGGTTAACATCAAAAGTCTCTTTGTGTTAATTTTTTGACTGGCCAAAATTAATTTATTTTCTGGTATTCCTTTCTTTTTCATTTTTTTTTATATAACAGAAGTTATGCGTGGAGCCTGTGTTATTTTGGTAGATTTATAGTCATAAATAAGTAGGATCTGGTCCTATAAACTTCTGGAGTTTTTTCTCTGGGTTCAGTCTTTTCTTCTTTCTCTCTTTATTTGAATGTTGATTGCTCACTAGTTAAGAAAGTAGTATAGAAAGAGAAGTTTAGAGAGTGAGAGAGAGAGAGATAGAAAAAGAGATAAGATCTTAAATTGAAGTGCAAATGCCTTATTTTAATTTGAATCATTTTTGTTTTGTTTATATATTATTTTTATATTTTATTTTTATTGGGACTCACTACAGGATCACAGTTTCCTTGTTAGATTGAAAATATAAGGGCTGATATAACAACTGATGTTGTTGAATGTAACAGATTTATCACTCAAGATAAAGTTATGAAGAAAAGAAAAACTAGTCTAGAATATAGTGAAATGCAAAATTTAAAGGCAGTGAGAAATGTTAATATGTAAGAAAAATCTTTGGTGCTAGAGTGGTTTCACTATAAACCACCAGGTGGCAGCACTGGTAGCAGTTATTGTAGGACACACAGTGGTTCCAGTATAAAGCTCCCAGAGAAAAAAAAATAAATCAGAACTTATCATCTGAGACCCATGGAATTTAAGTTTTTAAAATTAAATATCTTCAACTACTTGTCTCTATTTAAGTTAAAGAATTAAAATTTGAATCATTTTCATGAGATTTTTTTGGATCACAGGCAACTCGAGTGAAGAAAGAAAAATAAATGTATACATAGCAATCAAAGCTGATCTCAAGATTTTTAGTTTAAAATTCAAGTTTACTCTCACACCAGCCATAAAAATTGAACCCATTTTCATTAACACAGTGGTAAGTAACAAAAACAAATGGCTTACCAAACAGTTTAACATTAATTAAAATTGATATTTACATATTTCATGCCTGAAATCGATGCCTGATTTGGAGTGTTTTTCTTTTTTGAGCTTCAAATGTACATTTTAGTACCACAATAAACAATAGTAAAACCACACATTTTGAACTTAAATATTCAATAATTAGAACTTACAAAAGTTCATGCAAGGATCATTAATAAAAAAACAATATGTCAAACACAACTTCAGTATCATCTGAAGTTAATTTTTTCTTTCATGTAAAATTCAAAGAAAAAAGTTAATTCTAATAAAAAAATTTTTTTAACAATGTATATATTTTTTAAAGTTTCTAAGCATTTTGCTCAATCAAACTCTCTGAAAGCTGATGACCAGCTTTTGGTGCTTACCCAATGCAGTAAATAGTTTGTACTCCTTTGACACCAATGTTCTGGGCTTGAAGACTTAGTAAGTAATCTGCATGGTGGTAGGTAATTTCACTAGGTTTGCCAATCAAGGCCGTGTACTTCAGTTCTCTTCCTGTGATTTTCTGCAAGAAGAATCAGTCAGCATTGTTGAAAATGATACACCCAGCCACCCATTTCTGCATTCAAGAAAACAACTTAGATTTGTTTCACTTGGTTCACACATTTGAAATGTAACCATGGAAAGAGTAGGATTTAAGGAAATCAGTTTAAAGAACAACTCATCATCTCTCAAAAGAGAGTTACATGCTTACTTATTTGCAAGAGAAACAAATATATTTACAATGCACTTCTACAAAGTTCCCTTAAAAAGCTTAACAAGAAGATGCTCTTTCCAGTCAGCAATTGAATGTTAAACAAAATGATTTAGAAAGAAATTTTTTTTCATCTTTAATGAATATATGGAGATTGTATTTTGTTAGTGTGTGGTGTGAATGTTAAACAAAATTGGCTACAAATTTGAAGGGAAATGTTGCAAAAATACTTTTACTTATTTCAGGATAGAATAAATAATAATTAAATAAATTGTGTCTGAAAAAAGGAAACTAAACTGCTTAAGGAATAAATGATTGTGAAAATTGTCATACAGTATTTAACCTTTAGCCCTCTGCATTATTAATATTACTTTCCTTTCCACTACATTCTTTTTCAAGGCTTCTCAATTGCAGTATCCTTACTGTTAATTTCACTTAAAGGTGTTTTATGTTGCCATAGCAGGGTATGACAACACAACTATGAAATTCAAATTCAAATTTAGGGATCAGTGTCACCTTCAGTGACAGGATAAACTTTTTGCACAGCAAATGAAGTCACATACAGAGTGATAAAGGTTAAAATTTCAAAATCTACAAGAAGGTCACATGAGAAAATTGTTTTGACAGACTGTATCAACATTCAGTTGAATGATTTAAAAATGAATGGAAACTAATCAGGGTTTTTATTTTTGCAGAAAAATATTGTTTCTCTTTCGTAATTGTTAGAAATTGTTTCAAAATCAATCAATCAAGTGATACAAGAGAATGCTGTCCTTTTTTGATCGAATTTGAAGACTGATATGAAAGTAAAAAAGAAATTAATTCTTTAGACCAAAAAAAGTGAATTTCCCCCAAAAAATTTAAAGCTAACAATGCAGTTGAGAACCAAAAGTTTAAACCTAAAATTGGAGTTGACAAAGAAGTGACAATTACAGTGGGCAGACCAACAAGTGGAAAATATTGAAAACTCTCAAAGATAATAAAATTAGCTTCTTTCCATTTAACCATTAAATCTTAAAACAATAATATTTATAATTGTTAAAATGAAAAAGAAAATATTATGCTAAAATACTTGGTAATAATAAAATTAAATGATATTTACTATGTTTAACATCTGTTTACATTTCTGAGGTATTGTAACTATTTATGCTATTTACATTGTTTGGACTGTTGTCCTCATTTTTATTGTGAATATGACAATAAAGATGAGGACAACAGTCCGAACAAAGTAAATAGAGTAAATAGTTACTATGTTTAGCTGAATATAATAACACAAGTGTGTATAGAAAGATTGTGCTGCATCAGAATTTCAAGTGGGAAGGTTTTTAAAATCCTGGTTTTTACCTAGACTCAAATATTGACCATTAATATTGGTGAGCAATATGCAAGCATCTAACCTACCAAGCAGGCTACTTTTTACTAGGGCACTTAGTAAGGATTCAATTTGCTACACTAATGAACTGGCCAGTACTATGAACTAGTTCACCATCATGCTATGGCAGATAAGGGTTATTTGAGTTTCAATTTAGTTATTTGTGACTTACTTTATTAACAGTTATACAATTTTTTATGCTAAAGACAGTTTAAATAGTTTTTTTTTTATTTAGAAAGAATTTAATAAGGTTAAAAAATTTCAATCATTAAATCATTATCATTTAAATAACAAAAAATAAGAGAAAAAGTAAAGTAGTAAGAAAAATGGAAAAAAAATTTCCAAACCCTATATCAAAAGAAAGAAAAGAAGTATATATCCAGATAATGGCTGCCACCTCAGCAATGAATATGACCATAGCAAGACATCATTGTAAGATTCAGTTGTGCCTTGATATATATATAAGTTAAGCATCAAGTGGTGCAGATAAAATATGAATCGGAATTTGACAGGATTATAACATAAAGAACAAATAGGAAATGTATTTCAATCTAATATGTTTTACTTTTATTAAAGCTCGTCAGAGATTGAGAGAATACAGACAAAAAAAAAAAAACTTTGGTATTTTCTATTTTGTTTGGGTCAAAGATGAAGACATTAGAACTCCTCCTACTAGACAGACACATATACACAATTATGAATACACATTACTATCTGATGCCTGCTTAGACATGCAAGAATTTTTACAACCTTACATACATGTAAAATTATCTATGATTTTAATGCACATGATATGTGACTGACCAATGAGAATCAACCCAAATAAGATTGAAAATACCAAAATTCTGTCTTTTTGTCTGTTTTCTCTCAACCTTTGACAAAGCTTTAATAAAAGTGAAACATGTTAGTGATATACATTTGCTGTTTATCATATATATAACACGTGTGTAAAAGTCAATCACATGGAAAAATAGAGATCATAATTTAGAGAAATGAACTGTAAGTTTCTTTTAAATCAGATGTTAAGCTTGAATTGCATTTCAGTGTACCAACAATTATTCCTGGAAGTGCCAAATATGGTTAGCAAAAAAAGCAAAAAGACCATGATCAAGTTGATGACATCATTTATCACAAGATTTTGGATGTTTTGTAAAGAATAATATCATTTTGTGGGATTTTTGGAATTATCAATTATTCAAATTATGCACTTAATTGTTAAAGTTGTGAATTTATCAAAAAAATGATCAACACAAATTAATGACATGTCACAACAAAAGGCAATATAAGTTTGTAATTGTAATGAAGAAAACATGTATAGAATTGTAATATGAGACAAACATATGCCAGTTCAGTTAACAATATTAGCGGAACTAAAAGTGATAAGTACAGTCTTTATCTTAATAAGTTCACTTGCTAAGTGCAAGAGATAAATGCATAAAAAAGCAATATTTATTAAAGCAACATTTTCAACAAGTAGATTCTACCAATACCATGATAATTTTGATAAACAAAATTTTTAAACTCTCAAAAGTAGTACCCATGTAATTATCACTGAAAAGGAGTTGCAGGGAGCTACAATTGACTTTTACATGTATGTGTGTGTGTGTGTGTGTATATATATATATATATATATATTGTAAATTAAAAAAAAGGAAAAAGAATAGAGAGTATAGATGATATAGAATTTTCCACATTCCTTCCCCAATTTAATTTATATCCAATCCTCTATACACCACAAGAAAAAATAGAAAGGAATGATGCAAAAGTTTTGAAAGATAACCTGTCAAAGTATTGAGGAAAGTGGAAAGAAAAAAAAAAAAGAAAAGAAAAAAACACCAGTAGATTTATTTCTTTTTATTCTTGTGGTCATTTGCAGAATTTTGCCTCAATTAAGTTGTTTTTTTTTTCCCTATCAGCACATAATCATAGTTAACAAAGCACAAAACCAGTAGTGGGATTCAAAAATTTTAAAAACAGATTCACTCAAGAACAGGTCTCAATAGCAATGGGTTCCCTCATTTTTCCATTGTCTTGTATAGATATAATTTAGGAATAAAGCAAATTTGTCTTGCTCTTATTCAAAAATACACAAATTATTCTGCATTACATTGCACGTTATCATTTTGAAAGGAAAAATAATTAAAAGAAATGCTTTAAAATTTTTTATTCATGATCTTTGATTTTAAAAATTTCCAAATGGTCATTTGATTGTCATCATAGTCTTCAGCTTTTTTTGCTTCACTTTGTTGTCATCAGCACTGATTTTTTGAGGAAATGATTTTATGTAAACCCCCTTTCTCAAGTGTTACAATTGTTTCAGGTGTTGCTCTAGAAGGATATGACTACACAACCAAGAAATTCAAATTTCATTGGCAGGACTAACATTTTACTTGGCGAAAATAGCCACCTACAGAATGCTAAAGGTTAAATCCATTTTTGTTTTAATTATTTCCATACTTTTCAATTAAAATAATCTATTGGTGAGCAATTAAATAAGCAAATAAAAAGAAAAGGCCTCTAAAATTCATGCTCACTGATTTAAACCTTCTGATGCACAAAGATTTACAAAACACTCACAATGGTTGAAAATAAGAGACCATGCAATACACAGCCTACACTAACATTTAGGTTTTATTCAGGGAAAAGAGAAGGGGACTTTTGGCAGCACCAATGAATAACACAATAAAGAATTTGAGGAAATAAAAAAATAAAAGATTTACTTTTCTTCATCTTCATTCATTCCTTTCAATAAGTGTATTGTCATATTAGGACAGGTCGATTTTCAAATTATGGTATTGCACTCAATTTGAAAGTTGGGGTCTCACATGATAAATAACAACACAATATATTTTTTTCAAAATCATTACCATATTTTGAGGAAATGTTCAAAATCATAGCGTTGGAATTTCAAACCGGTGATCATTGAAAGCCTTTTACAACAGCTTTATAAAATTTATAATTTTCTGAAGCTTTACAAATTTTATATGGACAAAATGCATGGCACCAGCACATTATTACTAAACCATTGTACCATCAAATAAGACCTTCATTTACTTCAAAGGGAAATTACACTGAACAATTTAGCTATATTTCGATGTAATATGTTATACAGTGCAGTAGTTTTAGTGTGATTTTCAATAAATAATGCAAATTTAAAACATTTTGTCTTATAATTTGTGTCCAGACACTTTCATCTATTTTTTGTTTTTATTATGATCTAACAAATTTTATTTATTGAGTAGCCTTTTTTGTAATCTTTTACAATTTCTTTTCCATGGTTTTTACTTATCAAATACGGTAAAAAAAAAAAATGCATATTTTGCTTGCGGTGATTCATAATTAGAATTCTAGTTTGAATATATTTTCCATTCAATGTATCTAATACAAAAGATATTAACTTTATTTAGATTTATTCTTGAAATAGTAAAATTTTTATGTCAGTTTGTATGCAAAACCTGCAGAAATTAGGTATTTCTGTACATTTTTTTTGACAATCTTTAACACAAAATGCTTAAAACTTGGTGAAAGCTATGAATCTAATTATTAGTGCCAGTACTTATCACATCAAACCCCAGCTTTTGCACAGACTGCAATGTTGATTTTGTAAAAAAGGTGAAAAATTAACCAGCCCTATTTGCTGCCATAGAAGATGCATGCTTTGCAGGAATTATTTTTGAGACAACTGCTCACTGCAACAGAATCCTTATTCCCTAACTGTACACATTGAATCTTTGTGGTAATAACCACCCATCCATAACACTGGTACATGGGATACTGTGTAATATATGAATACTTAAGAAAAGATTTTTTTTTTTATAGGTAATCAATTATAGTAACTACAGGTATACCTTACTCTACATCATTAATTGGTTCCAGAGGTCACAACTTAGGTCAAAAAACGACTTAAGTTGAAATAACTGCACTATAAACTGCAAATAAGCACTCCCCATTGCCTATTACTGTATTTATGATATGTACGTACAGTATTCTGAATAAAATAATTCATTTCCTCCTTATCTTCCAGCCTTACACTTAGCATTAGCACTGGGACTTTTCTTTAGAGCCATGGGCAAAAATGTTTTCTAAATCACAAATGAAATGTAACCAAAAGAATGTCAATGGCAGAGCACAGATGTAAACAAGTATGAATTCAAAATTGGTGTTGGAGCATAAAACAACATACAAGTGCTGCCTGTTGGCAGGAATTTGAAATAAGAACATCTGCTGAACATATTTTATTATACTAATTTTTTTGTTTTTGATAATTTTATGGTATATATATGTAGTATACTTAATATTATTTTTAAATTAATTTAAATCTGATTTTATATGTGTTTATTGTTATTTTAGTGTTTTGATGTTAATATTTTTGATGTTTAATATTTTTAATGGCTGACATTAATGAGAGTAAAATGACTTTTATGGTAATTTGCACATGCTCACATGGACTCTCCCAGCTATAAATAGAAACAAGTACTGCCTTTTGGAGAAACAAGTTTCCAGCAGTCAGCTCTGACAGTCAGACCGAACATTCTTGCTGTAACACTCTCATATGTATATGTTTGTATTACTGTTCCTGTTAATATATTTGTTTACCTCAATTTCTATCTTTGTGTCTTTATTTCTGGCTCTAACAAGGCCACAACAATGACATAAGTCAAATTTTATTTTTCCATATAATATTTAAGAAAAAACAATATACCTTCAAAAATGACTTAACTCTAAATGACTTAAACCAAGGAATCACTTTAATTTTTTAAATTCAAATTCAAATTAGGTACATCATTTCACTTGAAAACCATACCAGAGACTTTTGAGTGAAATTGGGCAGACAAAATTGTTTGGAAGTTTTCGATTATTATGTTTGTAGAAAGTCACAAGTCACTGTGACTGAAAGATTTGAGTATAGTGGTCATAACTGCTAGATTATGTGCTTTTTTCCACAAACTATAACTAAGGCGCATTTGGGATAGTTGGCTCTGGGAGGGCTGAAGGAATGCAAATGTTCCTGAGCAGATTAGCTCACCACTCTAGCATATGGGCATACTCAGAAACAAGCAGCCATACATATATATACACATACACACACAGAGACAGAGGGTGCAATGGGTAAATTGTCGCCATTTTATATTGGGCATTGTTTTGATTTTGTCGACTGCACAGTATAACAGGGTCAGTTGGGCACTGTCTGTGAGAAAAAGACCACCATGATGCAATTTACTCCACCAGAAATTTGGAAACGGCATGCTGTACTGCTTGGCATGCATGCTGGAAGCTCCAATATGAACATTTCAGTGTATGTGGGTGTCAATCTAAGGACAGTGCAGAGAATTTGGAAAGAGTTGGATGAGTTTAATGGTGATTATGAAGGTGTTTGGAGTGATTACTAGTGATGGCAACATTATGCCTCCATTCATCTTCCCACAGGGCCTCATACTCAACATAGGGGCCTACATCAAGTGCTTTGAGGAGGTAGTGCTGCTCTGGGCCAAGAGGGAAGACTATATCTGGCAACAGGACTCTGCACCATGCCGCACAAGCAGGAGAACATAGTGATGGCTGTCAGACAATTTCTGCAACTACATCACCCCTTACATTGGCCACCTAACTCCACAGACTACACCCCCTTTATTATGTTTGGGGTGCAGTTGAGCAAGAGACCAACAAAATTCCTTGTAATGCCAAAGACGAACTAAAGGCAAAGATTATGATAGCAGTCACCAACTGAAATGAGGAGACCATTCAGAAGATTTGCAGGAAATTCCAAAGTCATGTGGAGGCTGTGGTTGAAGGCAATGGCGATTTTATTGAATAAATTTACTCTTTAGTATTTCAAGATATTTGCGTAATTTTGGTAAATCTATCTGTTAAAATGAGATGTCTGATTTATTTTCATTTTTCCATAATTTAGACGACAATTTTATTGTATGTTAAATAAGGACTTCCTCTCTAAGTATTTTAGGCTTAAATCCCGATATATATTTTCATTTTCTGTTTTTGCTATCTGTCATTTTGGCTAAGAAAGAATAAAGGATGTCATATACATCATTTATATTCCAAAGTAAAAAAATGTAAAAATGTAAACTCTATAAAGGGAAATATTTTTGATGCATGGTTAATCTTGAACAAAACTGTATTCCTGGTTGGAAAGTCCACAATCAATGTGTGTCATAAACATGCATAGAGATGGTGATGAAGCAAAACATGCAGTAGATAAATGAGGGAAATAACAATCATTTCAAATGTTTTTCCCTTGGTAAAAGAAAAAAAAAAAGAAGACATTTTTCAACATAAGTCCCTCCAGAATTAAATTGATTATTTTATTAAGAATGCAAAATTTGAGCAAGAAACATTTTAGTTTAAAGGATTTTTTCCATTACAGTAAGCATTAATTTGAAATCCTCAGTCTTTATAAGGAAGTAGTAAGATCTTTCAATCTCTCTTGTATTCAAATTACATAAAATTTTATCCTAAGCATCACTCATGCAAAGAACAAACACAAATAGTAATGCAAATTTTTACTTCAATTCTTTCATTTCAACTTACTACAGAAATGTGATGGGCAAGTGATTAGAACATTTGCTTTCTGACCATGCGACCTGGGTTGTAATCTCACCATGGTTGATTTGTAGGGAAGGTGACTTCTTAGTGATCCCAGTGTGCAGTATCTTTGGAAAGTGCTTGAAAACCATACCACAGGTTGACCCAAGCCTTGTGAGTGAAATTGGGTAGAAGGAACTCATTGGGAGCTGTTGATGGTTGTCCAAGCACAAAATCACATGTCATCATGACTGAAGGTTTGAGCATGCTAGCCCTGTTCAGAGTATTGATCATGATAAATAAGGTACTCTCTCCCAGAAACTGTAACTAAGGCCCATTCAGCATAGTTGCAGTATAAACCACAGGAGGACACTATGGGTGTTGAATAAACACAAATGTGCCTGAGCAGGCGTCTGCTACAAGGATTGGCTAGCTGCCCTAATAGTTAATAAAGCAACTTTTATCTCAAAGAGAAAGATGATTCTGACAGACAATATTTTAGATTGTTCAGTTCACACTCCTCCTCTGTCTTTTGAACAGGAGTAGAGATTTATCCCTTGTTTCCTGTTTATGATTGGGTTTCTGATTAAAGATTCAGGTTCCTTCTAAAATCTACTTCAATTCTATACTTCTAACATCTCTGCTTAAACTCTGAAATTTTTATTATTTTTTTATTTCCTCAATAAGTATAGATAGGTTTGCCTATTGTCCAGTTAACACTCCTCCCCAGTGTTTTGAACAAGAGTAAAGGATTATCCCTTGTTTCCTGTTCAGGATTCAGTTTCTGGTTCCTTCTAAAGTCTTCTCATTCTCTTTCACTCCCAGTAGTCCCTTGCATCTTAGTGGCATTATTTCCTTGTTTGGGGTGAATTGATTAAATAAAATATTTTTAAAAAAAATCAATCTTTGATTAAAAAAACAAGATTTGAAGGTTGTTTTGTTAATATTTGATGAAAAAATGAATAATAATTAGCTTTGAATGTAAGATTTACTGTCCTCTTTCTCCTTTACTAAGGATTTCATTTTAACCATTTCAACTGCAGTATAAACATTGAGATTTTTTTTTCTTTTTGAAAATATACATAAATCAGTTCTTACAAAATCAAATAGACTTATAACATAAGTTGACATGGTATATCATCTTACAGGAATTATATTATGAAATAACATTTATCCTTTTTCCCAAAGACAGGGTTGTTAATCAGACAGTTTTTGCTTTAGTAAACTTGAATTTGTATCATAAATAAACTTAACAGTTACACATTATAACCCAGTTTTAATGATATATATCAAATTTTTTTTACAATAAAACTAGTATTAAAATCTTGAGAATATGCTTATAATAAATTTGTGAATTTTACTTTACAATATGTTTTTATGATAAATACCTATAGTAACTTATTTGGTGGTATGTGATTTATGCAATTTGATGACTGTTCAGTATATTGTAAAGAAATAGATATAAAAATATAGTTACTGTTATTTATATTTTTAATTTCAGATATATTGGTCATAATAAAGGTATAAGCTCAAAAGAGAAAAAATTGTAAAGTTATTGTGTGATAGGAAAATAATGTTAGAAATTACAAAATTTGAACAGATAATCAGAGAAGAAACTGAAGACATTGGCAAGACAGAAACAAGAAAAAAAAACTGGTTTTAAGATAGTCCTAAAAAGATTTGGGAAAGATAAAAAGGGTAATAAGCAAGAATAATGGATTGACCAGCAAGAAAATATTTGAAAAAGCTTATGCTGAGAATGTAAACAGAGAGAAAGTATAATGAATATTAAAAAAAAAAAGGCTAAAGACATGAAAACAATCATACTATCACCTTCAAGTAAACATCACAAAAGATAAATATGTAAGTTGGGTGAAGACATACATGAAAATTGATAATTTCAACAGTAACTTTTACTGATGAATTTATAGCTACATTGAATGTACCTGCTTATGTGGCGAAGCTAGACCCTATTACAGTTGACTCGATAAAAGCCAAGTCAGCCTCACCGACTGACATTCTAGTCAGATTTATACTGGCCCCGAGGACTACCGGTGTTCTCCAATTGGCGTCCCTGTGTCAACGGTCTTCCTGTATCTCTACATGTCCCCCTCTCCTATGACCACAATACCTAGATTTTGTGGTCACTTGTCTGGATAGTCTGAGTACTCATGCACTGGACCCGCATTTGTGGGGACAATGGTCTTGGCGGCCGCGGTAAACTCCTCGCGGTTTACCGTGTAAAAATAGGGCTTGATGGGTGTTGGTTTTCCTCCACTTCCATATCTGTGTGGTCCTGGTCCGCTATCACCTCATCATCAGTCACATCTACCTCCATCATTTCCGGTATGTCCCTCGGGGGTTCAATACTAATTGTCCTCGGTCTCTGTTGGAGTGGTTGTGGGGTTGATTGTTCGGGCGAATAGTCAGGTACATCTACTGTTCTCCTGGGTGACCCATCCTTTTTTGGTGCGACCACCATCCTCGAACACCAAAGGGTAGGAGTGCCTGCCGGTACTGGTTCTATAATGCCCAATGCGACGTCTCGGTCGAGGTCTTCTTTACTGTTTACTGGTGAGGCCAGGTATCTGGAGGTGCAGTCTGGTGCAGCGTTAAGCTTTCCTGAAACGTGTTTAATTCGGAACTTGTACATCAAAGACCGCTCCTTGAAAGCAAACAGGTGGGGTTCTTTATATTTTCAAGGACTTGATCTGAAAATATTTTCACCAGTGGCTGGTGATCCACTGTGACCAGCAAGTCTGGGCATCCCACCACAAACATTCTACAGGATTCTAGTCCTATATTAAAGCTAAAGCCTCCCTTCTACTGAGAGTAGCGAGACTCGTGATCCATCGTGATGGCCTCCCCTGGGGTTCTGGGTGTGCCTACACCCTGAGGCCGCTCCTGCTTAGATCTCAATGTGCTGAATGTTGAATGTAGATCCAGGCTGCTTGTAAGTGAGGTGTCGACGCATTGCTAGTTTCCAGACTTGTCAACCGATGAAACTTGTTTCACTGCTAAGAGTATTAGCTTCAGCTAATATCTTACTTTTGATAATCCTGTTTGCAAGGCCATTGGCCACCATATCTTCTGAGTAATTAACAACGACTGGCAACTTATGTTTGGGCATTGACAGTGAATTCACAAAACCTCATTGGGGACCGTAGTCTGGCCAAAAATGTAAGACTTTCCCCTCATTTTGTTTTATGCTAGAAATCTATGCCTATGCACTTCCTTGTGCAGGCCTTTCACGGCAACGAACCGTATGCGTCCCAGGAGTTGCTCTTCCGTGGTTGTGTTGAGGGTTCGGGGTCCGGACGGAGGTCGAATAAAGTCTATTCACTTCCTTTGAACAAGCCGACCCTCAGTTCGTTCCGGATATCGCCAGACTTGTTAAGCCACATGTGCTTATATCAGTCCCAAGTGTCAACGAACAGTGTCCAGTCTCCTTCTGTGTAACCATGCTCAACAATGGGTCTGTCTGGTTTTTTAGTGAGACACGGTTTGGTCCATCCTCCCTGTGAGAGCGGTTCGTTCTCTCTCTGTAGTTCAATCAATTGTTGAACTGAAGGTAAATACTGTTCACTACCGCCTTGTTGTCCTGAAGCCATTTCCATTAATTTTCAAATTAATCGCACGTAAAAATATTTGAAATCCTGTCCACAGCGCCATGTACAGTTGACTCGATAAAAGCCAAGTCAGCCTTCACCGATTCGATATTCTAGCCGTATTTATACTGGCCCGAGGACTACCGGTGTTCTCCAATTGGCGTCCCCGTGTCAACGGTCTTCCTGTATCTCTACAGACCCCTTATGGAAATAGTCTACCAACATGAAAGGGAGAAGTGGAACAATGTTTTGGGCTAGTATTACAGGCAGTAAAATTATAGGTCTTTTTAAATTTAGTGATCGTATCAAGGTAAATACAGAGAATTATTATAAGTTTTTGGACAAGTGTTGCAGGTCACAAACAAAAAACTTTAAGCTGAAGTGTATATTCATGCAAAACAATGCTCCTTTACACTCTATAAAATCTGAGTATTGCCCACCTTGTCAAAAAGTTCACAACGACACCAAATTAATAAAATGACCCTCATAAGCTTTCCATTAGAAAAGTTGTCCATTATTAAAATTACGAGAATAGGAAATAATAATTATGCAAAAGAGTAATGTGATGGTTAACAACATCAGTGGGTGAAAGACTGATGAAATTTAGAGGAACGAGCCTTTATTAACATAATTTATGCAGATATACAGGATATTGTGTTAATCAAATGTTTCTATGGTCTATATGTTTGGGATTTTATGTATAGATAAAAACTTGTTTTACTTAGTTTGTTTACATAATATAACCTGTCATTGCAAGAACAAGTTCTTATCACTATTTTTTAATAAAGGTAGACATTATAAACGGAAACTCATTTATATAGGTGTTGAAGATTTTGTCGCATTGGTCAGATAATAGCAATTTTATTGTGAAAACAATGACTTAAATGATAAAATCCGACAGTGTATTGTTACAGCTGTAGTTTTGTGCACTTTACAGGCTCTTTCGTTAATGACTGATTAAAATCTTTCACAGTTGCATGGCATACAATTCCATAATGCAACTTAATTAAAAAAACTTAAGTAATGTTTGTCAGAATTTCTGGGATGAGGAGTTATCATTATTTATATTACAGACAGTATTGTTGATTCTAATCTAATTGGGTAATAACTGCAAAATTCTTGCCCCTTTGTTAAGGGGCAAGAATTTTGTTCTCTGTTTCATCTAACTCAATCCTAGTCTGTCTTATCTTGAAGTCAGGATGCTATGTTTGCTTGTCAGACGCCAATTCTTAGTTTGTGAAGTTTTACCATAATACTGTTGCTTTACCTTATTACTGTTAATTTGCCTTGCATATATTGTTTGCTTCCTTTATATTATTTTTGCCCTGTCCTTTATCTTGTTATTGCAAATTTTGTCAATTCTATTTGTTGGACAGTTCTGTTACTTATTTTGCATTTGACCATGGCTAATCCACAAGTATCCTAATCTTTTTTGTTATTGACAGACACCTGGGGAAGATTGGGGAAGGCAAAACAGCTGAAATGTTGCGCTAATAACAAAGCTGACCCCATTGGCTTGAATGTAAATAGTGTAAATAAAATAACTGATCATATTCAATCAAAAACCTGAATCTGTGAGGTTTTAAAAACTTAACAATTATTAATAAGTTATCTGCTTATAAATTGAATCACTTCATAACCATTTTATAAAATATTTATGCTGGCTTCTCTCAGATTAATATTTCATGGAAATGTATTTAGAACATATTTACCTTTTCACAATAGGAAAATGGCCAGTATTTCTTAGCAATTAATAGAAGCTCTCAACTAAAAATTAAGGAGAAACCTATTATTACACCGTCTACATAAATTAGATATTATACAAAGATGGATCAATAAATTTGTATCCAGACACAAAGCTATTAGCTAAATTTTGATCTGAAATTTCCAATGTATAATGGTGTTTGATCTATGATCAATTAAGTGTTTAGTTCAACAAAAAGGAAGGAGATTATGCTGAAAAATATTTGTAGTATAAAATAAATACTTTTTTTTATTACTAGCTTAAAAGATAAGTTCAATTTCAAATCAATGTCATTTATAGGGTTTATATTATCATAACATATAAATAAATAAATAAGGGGAAAGTACTCCCCATGCAACAAGAGTCTAGTATTAAATGATTTTTGAATGGACATGCATATAATTTAAAGAAATTATTTTTTTGGATTAAGTATGGAAATGTTCATGATAGAAAGGGAAAGGAAAAAGAAAGGAAAAAGAAATGAAATGATAAATAATTTTTTTTTTACTCGAAATAATGATATTTATTTAAGAAATAATTTCTATAACAAAACAAGTATTTTTTTAACAAAATAAATGCATCAATGAATATTCTCTTTTTTTCCTCTTTCAATGTTTTCTTTTCAGCTTTTGCAACACACACACACACACACACACACACACCAAAAAAAAAAAATATGGATCATTATCACCATTGGAGTGAATCTGAATGCAGATGCCATAGTTATGATTAAATTGAAAATTTGACTGGAAATTGTTTTATTCTTCAAGTTAAAGCATTTTAATGATGTTATCCTAACATAAAAATCTTGTTTTGATCTGCTGTTTCGGCTGTGCTTTGGCAACAGACAAACACACACCCATAATATAAATTAGGCTACAAACTTATTGTTGATGTACCTACATCACATACACACATAATATATATATATATATATATATATATATATATATATATTCATTTATTACATACACACGCAAACAAACAAGATATACAAAATATCTATATATCTTTAGAAAAATGCAAAATTAATTATATAATAGTATCTTCTATATAAAAATAGAACTTAAATGAAAAATATAGGGACTGTTCAGTCACTTAACAGTCAAGTAAAACTGCACTCAGCCAGCAATCTCCATTTGTTGTTCTGATAAAAAGAAGAATTAAAAAAACAGAGTTATTTGATGACACGTTAATAAATAATTGAAATTTTGATAGGACACTCTGGCCAAGTTTGGGGTAAGAGAAATGGGTAAACATGAACCCAGATTGGTAATGAGAGCAAACATAAACAAGTAAATGAAGGTGTTGGTTTCTACTGCCTTTTAGATTTCCTGGGAATTGTGTATTCCTTGATTACAGGTAGTAAAAAACTCCATAACCAGATGAATAGAGGAAAAAAATTGGTAGTTATATGTTCAGTCAGGATACTTCATGTAGATATGACATGCAAGGCACGAGAGTAATAAACCTTTTCTGAATAAAATAAAAGGATTTCATCCAAAATGAATTATTCACTCCTGCGTCCTTGAACATTGAAGCAGATAGTTTTCAAGGCCAGAAAATATATTGGCTGAAACATTGTGACAAAACAAAAAAACAATTATTATATTTACCAACCTACAAGATATACTTTTCATTTTTTTTTAAATAGAAAGTATCAGTTATGTGATATGCGTGATACACGCTTAGGCAATGATGTATCTTTTGATACATGACTGGCAAGGCAGGTTTTTCCCCACAGTAGGTTGCTATTTCTTTCTGCGGTAGATCAGTTGCCATCCAAAGCTATACAACCCAGTCTGTTCTTCTATTTACCCATATCTTGGGGGAGAAGAAAAGGATTCATACCTTTTCCCAAGGGTATTGGCACGTAAGTAAATGTAATGGATTCAACTGGAATTCAAACATGGCTCTCCAATTCCTCAGCCTGAGCAGCTATCCATTACTCCACCGTGCATCCATAGAAAGTATACAAACGTTATATTGCATATAATATACTGGTACAATGGACAGGAGTTTGAAATATACAGTTAAAGAGTTGGGATGAGGTGAAGTAAATAGTAACCTAAAAAAAAAAAAAAACAACAAATGTCTCAAAAGCCATTAAATACAGTTCGTACATTATGTATATATTATTGAGCTAAGCTCAATGCACTATTAGACGACTTTGTTAACCACTGCTTTATATTACACTAAAACTTGAGCACTGGTATTACAGATGGGAGGCTAACCATAAAAGGTTGAAACTGTAAAGGTGGGTGTTGGTTGGAGCTGTACAGCATGGGGGGGAGGTACTGAATTACAGTTTTAAAACTATCCTTGTAAAATATGCTCCTTATAGGCCAGTGAATGTTTATGAAAATATTAGAGTCATTCATTTCTAGTTGCAGATTCTGGTTGGTGCACTTTTTTCTATCAATGAAAAGAGATTGCTGGCTTTAAAGTCATTAAAGTTTACTTTACTGTAGAGTGAATTTACAATCCAGACATTCTTGTTAAATTATTATCAAATCAGTCAATAACTACTTATTTCAAAGTCTGTATTATTGTCTTACAAATAAACTGAAGATTTACAGATTGTACAACCTGAAACTCATTTTTTTAACATTCATAATCAGTCTTCTTAAATATCAGTAAAATATTTTAATTATTGCTTCTTAATTAGATATTTTGTAACATTTTAACTGTAGACAAAGATTTAAAAAACATAAAATTTTCTTGTAAATATATAAATATCTAAGGACATTATATTTTTCTAAAATTATCAAAATTGTTTTTTTAAATGATACTAATCAAATTTTAAGCTTAATTTATATAATTTTAAAACAGCATTTAAAAAAATATATGAATAATTTGAGAATCTTGTTTCTTTTCATTAATTCTCTTTTAAACTAAATGTTGACATTCTAATGACTATAAACATGATTTCTTAACAAAAAAAAGGAAGTATGAACAGTTACATTATTAGTAGCAGTAATGTTATTAGTAGTAATAGGATCTAACTGTGGTACTAAAGAAATCCTACCTGATACAAACATTCCAAACAGTGCATGAAACAGCCATGTCCGAACCTGAAATCAAAATCACATCTAGTCGTGTGTTCTAATAGTAACATTTATGGGGGCCCTGCACAAGTTTCAGTCACAAAAGGGAGCTGAGGAATTAAAATCTAACTAGAAAAAAATTTATATTTTCAGGGTAAGCAGCCAAGATAAATGTGATATATATAAAAAAACAAAACAAAAAAAACAATGAAACATTTATCAACAAATACATATGAGAGAGAGAATAGAATTTGGCTGCAAAAGTTAATGTATTTATACATTTTCAATCATATTTCCACTATGTACATGCAAACATCCTGTTCAAAATTAAATAAAAAGATAATTATAAAATAATCACTGTTATCTGAATGCTGTCATTTTTGCCAAAAAGTATCAATCGAGATCAAAGTTAACATTAACTGCAGAAAAGGCTTTTATTTCTATTATCTGTAACATATTAAAAAGATTGCCAAATATAGGCAATAAGTTACTGATTCATTTACGTTTTCAAGAAATTAAAAACTTAAATAATAAAGATTTAACAAGCAGAAAAGATCTTATTAAAGACTGTGTTTAACTATAAATCTTACATTAAAGTCATTTTCAATAAAAAGAATAAATAAAACTGGTATTAGAAACTACTACTTTAACAAAATCAGAATTTTCCCAAGAGTTGTTGAACTTTAAAAGCAGATAACTTAAGAATTCTTCTCCCCATAATTTTTCTCATTTACTACAAAAGAGAAAGACATATTTTCTGAAGGAAGATTCTTGATTTTATTCTAAGAGAGGAAACTAATTACATGAACACAAGAAAAAATTATTCTTCCATGGATTAGTCAGACAAGAATCTTGCATTTTTGATACTCCTGAAGAACCTACGAAACTTATACTCTATGCAGTTGATGAAAATAATCATTTATATATAAGTAATGTATATAATTATAAAATATGTATAAGTCAAGGTTTCACAAGAAATGTTCTATTCTTTTCAAGGATGCTGAATAATGTTCAATAACATGCAATAATTAAAGATGATTTAAAATTGCTTATCAGGTGACATAAAATGTCATATTTAAAACAAAGATGAAGATACTAGTCTACACAATCCATGGAATAATGACAAGACTTCATCATATAAATATTACTTATCAACAATGCATAAAAAAGCAAATGGATAAAATAAAAAAAATTATCATAATAAAATTTTAGAAACCAGAGAATTTCCTTTCAAGAAATTTGCTCCATTCATGAAATTTTAAAAGTTGAACAGAAATGCTTCCCAATATAAAGAAAAACAATTTGAGAGAATTGATATCAGAAAAATTGTTAAAAAATAGGCACTTCAATTTGTATCTGCTTTTACCCAATTACAATATTTAAATTAGAAAAAAATGTTCCATAAAAATAAAAGAAAAAAAAAATAGAGAGAGAGAGAGAGAGAGACAGGAACTGAATGATCAGTTAATTCTGGCAATATAAGTTACCATTACATTTTGGTAACAATTGTACCAAGAGAGAACTCGAGGCAAAATCCCATCAACAATGCTTGAAGAGTAGTAAATCCTTCAGAATCATTGGAAATAGCAAATAATTATAAAAGATACTTCATTTTATAATATTAGCAATAACAACTACCTATCTACCAATTTTTGAGACACACTCAACCAGCAGCACACTCAGTGAATAACATAAGTTATCTGCCCTTATATACAGATATTAGAAAAAAATCTGTAATGAAATGTTAATAAACATTTATATCTATATTAAAATATTTTTAGTCAATCCTTACAAGAACAAGACAAGAAAAAAACTGTGACAGTCAAGTCTATTAGGTTTACTAATTTCCAACACAATTCCTTAAAATTCTATTCTGTAAGAGATATTTTCTTCTGATGTAAACAAGAAAACTTAGTATTAGTGATTTAATAGGCTCATGGAAAAAATTCCAATTTTGTGGCAAATGAAAAAGCAGCATCCATATTTCCCCCAATACAAATTTAGATAATGCAAATGGTAAAGGATAAAATCTTTTTTTCATTTGAGGAAAAATCAGAACTGAAAACATTGCAAAAAACATTAAACATTTCAATTATGAAAAACTCTTTCAACCTCACCTCTCCACATTTGATACTAATAGAGTATTGGCTCTTGCCAAAATAGAACCAATGAGGCAACAACAATCAGAAATTATGACAGTTTAACCATGCCAAATTTATAATAACCAGATCCCTAACAGCAGTAGCAAAAGATTATAGAGGAAATGTGTTAATAGCTATAACATGGTAATAGCAATCATAAAAAATCCTTAAAACATGACTAAGGAAGAGAGATGTCCTGAAAATAAAAACTAAAATCATTAGGAATACCTAAGTTTCTGAGATGAGGAATTATCATTATTATACATTGAGCTATTTGGATTAGTGTTATCATCTTGATTGTTATGGTCCAGACCAGAAGGCAACTAGATGCATTTTAATCAATTCATCAGGTCATTGTTTTGTAAGACAATTGATAATGGAAAAAAAAAAGCATTAAATTTAAAGCTCCAAAATTCCATCTTCTTATGAAACAATGGTCTAATTGTCAAGTATATCTAGATATGTCTAATCCCTGAGTCAGGGAATAAAACTCATATGCCCATGATCAGTAGAAAACGTCTGATTTCCAAAAATTAAGTTGCATGTAAAATAAAGGGAAGAAAAAAAGAAAGAAGCATTTACCATTAATTTACATGGGAAATATTTTTTTAAGTCATTCAAGCTCCACAAAATAAGTGTGTAATATTTTTGCTACAATTGATAGTATTGCAATGATTGCAGAAATGTATTACTTTAATTCTGAAATGTCCCAGAAGCTTAGGGCAGGTTTATTTTGAATACATACATCATCAGCTTATACTATTTTCACCAGCAGCAGATTGCAAACTTAGATGACTTCATTGTCATTTTTAATAATTTCAGTCATTATGAGTTATTATTTACAAAAATGATTAGTGGAAAATGTCATGAAGTCATTTCTGGTTGGGATACAGAAGGAAATATGTATACAACAGAAATCAAATGAAGACAATAATAATAAAAATAATGGAATATGATTAAGTAATTTTTGTAGTAATGAATGCACTTGGAACATAATCTAGAAAATTCAAAAGGCACTTAAGGAAAACTGGAACTGAGACCAAAGTTCTCAAGTTGTGAGGAGTCTTTGTGATACCATGCCTCAATAATGGAATTTAAATAATCATAAACTTATAATAACATAATAATAATAATAATAAACTTATATAGTCAAAGTAAACAGTAATATGATTAACATAAACAGCTTTAAATAAAGTGTTGTTTTATTTTCCAAAGTGCACAGTAGAGAGAAATGATATTTATCAGACATTTTATGGACATATGAACAACTTTTGAAAAAAAAAAAATGCATAGGTCAATACCAAATAATGAATAATACTAGAATGTCTACGGAGTGTCCAGAATATCAGGAGGATGTCATCTCTCTTCTTGCTCATGCTATGGCTAGTTAAGACTGAGAATATTCAAAAAAGAAAAAATTACCAGAAACAATCTGGACATTAAGTAAATGCATTCACTTAAAATTAACTGATATAATTCTTGAAAATATTCTGCTGTAAGTATACAAAAGATATTTGAAATTTGTTATATACATGCATTCAGATAACAACTGTATTCTTATATATGACATGTGTAATAGAAAACATTTTCTACTGTTTAGAGTTCTTTCAAATTGGTGAAAATCTATAGAAAAACCTTTATTTTACTAAATGGCATTTTCATAACTTGACATTTGTGATAAATATAAAAACAGGAATAATCAAGATGAAGCAACTCATTTCAACATTAAAAATACTTTTAAAAAATTGAAAAACAAATATTTATTTTGAAATTCACTAGAATGCCATAAGTTTCAAATTGAAATAAATCTTTTTTGTGCAATAAATAAAATATTGCTTAAAGATAGAAAACTAAATAGCATCATTGATAAACAATGCAAAATTTATATATAATATAAATGCATACTGTAAAAAAAACATAGTTTATTATATATGAAGATGAAGCCCTTCACTTAGCCAATATTTGTTTAGCCTTTACTTCTATGGATAATTATTTATTAAATATTTTCTGCTATCGTATTACTCCTGTATCTGATATGCCTTCTAGATATGATGACTAGTCCATATTTATGAAAATAATTTAAAGTAAACATCCCAATAATTTCACAAAAATTATAACATTATGCATGCACATATAGTTTTATTTTGAAATAATTCTATTGTTCTGCTTGTTTGTATGTACAACCATTATGCTTTAATACCTAGGATCAAAGTGTAGTATCTGTCCAATTCCTGACCTTTCTGAGAAGCCTACATAATAATATTAACTGGGAAGGAATTAGAAAGTTGAAGGAGAGGTGGTAGGAGGAAATGTGGATGTCAAGGAAGAAAGTTAAGAAAGCTATAGAAAATAAAATTGAAATGAAAACTAGATGAAAAAAAAATATATATATATATATATATATATATATATATATATATATATATATATATATATATATATATATTATAAATTAATTGATTTAAAATAGTTATTTTTATTACAGTTTCAACCATGTTTCAAAAATAGAAGCTAAAACCTAATTTTATTTTTTTAAATAATAGCATTAGTTCTATTTCATCTTCAAGCTGAAGATGAAATCAGAACTAATGCTTTTAATTTATTTGCAAAAAATAAAATTAGGGTTTTTATCTTCTATTTTTTTCTTTTGGTTGGAACTGTGTATATATATAAAATAATATATATTTTAAATCAATTAATGTTGTGTATTAATGTGTGTGTAAAATTACATTGAGCAATTATTTGTAAAAAAATAAAATATCTATAAGAACAAATCGGATTTTATATCAGTAAAAACATGTTCTTTTTTTTATTTATATACATATATATATATATATATATTTATAATATATATATATAAAAATATGGAATATATATGTGTGTGTGTGGTGTGTATGTGAAAGATAGGAATATAGAGGAGATGGAGAGACAAAAGTTATAAAAATGTAATGAAAAATTGTTTATGGAAAAGATAAGGAAAGAAAAGAAAGATACAGGCAAAAAGATAAAGAAGAGCAGTAAAGCATATTTGGACATTCTTTATTTATTTTAAGAAGATACAGGCAAGAGAGAGAGGGAGAGAAAGGAAGAGAGAAAACCAGAACTAATCCATGTTTATAATATATTTAGATAAAATAGGAGAGAAGGAAGAGAAGAAAGAGAATGAAAAATGAGTTGTATTGGAAGGTATAAAGGAAAAGAGAGAGAGAGAGAGAGAGAGAGAGAAAAGCAAAGGCATGAAATAATGGACAGTCTTAGTTTGTATTGGAAGGTATAAGGGGAAAGAATAAGATACAGGCAAAGAGAGAGAGATGAGAGAAAGAATAGAAGAGAGAGAGAGAGAGAAAAGCAAAGGCATGAAATAATGGACAGTCTTAGTATTGTATAAGGGAAAAAGATAAGGGAAAGAATAAGAAGAACAGGAGAGAAAGAGAGAGAAAGGAGAGAAAAATGGAAGAGAGAGAGAGAGAAAAGCAAAGGCATGAAATAATGGACAGTCTTAGTTGTATTGGAAGGTATAAGGGAAAGAATAAGAAGATACAGGCAAAGAGAGAGAGGGAGAGAAAGGAAGAGAGAGAGAGAGAGAGAGAAAAGCAAAGGCATGAAATAATGGACAGTCTTAGTTGTATTGGAAGGTATAAGGGAAAGAATAAGAAGATACAGGCAAAGAGAGAGAGGGAGAGAAAGGAAGAGAGAGAGAGAGAGAGAGAAATAAAGTTGTATTGGAAGGCATGAAATAATGGACAGTCTTAGTTGTAGCAAGGGAAGGTCTTAGTTGTATTGGAGAGGAAAGAATAAGAAGATACAGGCAAATGGAGAGAGAGAGGGAGAAAGGAAGAGAAGAGAGAGAGAGAGAGAAAGCAAAGGCATGAAATAATGGACAGTCTTAGTTGTATTGGAAGGAAGGGAAAGAATAAGGAAAGAGCAAAGAAGAGGGATAAAGGCAAGAGAGAGAGAGAGAGAAAGAAAATGGAGAGAGGTATAAAGAGAAGAGAGAGAGAAAAGCAAAGAGAGGAGGCATGAAAGGAAAGAGATGGACAGTCAAAGGCATGAAATAATGGGAAGGTATTGGAAGGTATAGGGAAAGAATAAGAAGATACAGGCAAAGAGAGAGAGAGGGAGAGAAAGGAAGAGAGAGAGAGAGAAAAAAGCAAAATAATGGACAGTCTTATGAATTGGAATGAAAGAATAGAGGAGAGAAAGGAAAAGAGAGAGAAAGGAAGAAAAGAATAAGAAAAGACAGTCTTGGTTGTATTGGAAGGTATAGGGAAAGAATAAGAAGAGCAGGAGAGAGAGAGAGAAAGAAGAGAGAGAGAGAGAGAGAGAAAGCAAAGGCATGAAATAATGGACAGTCTTAGTTGTATTGGAAGGTGTATAAGGAAAGAATAAGAAGATACAGGCAAGAGAGAGAGGAGGGAGAGAAAGAAGTCTTAGAGAGAGAGAGAGATAAGGCAAAAGGCATGAAATAATGGACAGCAAAGGCATGAAATTGGACAGTCTTAGTTGTATTGGAAGGTATAAGGAAAGAATAAGAAGATACAGGCAAGAGAGAGGGGAGAGAAAAGGAGAGAGAGAGAGAGAGAGAAAAGCAAAGGCATGAAATAATGGACAGTCTTTAGTTGTGTATTGAAAAAAAATTAAAAATACAGGCAAAGAGAGAGAGAGGGAGAAAGGAAGAGAGAGGCAAGAGAGAGGGAGAGAAAGGAAGAGAGAGAGAGAGAGAGAGAAAACCAAAGGCATGAAATAATGGACAGTCTTAGTTGTATTGGAAGGTAAGGGGAAAATAATAAAGATACAGGCAAAAGAGAGAGAGAAAGGAGAGACAGAGAGAGAAAGAAGCAAAGGCATGAAATAATGGACAGTCCCAAGAAAAGAAGATACAGGCAAAGAGCATGAAAGAGAGGGAGAGAGAGAGAGAAAGCAGTGGGCATTGAAAAGTCTTAGTATTGGAAGGTATAAGGGAAAATAAGATACAAGAGAGAGAGAGGGGAGAGAAAGGAAGAGAGAGAGCAAAGGCATGAACAATGGACAGATCTTTAAGAAGATACACAGGCAAGAGAGAGAGAGAGAAAAGCAAAGAGAGAATGAAATAATGGACAGTCTTAGTTGTATTGGAAGGTATAAGGGAAAGAATAAGAAGATACAGGCAAAGAGAGAGAGGGAGAGAAAGGAAGAGAGAGAGAGAGAGAAAAGCAAAGGCATGAAATAATGGACAGTCTTAGTTGTATTGGAAGTGTATAGGGAAAGAATAGGGAAAGGCAAAGAAGAGGGGGAAAAGGAAGAGAGAGGGAGAGAAAGGAAGAGAAATAGGACAGATTGGAGAGAAAGGGAAAAGAATAAGAAGATACAGGGAAAGAGAGAGAGGGAGAAAGGAAGAGAGAGAGAGAGAGAGAAAAAGCAAAGGCATGGGAAATAATGGACAGTCTTAGTTGTATTGGAAGGTATAAGGAAGAATAAAGATACAGGCAAAGAGAGAGAGGGAGAAAGGAAGAGAGAAAAGCAAAAGGGGGCATGAAATAATGGACAGTCTTAGTTGTATTGGAAGGTATAAAGGGAAAGAATAAGAAGATACAGGCGAAAAAAGAGAGAGGAGAGAAAGAAGAGAGAGAGAGAGAGAGAGAGAAAGCAAAGGCATGAAATAATGGACAGTCTTAGTTGTATTAGGTATAAGGGAAAAGAATAAGAAGATACAGGACAGTCTTGGTTGAGAGATAAGGGAAAGAAGAAGAGAGGAGAGAGAGAGAGAGAAAAGCAAAGGCATGAAATAATGGACAGTCTTAGTTGTTTGAAGGTATAAGGAAAGAATAAGAAGATACAGGCAAAAGAGAGAGAGAGAGAAAGGAGAGAGAAGAGAGAGAGAGAGAGAAAGCAAAGGCATGAAAAAATGGATGGACAGTCTTAGTTGAAGGAAGGTATAAAGGAAAGAATAAGAAGATACAGGCAAAGAGAGAGAGGGAGAGAAAGGAAGAGAGAGAGAGAGAGAGGAGAAAAGCAAAGGCATGAAATAATGGACAGTCTTAGTTGTGTTGAGGAAAGAAGAATACAGGTAAAGAATAAGAGGGAGAGAAAGGGAGAGAGAGAGAGAGAGAGAAAGCAAAGGCATGAAATAATGGACAGTCTTATTATTGGAAGGTATAAGGGAAAAGAATAAGAAGATACAGGCAAGAAGAAGGCATGGTAATGGGACAGTTAGTTTAAAATAAGAAGATACAGGCAAAAGATAGGAGAGAAAAAAGAGAGAGAGAGAGAAAAGCAAAGAGCATGAAATAATGGACAGTCTTAGTTGTATTGGAAGGTAAGGAAAGAATAAGGGGAAGATACAGGCAATTTAAGAGAGAGAGGAGAGAAAGGAAGAGAGAGAGAGAGAAGAAAAGGCATGAAATAATGGACAGTCTATTTTATTGGAAGGTCCTTAAGAAGATACAATAAAAGAAAAGAAAGGCATTTAATGGACAGTTTTTAAGGGGAAAAATATAAGAATAAAGAGAGAGGGAAGAAAGAGAGAGAGAGAGAGAGAAAAGCAAAGGCATGAAATAATGGACAGTCTTAGTTGTATTGAAGGTATAGGGAAAGAATAAGAAATAAGTACAAAAGACCAGAGAGAGGGAGAAAAGAAGAGAGAGAGAGAGAGATCCAAAAATGAAATAATGGACAGATCTTAGTTGTATTGAAGACAGGCAAGAGAGAGAAGAAGGAAAGAAGAGAACAATTGAAATATCTTCTCAGTTTATTGGAAGGAGAGAAGAATTAAGAAGATACAGGTAAAGAGAGAGGAGGAGAGAAAGAGAGAGAGAGAAGAGAAAAAAGGCATGAAATAATGACAGGAAAAAAAATTGGAAGGTATAGGAAAGAATAAGAAGATACAGTCAAAGAGAAAGAGAGAGAAAGGAAGAGAGAGAGAGAAAAGTAAAGGCATGAAATAATGGACAGTCTTAGTTGTATTTGGAAGGTATAAGGGGGAAAGAATAAGAAGATCTCTCAAAGAGAGAGGGGAGAGAAACAAGAGAGAGAGATCAAACTTCTGAAATAATGGACAGTCTTGAAATATTCTCAATAAGTCAAAGAATAAGATGTCTACAGGCAAAGAGAGAGAGGAGGAGAAAGGGAAAGAGAGAGAGGAGAAAAAGGCATGAAATAATGGACAGTCTTGGTTATTGGAAAAGAATAAAGATAAGAATAAGAGAGAGGGAGAGAAAGGAAAGAGAGAGAGAGAGAAAAAATAAAGGCATGAAATAATGGTAAGTCTTAGTTGTATTGGAAGGTATAGGAAAGAATAAAAAGATACAGGGAGAGAAAGGAATAAGAAGATAGAGAGAGAAAAGCAAAGGCATGAAATAACATTTTTTTGATTTCAAAGAGAGAGGGGAGAAAAGGAGAGAAGATAAAGAAAATACAAATTTGACCTAATGGTGATTTTGGATAATTTCTCAGCAAAGAGAGAGAGGAGAGAAAAGGAAGAGAGAGAGAGAGAGTTGTGAAAACTGGACATTTTGTATTCTTAAGGAAAAGAATAAGAAAAGGCAAAGAGAGAGAGGGAGAGAAAGGAAGAGAGAGAGAAGAGAGCAAAGGCATGAAATAATGGATGTCTTAGTTGTATTGGAAGGTATAAGGGAAAGAATAAGAAGATACAGGCAAAGAGAGAGAGGGGAGAAAAAGGAAGAGAGAAAGAGAGAAAATGAAATAATTTCTTGAATTTTGGCATAGGTTAAAGGGACTTCAAAACAATTTTTCAAAAAAATTTAAGAAGAGGAGAGAGAAGCAAGAGAATGAAATAATGGACAGTCTAGTTTGATTTCTTCTCAGGGCAAAGAGATTTGAGAGAGGAAGAGAGACAAATGTAAGCATGAAATAATGGACAGTCTTAGTTGTATTATAAGGGAAAGAATAAGACCTTGCAAAGAGAGAGAGGGAGAAAGGAAGAGAGAGAGAGAGAGAGAGAGAAAAGCAAGGCATGAAATAATGGATAGTCTAAAATTGGAAGGTATTAAAGAAAAAGAAATAAAAAATAGAGAGAGAGGGAGAGAAAGGAAGAGAGAGAGAGAGCAAAGGCATGAAATAATGGACAGTCTTAGTTGTATTGGAAGGCAGGGAAAGAATAAAGACACATTTTTTTAGAGAGAGGGAAAGAAAGGAAGAGAGAGAGTAAAAGCAAGAATGAAATAATGGACAGTCTTAGTTGTATTGGAAGGGGTACTGGAAAGAATAAGAAGATACAGAGAGAAGGAGAGACTGGAAGGACAAAGAGGAGAAAAGGATTTTAAAATAATGGACAGTCTTATTTAAGAATATATACAGGAAAAGAGAGAGAGGGAGAAAAGAAGAAAGAGAGAGAGAGAGAGAGAAAAGCAAAGGCATGAAAAATGACTAACAAGGTATAAATGGAAAGAATAAAAAAAAAAGAGAGGGAGAGAGAAAGGAAGAAAATGCAAGGCGCAGAAATAATGTCTTAGTTGTATTGGAAGGTATAAGTAAAGAATAAGAAGATAATGCTAGAGAAATTAGGTATAAAGAAAAAAGAATAAGGCATGAAATAAAAACAATTAAAAAGAATAAAAGATACAAAAAAAAGGAGAGAAAAGGAAGAGAAAGAGAGAAAAAGGCATGAAAATTTGGACAGTCTTTTTATTGGAATAAAGGGAAAGAATAAGAAGATACAGGCAAAGATTTAGGAGAGAAAAACAATTTTAAGAGAGTATAATGATTTATGGACAGTCTGACATGAAGGTAAAGGAAAGAATAAGAAGATACAAAAAAAGGGAAAAAAGAGAAGAGAGAGAGAGAGAGAAAAGCAAAGGCATGAAATAATGGACAGTCTTAGGTTGTATTTATAAGGAAAAGAATAATCTTATACCCCTTCACTAAGTTGCTAGGGAAAGAATATTTAGAGAGAGAGAAAGAGAAAAGGAAGACAAAAGAGAGATGGGATGTTTTTGAAGAAACTTGAAATCCATTAGTGGTTAAGTAAACATCAAGGAATAAGAATTCTACAGGCAAAAGAGAGAGGAGAGAAATAAGAGAGATGAGAGAGAGTAAAGCAAAGGCATGAAATAATGGACAGTCTTGTGTAGGAAGGTAAGGGAAAGAATAAGAAATCAACAAAGAGAGAGGGGGGGAGATACCAAAATTTCCCAGAATAAGTTGAAATAATGGACAGTCTTAGTTTGGAATTATAAGGAAAGAGAATAAATACAGGCAAAGATTAAAGTAAGAGAGAAAACAGAAATTATTTGCATTGATAATTTTAGTTGTCAATACTTTTGAATTATGGGTCCAAAATAGTTATTTTAAACACCAACAAGATATGTAAAGGATTTAAAAAATTAAAATATTTTTTTCAAAGTATTTCTGACCCAACAAATTTACTTTTCTGTCAAACCATTTCTGGGATGAGAAGATATATTTATTTGGTTTCAAACAATAAAAATAAAATTTATATGTGACAATTTTATTATGAAAATATAAAATAAACTTGTATCTGAAAAAAGATATTGCCTGTTGTATATTCAAAATTTGGTGTCTGAATTAAAAAAACTTGCAAAAAACACCATTTGTGTTTGTTCAACTATAAAAATGGACATAGTAGATCTTTGTTTCAGTTTCTGGAAGGTTATGTTACATCTGGCGTTAAAGTCTTGAACAAGGTCCTACTACAGAAAGAAATGGTAACCTCGGTCAAAAAAACTTGTGAAACTATGCAGAAAGCTCAACCACTGATGGCTCCCCGTAACTGTGCTGTCAATAAAAAATTTTTACTTATCTCTCATTTGGGACAGAACAACCTGGCACCAATTTTCAGGCTAAGACTATCTCTCAAGAGGTCATTAACACAGCATGTCTACATAAGTCAGAGTCTGAGCCTGACTTATTCTAAAAACTATTATCCTTAAAAATAAGATAAATATCTTACATGGAGTCAAGTGTTGAAACAGAGAAGTAGATAATATCCATTAGTTGTAATGGCTAACACAAAAAAGATGGTAAGCAATTAAATTTGTCGCACTAAGAGTGCACAACTGATTAAATAACATGTCTCAAATTGACATGACAGAGGAGTAAAGGAGAAATTGTAAGCTGAAAATCTAAATTACATAGAGTTTTTAGTTGATAATTTACTCAGAAGTTCTAAGTTTTAAGAAAACTGGAATTTTTTCACAACACACTAATGCATTTTGAAATCCTCACAGCATTTAGTATTGTTGAAGTTATTGCTAACATTTTTTGTTGAGATTTACAAACTATCTTTCATTCAATTTCACCAATCAATCAATGAAAATTGAATAAACTGAGTTGCTTGGAAAAAATACTTACAAAAACCCTATTTTGTGGTTGAATAATTTCTTCTTAATGTAATTTTATAGGTCAAACAATTTTTTAAGAAAAAATTTTTTTTTTTTTAACAACAAAGAAATAAATCTTAGGATGCTTACTTTGGTATGCAACATACAACCGGCCATGTAAACATTTTCTTTGGGAGCAAAATTCCAAAAAAATTTACCAACAATTTTGTTTATATTCTTGCAAACACAGGGTGAACTGGAACCAATTTTTGTAAATATAAAAACTTTAAAAGAAAGATATGCAAAAACAATATTGCATTTTTATTAAATAAGTATTGTTATTTAATCATTAAATACGTTTTTTAAAACAATGCTGTAGAGCAAAAGTTAAAATAATAAAAACACAAAAAAATTTAATGAATTTATTGTACTAAGCTAGTAAAACTCTGTTTGCACACTTCTCCTCAAAACTGTTTTTGATTGGTAAATGTATAGTTATTTTAGGAGGGTGATGGACAATTGCTGATTTTTATATAAAAGATAGATATTATAATGAATATCATATGAGAATTTTCAATGGACCAGGAGCAAAAGGAAAATCAACAGAGAGCAAGAGAGAAGGAGAGTGAGAATGATTTAGAGAGAGGTAACATTTAGTACAGTAGTAAATATGCTAACATACTGGAATACTTGGACTGGCTAGATGCAAAAATGATGGATGCTGCACAAAGTGGTAATGTTACCCTCAAATTTATTATATTCAAACTGAGAGGAGGACAATAAAAAAAAACAAAAATAGTTTAATAATATTTCTGATTTAGTTTGAATTTTCTTTTTGGGTTCAAAAAAGAATAAATCCAAAAAACATTTTGAAAAAAACAATATAAAAATAAGGCCAACTAAAAATTTAAATATTTCATCTTTTTAATATTTCTTGCAATATAGACATTTTATTTGACCAAATAAAATCATTATAGAAAAGCACTTCAATTTATTTTAATATATTTTATTTATTTTAACAAAATAACATGTTTTATTCTAAAATCCCAGTACATAATTAAATACTATTAGGCTGAGTCATAAGTAATTTCCATTTTTGTGAAACAATTGTAATAACAACTAATCACACATGGCAGTTAAGAATAAATTCAGAATACACTAAAATACCTTAGCTTTGTACAGAAGTGGCAGTGTACACAGTGAATTAGAGGAAAAATTTTGTTTTCTTTCGTGTCAACACAAGGTTTGTATATAGCAAGAATAATGCAGGAACTTGTTTGGTCTGTTCTATTTTACCAACTGTATTCTTGAACTCGTATCAACCGATTGTTACCTTTTTCAATCACATCAAAACCTGTGATATGTTACTCAAATATTATTAAAGAGCTACTTGGTAAGTGGCAACAAGTCATTGCAAATAATGGTGAATATATAATTGATTAAAATATTTATATACTTATTTTCTAAAGTCAAAGTCGAAACAGAAATTATTCATATCTTGTCCTAATAAGGCCTTGAAAATTACTTTTTATAACAGTTCTTGGAATAAAGAATATTTTCCTATTTACTTCCATGAAATCTAAAACAAATAAACATTGATGCAGTGTGTTATTGTGACTAATCTTACTAAGCAGTAAATAAAGAATTTATTTGTATGAAGGACAAGTTTAGTAAAAATGCTAGTGTTATTAAATTAACCTTGATATACAAATAAAATATTCAAATGTAAACAAAGAAAGATTAAATTACTGGTTGAAAAATCAAAAATAAATTTGTTTGGATTGTTAGAGTTGCTTCAACTTGATCCCAGATGGTCTCACTAGTCAAGATCAGGAAGGAAGAGGACATCAAATTAAGAAATGATAAAATATATGTACAAAACAAAATTTGTCCTCAACAGAGAGAGAGAGAGAGAGAAAGAGAAAGAAAGAAAACTTGACTATTTCAGATAAAAATCAAATTGATTTTTGGTCCATTTTAAGGGCCTAGACTTTCCAGTTAAATTTACCTTTTTGAAAAGGTAATTAAAAACACTTGAAAGAAATTTATTTCTGTCACGTAGAGAAAAGTATGTCAACATAAATCAGGACTATAAATGCTATGTTCACTTGAAATATACTGTAGAGTGGTTTGAAAATTCAAAATGTCTCTAAAAATTTAATGTAGAAAA